>CP050232.2:8673000-9240500 GCA_012066045.3 Morus alba | reverse complement strand
TTATATAGTTATTTTACTAAAAAAATATATTAATTAATAGTGAATGATAAACATCCAGACTCACATAATCTAAGAAGTATTTGTCTCATTTTTCTTAACTAATTTTGTAATATGCTTCGTACATATTATTGTGTTTGAGACACCTAAAGAGTTTATTGTTTACCGAATAATGAGAAACTCATTTATACAACATTTAAGAATTTTTGAATTTATTTAAAAAAGAAATATGTATAAAGATAACAATTGACAAAAATAAAATTAAGTAGGGACATATTTGAAGAGAATTATTCTAATTATTGACGAAAAATAAAATAAGAACACATGTAAAATAAATTAATTTCATAGGAGTAAAGTGCAAAAAAAAAAAACACATAATTTTAAAAATCACATAAAAAATTAAAATGTATTAAAACATTCACAAAATAAAAAATAAAGATAAAAAAGTAAAAAAGTGAGAAAAAAATAAGTGTATGGCTGACACGTAACAACCTCATAAAAAAATCATTGACTCTTTTATGTTTGTTAGATAAATTACATTAGATTAGACTTGATTAAATGTTATATTAGATTAGATAAATAAAGATAAAAGTTAAAATAGTGAAAAAAAGAAAGTAGGAAAGAAAAAATACCGCGACGTGACAGCTTAAAAAAAGTACTATTAAAGAATTTTAACTCTTTTATGTATTGTAAAATTAGTAATGGATCTGTATTTTATTGCATGTCCTTCACAACTGACTTTTATTTTACGCTCTCTTTTAACATTTTATCATTTTTAAGTTGATAAATAACTAAAGAAAAAGGAAAAAAAAAAATGTAACTTTTTTTTTTTTAACCATAAAGCGCATTATATTGTCTTAGTGGTAGAGTAAATTTTTTAGCCTTTTGATTAAATTTTAACGTTTCCATTTATATTAAAGAAAATGCATTTATGTCACAAAAAATGCTCTTTTTTTTATAATTCAAAAAATACTCTCATTTGGTCGTAGAAAAAACGACTAAAAAAATTGCTCTTGCGGTCCTTTTGTGAAAGTTTACATATTTTATTTTTAAAACGCATAAATAGTTATATATAATCGAAAAGTTCATTTTTATTAGTGTTTTTAAACTTTAAAATTATTCTAAATTTGTCTCTTAAACTTTAGAAACTCTCATTTTATTTTTAACTAATTTTGTTATAATTTTTGTTAAAGTCATATTTAAACAGAAAAATCACATCGTTGTATTATTTTTTAAAATTATTTTTAATAAAAAATGTAGCAGAATAAATTAAATAGAAACAATTCAAAATTTAAATAATAAAATAAAAATTTTTAAAATTTAAAAATATATTGAAAAGGACGCAAAAATTCACGGGCATTAATAATAATAAGCCTAACGGAAAAGGGCATGTCTCTAGGTCTCCAATATTGTTGTTTTACCGTGGGAGCGAGATAGACGGTTATGGTCTCACCTAACAGTTGCTAAAAAGTGAAGCTGATAAAGCAGTGGAAAAGCCAACGACTTTCAACGAGCAAATCAACCCAACTTTTCTCTACAGAAAGTTCCGAGGAAGGAAAAAAAAAAAAAAAAAAAAAAAAAAAAAAGAAAGAGGCATACTTGAAGCACACGCTCTATGTTCACGTGTCTGCACGCGATGTTAGTAAAAGATTTTTCCTGATTTTTTTTTTTTCAATTTTTTCATGTGCTTTTTTATTTCTCAAATTAATTCAAGCAAAATATTCTTGTAGTGCTCACAATTCAAAATTTTTAATTACAGTATTTTTTTTCTTATATAAAATTCATTAACTCGACTTGTGAAAAACCGCGCATAAAATACAATGATCTACTTCAATTTCAAGGTTTTTTTAGTTAAAAAAAGAATACTTTTTATTTATTTTATCTAAAAAACTCGATATATTTTATCGTGTAAAAGAATAAGTGGGTATATAAGCCATCCCAAAGAATTAAAAAATTAAGCCTATTATGTTTCTTTTTATATCAAATACCCTCAATTTACTTTTAGTTATTATTATTATTATTATTATTATTATTATTATTATTATTATTATTATTATTATTTGTAGGATAGGACTAATCATGCTAAATCCCCTAACTAGGGATGTGCAGAACTTGTTTAAAAAATAAATGTTAACTAATTGAAAAATAAAAATAAATTTACTAAGTGGAAAGGTCAACCCATTATAACCAATATGCACTTAAATATTAAAGTTTGACATTCAATATGCTTGGAAAGATAGTAAAGAGAATGAAATCACAAATTTATCCACGGTACCCGTATATACCCATCGTTAATAGGGTGAATATGAGGGACCAAAAATTGGGGTGTGGACGGCTATATGAGGGCAAAAATTAGCCCTCACATCGCGGGTAAGACGAGGGTAGGGGAAGCTCTCTTACATATGTTTGAGTTCGGTTTTTGTTTTGAGCCTTTAGTTTGATATTGTTAGAGTATTAGATTTAAAATTTAGATTTCAATTTGTTTTTATGAGATACTAGTAATTATGCTGTTGAATATTCTAATTATGTTGCAAGTATTTATAAAACTCTTGATAAATGGGTAGAAAATGAAGATGTATCCCGTAGTGGGAATTCTTTATTCCAACCTCGTCTTAAATTAATTAAGTGTAGAGACGGGTATGAGAAACAAAACGGAAGTAGTATAAGAATAGGAAAAGCATACCCGTCCACACCCTCCCCATTGCCATCCCTATGAACAAGTTTTGCATACAGTGTGCATGGCTTTGTCATACACTAAAATCGTTCACTAGCTACCTCTTGTGAATTGGTTCGCACTCTTTAACAGTCTAAGTAGGGTATAATTGCAATAGAAAAAAAAGAGATTGAAGACCTATTCAAAACATAGTTAAAAAGCTAAGGACCATTAGTGCAATTTAAAAAAACTATATATACTGAATTGCTCTTCTTAAAGATATATGTGCAAAACATGTGATTGCTTAGAGCAATTCCAACCATATTAGTCGGTTTATGTTTTTAGTCAAAATAGTTAATGATTTAACCTTTTTATTTTTTATTTATTTTTTTTTTTTTTTAGAGTTCTGCTCCACTCCAACCATTAACTAGGGTTAGCTATTTTAAAGAATGTCTTCTACACTAACTTAAAATAGCTAGCAAGGAGCGGCTAGCCATTTCAATTTTTATATTATTTTATTCTTTCAATTATAATAAACGCAAAGGTTTTTTTTATTTTATAAATTCAATAAAATTATTTATATTTTAAATTTAATAAATATTAACATAACATATATTTAGCTAAAATAGAGAGTATAGTTGGAGTGACTTACTAAAAAAATTACTAATTAAAATAATTTTCTAGTCATTTTATATAGAATTTAATTAAAATTTAGAGAGCTCCCTCAATATACTCTTAATCGTAATATTGGATGGAAGTGAGAAATCCGGCATTATAGGCTATAACTATATAATGTACTACAAAATAGTATAACTAAGGACTAACATGCAAAAAAAAAAAAAAAAAAAAAAAAAAAAAGGTCCCAGCAAAAATGAGAACAAAAAATAAGGAGCTAGGTAAAAAATGAGTGTAATGTTAAGTATTAGAGAAACAGATAAGCCAACACTAAAGATAGAGGTGGATGCTTGGGGCAATGAATTATAAAAAAAAAATGTTTGGGTGCACTACCGGTGTTGAACATCGAGAATATGAGTTTCATTTATAAACAGATGTCGCAGGATTCATATTTTTAATGTGTAGTACTTAATACCACTAATGCGCTTAGCATTATTCATTTAAGAAGAAGGAGAGCAAGAGCTTCCGGCTTGTTACTGTTGATTTCTTCAAACAAGTGCAGCCCACCAACAATTTGTTTGTTTGTTTATTTGTTTTGTTTTGTTTTGTTTTTTTTTTTGTTTTTTTTTTTTTTTGTTTTTTTTAAATAAAGATGAGAATTTCATTCAACTAAGACAAATATTAAAATAGTAGATCCAGTAGAAAGTACCAAGATAAAAAAGATCCATCAAATAAACAAACCAATCCAATCATTGATTTTAAACCAAGATTAGTTTCACAAATGCCCCTAGAATTTTGAAAATCCATTTCACCCTTGATCTATGTAAAGTAGTTTAAAACATCCCTTAATCTAATGTAGCTTCGTAACTAATCTTTGAATTATTAATTTTGTGTTAACTTACTACTGATATTTTAAGAAATCAAAGGTAAATTGACATTTGACAGAGAAGTAAAATTTTTAGAGTGCAAGTTGACTTAAACTCAATAATTGAAGGGCACTTATGAAATTATAATTAATGTCATGTAACTATTTTGTTAGTATTATATATTATAAACAGTGAGGGTATTTAGAATTCAAGTATATAATTCGGAGGCAAAATGAACTCTTTTTAAAGTTTGAGAAATATGTTGATTTAGAATATATAGTTGAGAAGTATTTATGAATCAAGTCTAACGTCATTATTAGATTAATATTTAAGTGCACTCAACTTTACCACCACACAGAATAAATATAAATGCGACATCTATATTCATTTAGTATGAAAACAATGTGACTACACAAATAAAATGGAAAAAAAAAAAGAAATCTTGTTATTTAAGGATTTTTTTTTTGTGGAAATGATTGTCGAAATTTGTGATGAATTTGAGAAGACGAGTTAGATTTTTTTTTAAATTTATTATTATTATTATTATTATTATTATTTTTTAATATGCATTGAAACTTGAAAGCAGGCACACCTTTATCAGAAATCAGAATCATTACGAACTAGTTCACCTCTCATCTCTTTAGTAAGCATTTCACAATAAAGATTTAGAAATGAAATTGAAACCTATTGCACAAGGACATTTTTCTATCAATTATTATCACCGCCCACACAAACATAGATAGTCATTTCATTGTTTCTCAAGTCCACGCATTAATAAATCTCAAAAAAAAAAAAAAAAGTCCACGCATTAATATTTGACATTATGAATAATTCCTAAAAAGGAAAAAAAAAAAAAAAAAAAAACTATTGGCATCATGATTGGTTTCACTGGGGACAACTTGAATTCTACAAAGTTTTCTGCTTCATTTAACAGGCCAAAGCATAAATTAAAACCTCTATTGTACTGAAATATAATTATTAGCAAACAATGAAATTGAGTATTATTATTTAGATTTGGTCCTCCATTGTACAGTGCAATTCAACTTCTGTTAATTGACATTTAGTATAGGATGGTCAAATTTAAGTAATTACTCAAAATACAACATGCAAACTATTTTCGTTTTGAACTTAAAGGGGGTGACTTGAAAATCTTTCTATAGGAAGTGTGTGTAGATTTACTATTACACTAAACGTGGAATGGCAAATTTAAGTTTGTAAGAGCATCTCCAAGGAATTTATCTAAATTTTAACTAAATTCTAGTTAAAATAGTTTTCTAACTATTTTAACTATCAATTTTTTAGTGAGTCACTCTAACTATACTTTCTATTTTAATTAAATATAGATTATTTAATATTTATTCAATTTAAATATAAATAACTTCATTTAGTTTAAAAAATAACATTTACATTTATTATGGTTTGAAAGAACAAAATAATAGAAAAATAAATTGTTAGTCATTTTTTACTAACTATATTTTCTTAGTGTGAAATGTATTTTTTAAAATAGCTAACTATTTAGTTAATGGTTAGAGTGAAAAAAAAGTAAAACAAAAAACTAATTAATTATTTTAATTAAAAACATGAAATGGTTCGTATGGTTGAAGTTGCTCTAAGTAGAAAATACGATAATTAAAAATTACTTGTCACTATATATAATATAAAATACTACTAAAACAAACAAACTACCATGTTAATTTTATAAGAAAAAGAAATTATTACGTCAATAGGTATGATAACAATAAAATTAGAGTCCCTTAAAAATATGCGGACCAAAAAATAATCACAGAGATTATAATTATAATTTTCATAAGATGCAGGTGTAAAATGCAAATCTATTTTAGACTTGAAGATTTAACCCTCCTTTCTTTAAAAAAAGATTTTCTTACCTTCCTTTTAAAATACAAATCTATTTTATCTAGATTCGTTCCCTGATTCGAATCATGATTCATGATTTATTATAATATTTTTTCTCACAAAAAATACACGTAAATCAAAAATAATTCTAATCACATAATTTAAATTTATGAACCAAACAGACCCAATCACCTTTCTGTCGAAAGGATTTTCTTACTTTCCTTTTAAATCATAGGAAATTTCTCAATTTCCATGTATTTCACGCCCCACATAAAGCAGTACTCACCTAATAAATTAAATTTGCCCCCTCATCATAATAAACAAAAAAAAAAACACTTTAAAAAAATCAAAATATTTTTTAAAAATAAAACCTCTTTTAAAAATAATAAATAAATTAGCCGGCAGCAAAAAAAAAAAAAAGAAAAAGAAAAAGAAAATCATAATAATAATAATAAAATCTAGCGCGTGGCAACATCCTTTTTATTACAGGAAATGGGAATGTCTATATGCATTGGGCTTCACAAGTTTCTCTCTCCTCTCTCTCTCTCTCTCTTCCCTGAAGAAAGTTCTGCAGTCTCCAGCGGACACTCCCTACAAGCGCGCACACAAAAAATAAAATAAAATATTTTTCATTTTGATTTTTATTTATTTATTTAGTTTTCATTTACATTTTTTTAACCGTTTTTTTTATTTCCATTTTTTTTTATTTTTTCTATTTTTTTTTCAGTCTCTGAAACTCAACGTGTCTCTCAAAATCCCTCCTCTCTAGATCCATGTCTTCCTTCTTCAAGCCTCGGATCTGTGTCTAGGGTTTCCGTTCTCTCTCTCTCTCTCTCTACATATTTTTCTTTTCGGTGGGTTTGCTCTGCTGCTTGGTCGGACCAGGGCATTTATTAGCGCAACCAGAGCCGTTATCAAGGTACTGTTGAAACCAACGATTCTAGAGTTTCTTACTGAAGATTTTTCCTCATTTGGCATTTTGATTTTCGGGATTTAGGGTTTGTTGAGAGGTTGGTTTTGTGGGGTTTTAGTGGAGGAGAAACTCGCATTCCGGGTTGTTAGTGTAATTTTCAGGATTTTAGGGGTCTGGGGTTTGTGGAACATGAGGTATTTCATTTTGTTTTTTTCGTTTTGCAAGGCAGTAGCTTTTCTGGGCTGGAATTTGGAAATGGGTTTGTTTTGAGGTGTTCATTTGAGGATTGAGTTGAATTCTGGGTTTTAGTTGGACTCTATATATTCATTTTTTTATTTGAAAAATGTCATTGTTACGATTTTGAGATTGAGTTTGGTAATTATGCGTGTGGAAGAAAAAGGTTATGTTGTAATGTGGAAGATTTGAGAATAGAGTGAATATTGGTTCTAAAGGAGGGTGGCCTTGCTTGGGGTTGTTTTGGTGCGTGATGGGTTGCATTTGTTGCAAGCCCTCTGCTATTGATGATAGTAAGGAGAGCCCTCGGGAGCGGTTGTCGAGCAAGGCCTCGTCCGATGTGCGGGTTGCGAGGGTTACTTCGTCGAGGAGGGAGGAAGGGTATCAGGCAAAGGACCAATATGATACTAATGACGGAAGAGCAATGTTGATTGATAAGCATACAAATGGGGAGGCTCGGTTACACAGGGAGAATGTTGAGAGAAAGAGGGAGAAGATGGAATATGTTGTTGCCCCACATCCGGGAACTGGTAGCATTCCTAAAGCTTCGGAAGGGGAGCAGATTGCTGCAGGTTGGCCATCCTGGTTGGCCGCAGTTGCTGGAGATGCTATCAGAGGATGGGTGCCGCGCCGTGCAGACTCTTTTGAGAAGCTGGATAAAGTATGCTCCTTATCAAATTTAGTCATAGAGTAGTGATTGTGATGTGAAATCTTTCGTTTATTTCACTCGTTTTATCAGTCACTGATCATACAAGAATGTCACAATAGTTTGAAATTCTCTTTCTTTTTCTTTTAGGATATCTGCGTTGTGGTTTTTAAAGTTATACTGACTAGGGAGAGTGACATTTCTTGCTACCAGTCAATAGACGTCTAAGAATATAAACTATGAGTCAATTATCTTTATACATTGTTTGTGATGCCTTCTTACCTCAGTTAAATTGCTCATTGACTGCTTCTAGTGTGTCCTTGGTTTTAAAAACTCTGCTTTCTTGTGTTTTGGGTGGTGAACTGGATGCAACCTGATGCTTTTTTTCTGTGTAATATTCCTGTTCTTTTTTTAGTATTTCATGTCTACTTATCTCATATCTGATACAATAATGTTAAACCTGAGAAGGAAAGCTATGCCTATAAGTAAATGGGACTGAACCTAAGCTTATATTTTTCTTTTCCTTTTCTGAAGAAAGCTATATGATTTCTATTACCTTGTAACCTGGAGATGCTGTCGTGTTGGTTTTTGTAATTGCATCTATTTATGCAGATTGGCCAGGGAACTTATAGTAATGTCTATAGGGCTCGTGATCTTGATCAAAAGAAAATTGTTGCTTTGAAGAAAGTGAGATTTGATAACCTGGAGCCTGAGAGTGTACGCTTCATGGCAAGGGAAATTCACATTCTACGTAGGCTTGATCACCCGAACGTAATAAAACTGGAAGGTCTAGTTACGTCAAGGATGTCTTGCAGCTTGTATCTTGTATTTGAGTACATGGAGCATGATCTAGCGGGGCTTGCTTCTCACCCTGGTCTAAAGTTTACGGAAGCTCAGGTATACATAGATAATTTTGTTATTTATTACCATATACCGCTGCCATAAGTGTTCCAACTGAATCTCTTTCCAAAAACTATTGTCAGATAATGATCCTTGCTGTTTTGTTTAGCATGGCTTTTTGTCCATGCTTTCTTCTGAATCCTGTTCATCCATGTAATTTGGCTTGGCATTTAAGGTATTCAGGTGTAATGCTTCGCAATTGCTGAGGTCCAGTTCGTTTCTTTGCAGGTTAAATGTTATATGCAACAACTTCTACATGGACTTGATCATTGTCACAGTCGTGGTGTTCTGCACCGTGACATTAAGGGTTCCAATCTTCTTATTGATAACAACGGAATCTTGAAAATTGCTGACTTCGGTCTGGCAAGTTTTTTCGATCCTCATCAAAATCAACCTCTAACAAGCCGTGTTGTAACTCTTTGGTATCGCCCACCAGAATTGTTACTTGGTGCCACTTACTATGGCACAGCTGTAGATTTATGGAGTACAGGTTGCATACTCGCTGAATTGTATGCTGGCAAGCCGATAATGCCTGGAAGAACTGAGGTATTTAATTTTAATTTTAATTTTTAATTTGTAATTTTTTTTCACTAGTTGAAGATGTAGCATTAGATAATTCTTGTGCTCTTTTAGAACCATCGTATAGTAAATAGGCAATTTCCAACAGTTATTACAGTTTCCAACAATTTATTATTTACCTATCTTGTGATGAGTACTCTATATGGATTCTAAGATGCATAGGGACTGAAGAAAACTAAAGAATTATAACGAGTATTACCTTAAGAAACGTTTGAAGTCCTTGCAATCCTAGAGATCCCTATCACTGAAATAACCAAACAGAAATTTTGACATGTTTTATATTATATTTTCAGTTTGGTTCCTCATGTCGTTGTTGCTTTCAAACTTGTAGGTGGAGCAGTTACATAAAATTTTCAAGCTTTGTGGCTCGCCTTCTGAGGATTACTGGAGAAAGTCAAAGTTGCCTCATGCAACAATATTTAAGCCACAGCAGCCCTATAGACGCTGTGTTGCAGACACTTTTAAGGAGTTCCCTGCACCGGCTTTGGCACTTATGGAGACCCTTCTTTCCATAGATCCTGCTGATCGTGGATCTGCAGCTTCTGCTCTCAATAGCGAGGTATGGACTTTTACGTATACCAAGTTCTTTATAATGTCTCTTTGGTTATGAATTCTAATACTTTCTTTTAAAGTAGCCATATGATTACTGAAACAGACAAGATTATCGTTATTAGAGCTATTCTTCTCTTTGGGAAATGTTACAACCATTACTTTGTTTTTATCTTTTATCCTAGTCACGATTTTTTGTTTTATTTCGCTAGTTCTTTACAACAAAACCTCTTCCATGTGATCCTTCAAGCTTGCCGAAGTATCCTCCTAGCAAAGAGTTTGATGCAAAAGTACGGGATGAAGAGGCTAGAAGGTGATGATAATTTGATTACTTATTGTGTTGTTGTTGTTGTATGTTTGTTTGTTTGTTTTTGTAAATAGTGGTTAATAAAGCACATTGTCATGGAATCTAGTATTTTCTAGCTTCAAAAGGAGGTAGGTGTTTTGTATTTCTCATCAATTCTTATATTGCTGATTATAAGTGAGTTTCTGCGCATACAACTTATACAAGCTATATTTGCTTTGGTAGAAGATGGAAATATTTGAAATCTTGAGTTTCCAGTGGCAACATTTTTTTAGTACTTATAATTGCGTAGTAGAATAATTTCTGAACTAATTAAATATTTGTCTATTTTAATGTATAAAGTACATTGATCTAGATTATAGATTTTTTGAAAGTCAATAATATCAATTCGACATATCTACTTGTTGCTGCTTGTTAGTGGGATAATGCTATGGAAGTAGGAATAGATCGTTTTAGCTAGTGGTTCTGAGACTACTTTTAATCATCATTCAAATTTTGTTAGATTTTGGGATTTGAATAGTTTTGTGAATTGATTTTTTTCCCCCAATAAGCTAGCATTTTGTGTATACTAAAAATCTTGTTTGTACTTGCACTGATAGACAAGGAGCAGTAGGAAGCAAGGGACAGAGAGTTGATCTTGAGAGGAGAACAAGAGAATCTCGAGCCGTCCCAGCACCTGATGCAAATGCTGAATTAGTTTTGTCTATGCGGGTATCAGTTGATATGCTTTTACCTGAAATCGCTCATCCATTTAGGCTTGATACCATCATCCATTTTTTGAAATACTCCCTGTTATTCAATTTTTACGTAACCCATTTTTTTTTTTTTTAATTTTTAAAAATTTAATTTCAAGTTATATAAGCTTATTTAAGCATCCTTTTACTTCTTGTTTTGAAAGGAGCATGTGTACTTCTGAAGTATGGTTAATTTATTATTCTTTTCCTGCTGCTGTTTTTAAATCAAAATTACCATGTTGTAAAATGGAAGTGTTCATGAAACGGCTTCGTTATATTACAGAAAAGACAAGGTCAATCCAATTCTAAGAGCCGGAGTGAGAAGTTTAATCCTCATCCGGAAGAAGTTGCTTCCGGCTTTCCAATTGATCCACCTAGACCATCACAAGCTGTCGAAGTAAGTATTGATCCACAGAGCTTTAATCACAAGAGAGCATCACACTCAGGGCCACTGGCTCATCGGGCTGCATGGGCAAAGACTGCTAAGAACATAGACGATGCTCCAAAGGTGTCAGTCGGGGCCGACCTGTCAACAATGTCAGGTTTAGTGGTAGCAAGGAGGAGTTTGCTCGCTGAAGACTATAGAGATAGGTCTAGTTCTTTGCAACCAGAAGTTTCAAAAGTAACGGCTAGGTTTCCAGGCGCATTCAAGGAGACCACGGATTCCTCACGGCAAGATCAAAAGCCTCACATACAGGTCATAGGACCTAATAAAAAGGAAGATGGACGACACAGCAGTAAAGATCCTATTCCTGTGAGTAGTTCGATTCTTGCCTCATTCCCCGCCTTTCATGATGGTTTCTTTTTTTTAATCAAATTTTCTTTGTTATTGATTACTTTGGTGATTTTGCAAATTGTCATGACTGTATATTTTTTGTTTATATAACGAACATCTATACATCAATAAAAGACTAGTTAGTAGTGATAATTGTTACCGTAGGAAATTGTGTACTGATCAGACTTATTGATCATCTATATTATATTTTACTTCCTTGAAGTGCCCTGGTGTTGGTTTCTGTCAAGTTGCATCATCTCTTTTGAGGATTGATGACATTTCTTCCCTTATTTACTTAATACTGCATTGACGATTCATTTTGTTTGTTTTACTACAGATTGGCTATGGATCAAAGGGTCACAAAATCCACTACTCTGGACCGTTGTTGGTCCCCTCCAGCAACATGGATCAGATGCTCAAGGACCATGATCGCCAGGTCCAAGAAGCCGTTAGACGTGCTCGTCTTGACAAGGCTAAGATCAGAAAAGCTCAGGTGGAAGGGGAACGAATATCAAATAATTCATTGTTTTTTTCTGGTCGATGAGCTGGTTCTTGTACACACCAAATCAAGCAAAGCATCATCAAGAAGATCTCACTGGAACGGAATTTGGTGGGTGATTGTTCCTTGTGAAATAGAGTTGTTCTGTATAGGGACTGATTCTAGAGAAATAGCTTGTGGCCATCTTTAGGTAAATTTGTTACCTCAAAGTCTCTCTTTCCCTCAGGTGTATTCTCATTCCACTTTGCCATTATTGTCTCCCAAATATGGCACATTCTTGTAGAGCTTTTTATTAGCCAAGAGCTATAGGTATGTCATATGTGGGGAAGATGATATTCTCTTTTGTAATGAGGAGGGTAAGATATTGCATTTCTCTCATTGAAATGCACTTTTGCATCAAGTTCTGTCACTTTGTCTTGTACTTTTGTCCCGGTTGGAGTTGGTGGCAGTGGCATTATCCGACAAAAAGAGAATTTTATTATCAAGATTTCATTGAGATGGTCCACTTTTAAAGTTTATAACCAAAAAAGTAATGTTTAAAACCGGTTTCTAAGGGGCCTAGAAATCATGCCAATTTGTTATTTTTGTATTTATTTATTTTTTTCTGCTCCACTATCAGGGACTATTTCTTGCTCTATTCTTCTCTCAACTCCTCTTCATCTTCCAATTTGCTTCTTCAGTTGAATTCACCTTCAATGGCTTCAATTCTTCTGACCTTTTGCTCTATGGTGATGCAACGATAAACTCACGCGCTTTATCTCTCACTAGAACCTCCACTTTCTCCATTGGTAGAGCTCCTCAACTTCTCAACCTCTTTCACCTTCTCCGTCACCCCATATAAGAACTCTCCCTGGCCATGGCTTTGTCCTTGTCTTTGTGCCTTCTATTGGCCTCCAAGGCGCCTCTTCATCTCAACATCTCGGCTTCGTGAACCGAACCAACGATGGCAATCCCAACAACCACCGGTTTGGTGTTGAATTTGATGTGTTCAAAAACGAAGAATTCGATGATATCAATGACAACCATGTTGGTGTTGATGTCAATTCCCTCGCTTCCGTGGTTTCTCACAGGGCTGGATATTGGTTGGACAAGACCAATATGTCTTTTAAAGAGGTGAAGCTGAATAGTGGTGACAAATATAGAGTATGGATTGAGTATTTGAACTCTAATCTCAGCATAACATTAGCCAGTGCAAATCTTAAGAGGAAGCCTCATAGAGCTTTGATCAAGGTTCCTCTTGATCTTTCTGGAGTTTTTCTTGATGAGATGTATGTTGGGTTCACTGCATCAACTGGTGAACTCCTTGAAAGCCACAAGATTCTAAGTTGGACCTTCAATAGTTGAATTAGTTAATGTTGTGTCTTGCTTGGACGAGGCCGAGTTAGAAAAAGTAGTACTCATAGGACTTCAAATTCCCTCAAAATATCAGACACGTATGTATCTTGGTGTGTGTGTGTGTGTGTCTATATATGTATGTATGTGTTGAGTGAAAATATTTATTAATGTTCAAATAATATTTCACACAACATAATTTCACCTATACTAGGATTTAATTAGCATAGGAGTTTATTATTTTTAGTTCGACCCATCCAAGATTATAAGAATAACCTCTTAATTACAATCCATTGGTACAAGAGAAGACATTTTGATTCCAATTAAAACAGTAAATACTATTTTTTTTTTTTTTTTTTTTTTTTTTTTTTGTGAATTTGAGAAATTTGGGTTGATTTAAAATTGCGGCTGAACGCGATGAATTTGGCCGAGTTGCCTACATACCCCATTAGGGGATCAAGCTACTTGTAGTTTGAATTTTGGGTTTGAGAATTTGGATAATTCCTCGGTGTATAACCTTATGAGGAATTTACGCACTTTGAAATTTGATTTAGTTTTGTTTTGACTTTGTCCTTTATGAGGATTTTTTTTAGGATTGAATTTGGTCTTGAAACTGCACCTAAATTTTAGGTTGCCTACGTATCCGATAGGGAACCAAGTCAATCATAGTTCTTGAATTTGAATTTGGATTTTGGAGAATTCCTCGATATATGACCATAGGAGGAATTCAAAGATATTTTGAAATTCGATTTGAAATTTTACTTTAGAGTTTGGATTTGATAGTCATATTTGGATAGTTTCCCGGTATATAACCTTATGAGGAATTAAAATGATCCTTTTTGAATTTGGTGTTGAGATTTTTTTGATTTGAATTTGGGATTTGAAAATTGTATTTAATCACCATATGGTTTTATGAGACAATAGACTCATCTTTTTGGGCTTAGGGACCATAGAGAAAGGCTCAATTTATGCACTTTAAATTTTAAGGTATTTAATATTCTAAATTTTTTTAAAATTTATCTTTTATCCTTTATTTTTAAAATTTTAAATTTCATCATATCTAAATCAATTGATCCGATTGAATGATGTATATCCTTTTTTTTTGCTAACAATTTGATTTCAAAAGGAACTTAGATTTCCCTCATCCTTATCCTTTCACACGTTTCCCTTCTTTTTTTTTTTTTTTTTTTTTATATATATAGAGCGCCACAGCAAGCCATTTTCGCATAGTAAGCCACAGCAAGTCTGACGTGAACTCTTTAATATATATATATATATATATATATATATAAAACCATTACACTGCAAAAATTACAGTAATTTTGCACGGCAATATATAAGTGATATATATATATATATATATATAAATGGTATATATAAATGATATACATATATGTATATATATTCTTTTTTTTTCAGACGTTTGTAGAAAAGGCATGTTAGTATCTTCTCAATCTCCTCTTTCATATATAGTTACACATACATACATATATATATATATATGATGTATTCATATATGGTTTTTTTTTTTATGTCAAATCATATTTCTTCTAATAAAACTTTAATTGCAGAGCCCTTCTTCAATTCCAAGTAAAAAAAGAAAGAGTTTACCTTTCAGCTAAAAGAACAAAAGAGACGTTGTTGAAGGTAATTTTTTTTTTATTATTATTTTGCCTTTCTGTCATCTTTTGTTCTAGTTCTTTGGCTGATTTTTTATTTCTCTTCTCTTTCTTTTTTTTTTCTTCAGGAAACGAAAAGAGGCCCTTACGTAAGTAAGTGGTCCCTGATTTTATTTGGGCTACACTTTATAAATTAGACTTAAAATTATAATAATATTTTGAATTGTACTGTTATAATTAGATTCATATAAAGGTTTTAAATTTTACAATTTTATAATTTTATAGAGTTTTAAAATTTATAATTCTATTTAATTTTTGAAAGTTTTAAATTTTACAACCTCACAATTTTATAGAGTTCAAAAATTTACAACTCTATTTAATTTTTTAAAAGTTCTAAAACTTATAACCTCATAATGTTGTAGAGTTTAAAAATTTATAACTCTATTTAATTTTTTTTTAGAAGTTCTAAAACTTATAATCTTATAATTTTATAAAATTTAAAAATTTATAACTTTATTTAATTTTTTAGAAAATCTAAAACTTACAACCTCATAATTTTTAACTGTTGGTTTAAAAATTTACAACATCTATGTTTAAAATATGAATATTGACTGACAATGACAATAGCAAATGAACTTCTTGTCTTGAAAAACGGGTAGACAAAATATAGAGATAGAAGAGTAAATGACAAATTTTTTATTCACTCGCACAAAGTCCCCCTTTTTTTTGTTACGTCCCCTCACCTGCACACACACACACTTTTACCTCCCCTATATGCCTATATATAGGCACTTTTGAAGCAACCCACGTCCTTTTTTATTATTTAAATAAGATTAATTACTTTTTTTTTTTTTTTTAGAGATTATCTTCACGTTATTTTTTATCTAACTTTTCACTAATATATTTTATTCTTTTTTCACACACCTATTTTTTTAAAGAAGTTTTTCAACCTCTCACGTGTAGGGTTTTTTTTTTTTTTTTTTTTTTTTTTTTTTTTTTTTTTAACAGTATGTTTATGGTTTTTACTCCTTCCGCTAATGTTTTGTTTATATTTATACACACACATATTTGCTCTTCATGTGTGTTACTCTATGGAAAGTAGGAGGAAAGCAATTGAGGGATGGAGTAGAATCAAGGTATTAGTATCCTCGTAGAGAGGAAATCTAGAAGGAAAAAGTATAAAACTCATGGATCCACCATATTTTAACCTTTTAATTTTGAACTAAAGTTATTTTGCCCTTAATTATTATATTTTTTAACGAAAAAATATTTCAAAATGTGAATACACTTAACAAATACCAATTCACACACATAGTAGACAGAATGTCGATTGACAACTAGTTCTACCAGTGAATTCAAATGAAAACTCAAGGGAGAAAGTATGCATTGAACTTTACAAATATAAGACACTCAAAGAGATACATTGAAAATTGAGTATACACAACTCTTTAACAAAACCTCTTCAGTCGATGAAAATAAAATAAAATTATAAGAAAATTACATAATTTACTTTTAAAAATACATAATTCTGAATTTTAACTATTTATTCTTAATAAATATCATTTTATTAGTGTAATTATTTAACTAAAAAAATTACGAATAAAAAATAAATGATTCAAATTTTGATCCAGTATTTGTCAAGATTACTTAAATATTATATCAATACGTTTCAAGAAACTAATAACACTGAGGCTATGCAAAAAGGCGCGAAGAAATAAATCTAGCGGGCGAAAATGTTAACTAAACACTTAACAAACATAACAATGACACAAAGTAATCGAGATGAGAACCACTGTTATTACAAACGAAAATTAAGAAAATCCATAAGTTAGAACATCACAACACCAACCTCTTCGACACCATAAAGAAAACAGCAAGAAAAGCAATCTGTAAGCATACACGCAGTGATGGATGATACGCACACCACCAAATGACATGCAACCTTTTTTACTAAAACTTCTTGGGTTTGTTCACTTTGTGAATTCAAGTTTTTAATTTAATCTGATATGTGATATTTTTTTTGAGAACTTTTAATTGTAATAAAAAAAATAGACGTGACATTTTCTAAGAGCTTTTTGTTAGTTTCTCAAACAAGATTTTCAAAAAAAATTATGCGAAAACTTGGTATCGATCGAATCACATAAATCAAAATTTAATGCGATCAAAGAGATAACTGAATTTATTTCATGTTAATTTAACTATAAAGATATCAAAGAGAAGAATGAGAATTTTACCGTCGCTCGATTAGGACGTAAATCTTGAACTTCTCCAACACCATCTTAAGCTCTTAAATTTCAAGAACACCACAGTTTTTTCTCAACGTATTTCTGAATTAACGTGAACTCAAATGTGTGGGCATTTTAATAAATTTCTGAGATGAATGAATAAAAAAACCACCTATAATTATTACTCACTTTTCTCAAAAGTATGTGATGACAATCAAAAAATTTTCTTTGATTTTTCTTTTGTTCTCCCGTTTTCCCTTTTTCCTTTTCTCTGGAATAAACCTTTTGTTTCCCTCTGCTCAGCCAAAACTACGAAAACTGATTTCTCTTCTTAATAGTTAACTAGTTTTTTTACCCGTGCATTACTGCGAGAAAGATTACGTGCGGGAAAGATTATTATATTATAGAGAAACTCAACAATTTTTACATTATAGTATTAATTTGTATATACATACTACATTAAGAATCAAGAATGGATATTAAACTGTTATAGGCGGAGACTATCTTTAATACCTAGAACGCTATGAACCCTATTTTAAAAATGAAACAGCAAGCAACCAAACGTCAACAGGGGCTAAATATGCTCAGCTCACGCAAATAATCTGTATGCACTAAATAACAATATATCAAAATTAGTAACAATTAATAAAATCAATAATCCTATAATAATAGTCAATTCGTTTAATTCTTTCATATATCAAGAATATTAACACCCATAATAGTCACTTAATAATCAATATACTTAATAAACTTATTGAATGACATATTTATCAGTACAATACATTTGAACTAAAGTAGTATTAAATAACTACAATAATTAGATGTTTTCATTTATTTATGAAGCAAAGGACAAAATAGATATAGATTGGTAATATTTGGTAAAAGCAGGAAAGAATATTTCTCAAGTTTTTAAATTAGTAATGTGAATTAATGATGTAACAAAGCTTTATGTCAACATAGATAATTAAGTATAAATAATAAATATGAATACTATTATAACAAATCACTACATCCACTATTAGCAACAGTTATTAAAAATACATGAAAGAAAGTTCTTAAGAATACCTCAAGCGCGGCAAATACCACTCCAAATGCTAAATATGGGCTATTTATGTGTAGATATTGATGAAGGATAGAACGATAAAAACAGATAGTGTTAAATGGTAGGAGACCTTGAAAAATACAAATAAATAAGTGAATGATTAAATAAATAAGTAAATAAAAAATTAAAAAGGAAAACACAACAGAATGAAAACTAAAAAGTGAGAAAACATGAATGTTGCAACATTTTTAGTTTGTTTTTTTATCTAGTGATGAGAATCATAATGGGTTTTCATATACATTAATTTTATAAGAATACCAAGTAATAGCTAAGAAATTGATATTTTACAATATTGAGTACGACCATTATTGCTATATGAAAACAACGTTTCAAAATAGAATGTACCAAACAAAGATATGTATGTGTATAGTTCCTTTAGCATATGTAATAGCACGATATTAATAATTCTAGTTTTTTAAGCAAACAGATAGTGTACGAAAGATAACAATATTCAAATAAATAAAGAGAAGAACAAAGTAGGCTAGAACTTTAAGAAAAGGAGAAAAAAATTGAAAAAATAAGCAAGGAAAATATTGAAATAGGAATCATATGGCCATAACAATTTTTAGATAAATCATATAATATAATGTTTAACATATATAAATCAATAATGATGATTGTTGCCAATATTCGTATGTATGTGTGGTTGAAGAAGAAGTTAAAAAAAAAAAACATCGATAGATCATGGCCATTTATTTATGAAGCAAAGGGAAAAATAAATATAGGTCGCTATTATTTGTTAAGAGTAGGAAGGAATGTTTCTGAAGTTTTTAAATTAGCAATGTGCATCAATAATATAACAAAATTTTATGTCAACATAAATAAAAGAACATAAACAACAAATACGAACACTATTATAACAAATTAGTACATTGAGTATCAGCAACAATTATTATAAATGTACGGAAGAAAGTTCTTAATGATACCTTAGACACTGCAAATACTCCTCCAAATGCCATATATATACTAACCAAGTATAAATATTGATGCAAGATACAATCATAAAAACATACAGTGGTAAAATAAGAACAAAAAATGAAACAAAAGATGAAATAAAAGAAGGGATAAAAAAAATCAATCTGCGAACACTACTTATTTATGAAGCAAAACATGAAATAGAAACAAATGACTAATATTTCGTAAGAATAAGAATAAATTCTTGTCAACTTTCCATGCCAACAATATATATATCAGTAATAACATATGCATATAGGGAAAAAGATGAGACAACATAAACAACCAATCCTGACATTGTTGTAGCAAGCTGATGCATTCAATGTTAGCAATAGTAATTAAAATTGTATGGGGAAAAGCTCTTAGTTATATTTCAAGAATAAAAAATGGGGGTGGGGGTTGTGGGGGTGGGAAGTCAAAAGAAGTTGATAAAACATGAATATCATAATATTTTTATGCAAAAATCTTGACTCAGATATTGGATATTTTCATCAACGTGGGATGAATAAACAAACTTATATATTCATAGTCATTTTATGATTGCCTACTATGGGCAACTGCATAAAAGTACGAAAATTAATAAGATGTTATATTCATCACACGGGTTATAACTTGTATCCCACCCAAAAAGAAAAAAAAAGACTAGAATAAGATATAGATATGTCCAACAACTACCAGGTGAATAAAAAGAAAGAAGGAAAAATAGACCAAATCAAAGAAAAAAGAGGGGAAAAAGCTGAAGAAAAAGGTGGAAGAAACAAAAAACATAAGGAAACTGGGAAAGAAGTAAGGCCTAGAAGTTTACTTGCCCCAAGAGAAAAGAACGATAAATCAAGCTTATAATATTATAAGTAGACTTTAAAGTTTTTTTGAAAAAATCCAAAATTGCTTGCTAAGGAACAGGGAAAAGGGAAGAAAGAAGGAGAGGGAAAAAAAAGAAGGAAAACCGATAAAATAACATGAGCCTTTAGGATATAAGTAAATAACTATAGTTAAATAACAAAGACTTAAAATGCAAGATAGATAAAAAAAAAAAAAGGAACAAAAAACAACATTTTATATAAGTAAATGAAGTTCTATTTACACAGTGTAAGTGTAAACATTTGGGATTGAAAATAATTTAAAACTATTAGAAAATATCATGGCCAAATAGAAGTAGTTGAAATAACCATAATTTAATATTAAAAAAAATTAATATATATGTAAATAACTTCTGTATTAAATATTGGTCATAAGAGGGTAAGGACATGAAAATAAGGAAAAATAAAAAGAAAAAAAAGCACTTAAAAGTTTTGAATAAAAAACAATGGACAAAAATAGAATAGAATTAAGATGATATATTCACAGCAATATTTGGACAAATCATATCAAACTCAGATAAAACAAATACAATTTCAGATATAAAATTATTAAATACTAATGGTGCTAGAGATAGGAAAAGTTCGAGAAAATTTTTTCTCCTAAAATTGCCGAGAATTCCAGATAATATAAACTAAAGCTGTCAAAAATTCCAGATAATGGAAGGAGAGAAAAATCAACAGCTCATTTAATATATCTATAACAAAAGTAGAACAAATCATTAACCTAGGATATCAGATGACCAATACAAATAACCCAACTCATCAAGGCAATAAATGAAACAGATAAAACCAAGAATTACCAATATACAACATCAAACGAACGACGGGAAAATTCACTCGTGCAAATAAAATAACATTTGTATTAATAAAAAAATAATAGTTGATAAAGTAAGAGCAAAAATGTAAAAAAAAAAAAAAGCAGTAAAAACTAAGGGCAAATGATGTAACCTATGAAAAATACGCAAAAGGCAAACAAAAAATGTACAACAAAGAAAAATTTTGAGACACGAAGATCAAACGTAGAAGAAAAATGCAGCATAAACCCCAAAGTACAGATGCAAGATTCCAATCAAAACCAACCAAAAGAGATAAATCAAAGCACCTGCAAATAAAGAGGGGGAACAAAAATAAAGCAACTCAGAAGGTAAAAGTCGAGAAAGAAAGCAAAAATAGTGTTCCACGACTATTTAATGACCATAAAACCCACACCCGAATTAAACCCCAATCAAAACTAAGGAAAACAAATAGATGAAATCAACAGCAAAATAGGAAAAGGGAAAAAAAAACCACCAAAGTCACAGGGAAGATCCAAACTGAGAAAGAAAGCAAAAGTAAGGTTTCATAAACATGAAATAAGCATAAAACCCACACTAGAAACTCCAAGCAAAAGCAAGAAGAAGAGATGGATGAGATGAAGATCAAAACAGGAAAAAGAAAAAAAAAAGCCAAACAACACAAAGCAATAGGATACCAAATTACTGAAGAACTTTCAGAGGAAGAAAGTGAGTTTTAGAGTCCAGAGAAGCCGCCACAATAGAGGCGGAGACCTTCGTCTCTACGTCTGCGTTCGCCAGAGGAAAGAGAGAGAGAATATTTCAGAGGCACGTGCATAGGGAATTATCGAGAAAGGAATAGAGAGCTCCATATGCACGTACAACACACTATAGGCCAAGAAAAGACCAAAAACCCTTTGCCCAGAAATGGAGGAAAGAAAACAAAAAGGGCACAACAAACGACGACATAACATAAAGACTAAAATACCCCTGCGCAGACAAAAGATGGAGTAGTAAATCGAGGGCAAAATGGTCATTTCACTGTAGAAGGAACAGTGAACTGTATCTGCATAAACAGTAATCTGGAGCTCTCCTTTAGTATATTTATAAAGTGCAGCCGCACATTCCCTTTACCCTCACGGTCCCACTTCTTCGTTTTTTTTTTTTTTAGGAAACGTGCACCTCCACGTTTCCTTATATATATATATATATTAATGAGAGGAGGGAGGATATAAACGTATTAACGAGAGGAGGGAGGCGATTCTCAAGGTGATTAAATTCATCCATATTAATTTAAAATAATTTAAAATTAATTTTAATATCAATTAATCGAATTAATTAATATATGTACATTTAGAATTCTCAATTCTAAATTAATAATTATAACCTAATGTGATGTATTCAGTTCATATTAATCTTATAGAGTCATTGAGAGGAACTAAAGACATTATAATTTTAAGCTCTAATAATTTTGACAATTAATTAACACCTTAATTAATATATCAAAATTATTGATTCCAAATTACTCCACTATAAATTTAGAATTGCACTCTTAAAATAATAAAATAATTATGTTTACGGAATTTGTGTTGTCCATTAATATAGTTACTACATACGAATTAATCCTCCATAAACGGTTCATAATTAAAGCTAGGTATTTTCCGTTAACCTCTTTAATTATATCTTTCTCGATAAGTACCATTGATCCTCTAATGAATAATATATTTTATGATCTAATCATAAAATTGAACACTATTATTATTCAAGTCCTGAATCAACACTTATGAGAACTGTCCATCTACTTCATTATGAAGGAATGGATTTCATCTTGTAAATTATTATTCCCGGCTATTATTTACTATGCTCCCAATATACCAAGACTTTGATACTATTCACATGTGTCATTATTCAATATGTCAAAGAACATAATATCATAAATATAAGTTTATTAATTACTCAGAATTAAGATTAATTCATATATGACCATCATTGATTAATATTGAATACTCTATTTAATAACGAAATTTATTAAAGATTCATAATTAATCGCGTTCCGGTCCTATGTAATCATATTACATAAAATGCTTTCATTCCAATAATCTCATTATTAACAATCTAGGATAAGATTGTTTCATTCAGAATGTAATGAACCGCATTAGTAATTTTAAATTAAAGATCCCAACTTTAATTTATAATTACAGACAAGTTTATATTATTTTATTTCAAACATTATCCTCTGCATATAACAATTATATACAATGTTTAAAGTTACATATAAAAATAATCTAGGGATTTTGATATTTATAAAACATCACATGTATGCAAAATAATATTGAAAAAATTCCTCATTTCATTGATAATCAACAAAATATTTACATCTTATTTGATTTATGGGCATATATCCCCACAATCTCCCACTTGCCCTAAAGCAAATGAGGCATGTCTTTGACTCCCATACTTTCAAGATGTCTCTCAAAACTCCTAGTTGGTAATGTTTTGGTAAACGGATCAGCTATGTTGTTCGCGGATGCGATTTTTTCAACTGAAACGTCTCTTCTAGAAACAATCTCTCTGATCAGGTGGAATTTTTGCTCTATATGCTTTCCTTTGCGGTGGTTCCTGGGCTCCTTGGCATTGGCCACTGCTCCACTGTTGTCACAATAGAGTATGATAGGCTCATGCATATTTGGAACAACTTCCAATTCCTTTAGAAATTCATGAAGCCAGACAACTTCCTTAGCTACTTCACAAGCTGCTACATACTCAGCCTCCATGGTTGAGTCAGGAATACAAGATTGCTTGATACTCCTCCATATGATGGCTCCATTTCTCAAAGTGAACATTGCCCCTGAGGTGGACTTGCGAGAGTCCCTATCCGATTGAAAATCAGAATCAGTATATCCGATAGGAATCAAATCCCTACTAGAGTATACAAGCATATGGTTTCTCGTCCTCCTCAAATATTTGAGTATGTGTTTGACTGCAACCCAATGATCTAATCCTGGGTTTTACTGGTATTTGCTAACCAACCCTACTGCATAACATATGTCAGGTCTAGTACATAACATTGCATACATCAGGCTTCCAACTGCCGATGCATAGGGAACTCATCTCATATCCTCTTCCTCTTGAGGTGTCTTTGGACATTGCTCCTTGAAAAGATAAACTCTATGTCGAGAAGGTAAATTTTCTTTCTTGGAGTTTTGCATTGAAAAGCTGACAAGCACCTTGTCAATATACGATGCCTGAGACAATGCCAAAAGCCTATTCTTACGATCTCGGATAATTTGGATCCCAAGAATGTAGTTGGCTTCTCCCAAATCCTTCAATTGGAATTGGCTGGCTAGCCAGTTCTTTACTTTGGATAACGATTCAAAATCATTCTCAATGAGTAGAATGTCATCTACGTAAAGAACCAAGAAGACCACTTTATCTCCTTGAATTTGCTTGTAGACACAAGGTTCACGAGGATTTTGTTCAAAGCCATAAGATTTTATAGCTTCGTTAAATCTGATGTTCCAAGATCTAGATGCTTGCTTTAGTCCATAAATGGACCTATGCAATTTGCAGACTTTTGCTCTTGGCCTTCTACCACGAAACCATCTGGTTGGACCATATGAATGGTCTCTTCAAGATGGCCGTTCAGAAACGCCGTCTTGACATCCATTTACCATATCTCATAGTCATAATGATCAACAATTGATAAGAGTGTGCGGATGGACTTTAGCATGGCTACAGGGAAAAAAGTATCCTCATATTCTACTCCTTCCTTTTGGGTAAAACCCTTTGCAACCATTCTTGCTTTGAACGTTTCAACTTTTCCATCAACTTCTCTCTTTCTCTTATAGATCCGTTTGCAACCAATAAGCTTAATGCCTTCTGGTAGGTCTACAAGCTCCCAGACAGAATTGGAATACATAGACTCCATTTCAAGTTTCATGGCTTCTTGCCATTTTTCTTGATCACTATCATCCATTGCCATCCTGTATGACAATGGATCCTCTTCACTACCATCAGTGACTGCAACATTTGCTTCTCCATTTTCACGACAGCGGGTTGGCAATCTTATTTCCCTCCCACTGCATCGTGGTGGCGGCGGTGTTTGATCATGATCAATGGCCTCCCTTCTTTGTCGTCCAACAAATGTTGTCGGCAAGAGGCTAATCTAATCAGCCAGCAACTCTTCCAGAACTATTTTGCTTCTGGGTTGAAATGTGCCATATAGTTATGCTCAAGAAACGTAGCGTTTGTCAATATAAACACTTTGTTATCCTGAGGACTATAAATCATACCTCCTCTTGTTCCCTTTGGATAGCCCACAAATATGCAGACTTCCGAGCGAGGTTCCAACTTCCTAGTAATTCCCTTCAACACATGTACTGGACACCCCCATATGTGAATGTGTCTCAAACTAGGTTTGCGACCATTCCACAACTCTAGGAGTGTTATGGGGATTGACTTAGATGGAACTAAGTTCATAATGTATACTGCTGTTTGCAATGCATATCCCCAAAATGAAGTGGGTAAAGAAGAATAACTTAACATTGATCTCATAATGTCAAGTAAGGTGCGATTTCTTCTTTCAGCTACACCATTTTGTTGTGGTGTGCTAGGTGTAGTGAGCTGAGATATTATTCCATTTTCAATCAAATGGTCTTTGAATTCATAATCCAAGTACTCTCCTCATCGATCCGATCGAAGAGTTTTGATTGATTTGCTGAGTTGCTTTTTAGCTTTGGCATGGAATTCTTTAAACTTTTTAAAGGTTTCGGATTTCTTTTACATCAAGAATGCATATCCGAATCTCGAATGATCATCAAAAAATGTAACGAAGTATTCATAGCCTCCCTTCACTTTGACATTCAAAGGTCCGCATACATCGGTATGTATGATTTTAAGGGGTGTCTTTGCTCTTTCACCTTTTGCTGAAAATGGCCTCTTGGTCATTTTTCGTTCTAGACAGGATTCACAAACCGGTAGAGTGTCAATCTTTAGCTCTCTCAAAGGACCATCATTTGCTAGTCTTTCAATCCTATCTATGTTTATATGACCTAGCCTTAGATGCCACAAGTATGTTTCATTTTCGTTAGAAACCTTTCTTCTTTTAGGGGTTGGTTTAGCGACTTTAAACATTTCAGTTTCTAGCATTTCGTTGAATATGGGTTTAACAAAGCAAAGACCATCATCAACAAAACCAGAACAAATATGAATTTCATTCTTAGATAAAGATACAGAGTCAATATCAAAAGAAACTAAAACAAATTTTTCATGCAATCTAGAAACCAAAAGCAAATTCCGT
This sequence comes from Morus alba, assembly GCA_012066045.3. Taxonomy (NCBI): domain Eukaryota; kingdom Viridiplantae; phylum Streptophyta; class Magnoliopsida; order Rosales; family Moraceae; genus Morus; species Morus alba. The sequence continues at coordinate 9,214,218 of CP050232.2, read as the reverse complement.
TTGAAATTCGGAATAAAATAAACATTGTCTAACAATAAATATTTATCATTTGCAAAAGACAGTCGCACTGTTCCTACTGTCGTCACTGAGATCCTTGCCCCATTGCCCACTTTTATCTGGAAAGATCCCTGGACGTTTCCAGCATCTGGAAAGATCCCTAGTCGTTTCCAATATCTGTAAAGAAGTACAAACATGATTAGATGCCCCTGAATCAACTATCCAGGTAGAGAAGTCATTATTAACTAAACATGTTTCCATGACCAGTAAATCTGATTTACCTTGCTTCTTCATTTTCAGCTCATCGAGGTACTTTTTGCAATTCATCTTCCAATGGCCGTCCTGGTTGTAGTGGAAACACTTTCCCTTAGGGCTTGGAGCAGCTTTGTTCAGCTTGTTCTTCTGGATCTTCTTCTTCTCTTTGCCCTTTTTGTTCCCCTAATTCTTCTTCTTCTTATTCTTTGATGAAGAAGGCTTTCCTTCAGCTGCGTTGGCTTTAGCAACCTTTGTCTTGCCTCCCTTTGTTGTAGCTCATTCAGAAGCTCAGTTAAGTTATCATTCTTTTGGTTCATCAAATAACTTGTCCTGAACGGAAGAAAATCAAGAGAAAGTGTCTCTAGTATCATGCCAACCTGGGTCATCTCATCAATATGAGACCCATTGATTTCAGCCATCATCTTAAGCACATGCTCATGTACAGAAGAACCATTCTTCATACAGCCGTTCATAACAGCTTTGACAGCAGCGTGTCAGGCTGAATTAGATAGACGTCCAAATATCCTCTGAAGAGAGTCCATGTTCTCTCTAGCAGTTGTAAGGCCTTTGTGCTGAGTTCTCAGCACTTCATTCATTGTTGCTAACAGGTAACAACGGGCCTTGTTGTTGGCGTTGATCCAACGATCATATCGCTCGGTCAAAGCCCTGGCGGCATTGGCCGGAGGCACTAGAGGACAATCCTTCTTAAGGACAAAATGGTAGTTTTCATAGATCAAGAGGATATTCATGTTGCTTTTCCATTTGACAAAGTTTTCAACATTCAAAATTTGGAAAGCGAGAAGTGCGAAAATAAGATTTGACATTTTTGCTGAAAATAAGGAATTTAACTCAATCAACATTTTGCATAAATATCACTACTAAATTTAAGGCATATAAATATGATGCATGAATGCACATGTTAAATACACAAATACATGTTTAATTACCTAAGGAATTTTAATCACCACAATTAAGTGCCGCCGTAAGGTATGTCAAATAATTTCTAATTAAAATGATACTATCTCAATTAATAAATACTATCTGAAATATCTCATACTTCTAATATTTATTAATTTCCTTTTATTTAGGTCAAGAAAATAATTAACCAATTTAATTATCTCTTTATGAGTGTAACCTACCGCTTCAGATCTTTTAGACTTAACTTAGAAGTTACCGCTGAAGGGTAGGTCAATTCTAAAATACATCTTAGAGATCCTATCTCTTTGGAAGTCAACCTTGTTATTATAATTAATGAATACCCTCCGTAGGGAGGACAAAATCAAAGCGCCTCAGGGCCTCATTAATTACTCACGGTGTTGTACTAACGGTGGAGACCTATAGGTTATATTGTCATATTACCCGCCCCCACTGATTATTTACAAATGGTGTATTTATTTTATAAAACAACTATTGCTTTATACTTCTCAATGAATTTAAACAATTTAAGTCACTAAGATCCAAATAATTTTAAATAACTTTAAAATTATATTAAGTCATTTGTGAATTTTAAAATTTAACATTTAAATTTATAAATTTCACATTTGACTTATTTAAATTTTTGCAAAAACCATTTTCTAATTAATTTATTCAAATTTAATCTCATTAAATTTAAAAACTTTAAATTTAATCTTATTAAATTTAATAACTTTGAATTTAATCTCATTAAACTCAACAATTTGACGCATTTAATTAATTTAATTTACTAAAACAATTTTAGAATTAAAACATATAATTAATGCGCATGATGCATGTCATATATATAAACTAAGTAGGCACTTTTTGTCCTAAATGACATATTAGATGCATGATAATACAATTATTATCAAACATAATAGATAAATAAATAACATGCAAGCGAAATGGAAAAACTTGACCGGGTTCTATGTACCTAAGAATTACAACCCCAAAATAATAATAAAAATAAAATTACATCAAAAACATGTCTTCTTGTAATTCTTTATCTTAAGTATTTTCTATCTTCACGTCACCTTTCTGGTGCATAAAAAAAAAAAAAAAAAAAAAAAAAAAAAAAAGGTTTTTGGGCACTTTTTTGGGATCTGGGCCGGCTGGAAAAACCAGCCCAGATCTCATTAGTCTCTGCCTCATTAATGAGGCAGAGCCCATATTGGGCCTGGGCCTTTGCACCATAAGGTGAAAAGGCCTTGCATCTGTGGCTGCACCTGAAGGTGCAGTCACCTGCCATGGTCGACATTCGGCCATGGCAGCCGCCCTTCGCCGGCGACTGTCACGGGCGACCGTACCGGAAAACCCTTTTTTTTTTTTTTTAAATAGTTTGGAACTTTTCCAAAATAAATAGTTGAAACTCTTCCATGATGATCCTCTTCGTTTAGAGAAGAATAAATTACATATTGATTCATATTTTACAATTGATCTAATCAAAATAAAATAACAAAAACTAATTCCATAGAACCGGAAAAATTTACAATCAATCCATTCGCATAAACCATAACCATCATACAATAATTATACATCATATGCATAAGTACCTACTCATTAAACATCTAAGAATTATCACATAATTTTAAACGTTAAATTGGCATGAAATAAAGACCGCTCTGATACTAATTGTTGGTTTCTTATATCAAATTTTCAAAAAAAATTGTACAGAAGCGTGGTATCGATCGAATCACATAAATCAGCTACAAAGATATTAAAGAGAATAATGAGAATTTTACCGTCGCTCGATTAGGACGTAAATCTTAAACTCCTTTAACATCGTCTTAAGCTCTTAAATTCTAAAAACATCACGGTTTTTTCTCAACGTATCTCTGGATTAACATGAACTCAAATATGTAAGCGTTCTAATGAGTTTCTCAACATATGAAATAGATGAATAAGAAAGCCACCTATAATTATCACTCATTTTTCTTAAAAGTATGTGATGGCACTCAAAAAAATTTTCTTTGATATTTCTTTTGTTCTCCCGTTTTGCCCTTTTTCCTTTTCTCTGAAAAAAACCTTTTGTTTCCCTCTGTTCAGCCAAAACTACGAGAACTGATTTCTTAATAGTTAATGTGCAGCCACACATTCCCTTTTCCCTCATGGTGAGGAAACGTGGTGCAACAGCACGTTTCCTTCCACTTCTTCCCCCCCACCCCTTTTTTTTTTGGGAAACGTGCACCTCCACGTTTCCATACACACACACACATATTAACGAGAGGAGGGAGGATACACATATTAACGAGAGGAGGGAGCAGATTCTCACAGGTGATTAAAATCATTCATATTAATTTAAAATAATTTTAAATTAATTTTAATATCAATTTTAAGCTCCAATAATTTTAAATTAATTATAGATATTATAATTTTAAGCTCCAATAATTTTGACAATTAATTAACACCTTAATTAATATATCAAAATTATTAATTCCAAATTACTCCACTATAAATTTGAAATTGCACTCTTAAAATAATAAAACAATTATGTTTATGGAATTTGTGTTGTCCATTGATATAGTCACTACATACAAATTAATCCTCTATAATTAAAGTTAGGTATTTTCTGTTAACCTCTTTAATTATATCTTTCTCCATAAGTACCATTGATCCTCTAATGAATAATATATTTTATGATCCAATCATAAAATTGAGCGCTCTTATTATTCAAGTCTCGAATCAACACTTATGGGAACCGTACATCTACTTCATAATGGATTTCATCTTGTAAATTAATATTCCCGACTATTTATTTTACTATGTTCCCAATATACTAAGACTTTGACACTATTCACATGTGTCATTACTCAATATGTCAAAGAACATAATATCATAAATAGGAGTTTATTAATTACTCAGAATTAAGATTAATTCATATATGACCATCATTGATTAATATTGAATACTCTATTTAATAATGAAATTTATTAGAGATTCATAATTAATCGCGTCCTAATCCTGTGTAATCATATTACATAAAATGCTTTCATTCCAATAATCTCATTATTAACAATCTAGGATAAGATTGTTTCCTTCAAAATGTAATGAACCGCATTAGTAATTTTAAATTAAAGATCCCAACTTTAATTTATAATTACAGACAAGTTTAGATTATTTTATTTCAAACATTATCCTTTGCATATAATAATTATATACAATGTTTAAAGTTACGTCTAAAAATAATCTAAGAATTTTGATATTTATAAAACATCACATGTATGCAAAATAATATTGAAAAAATTCCTCATTTCATTGATAATCAATAAAATATTTACATCTTATTTGATTTATGGGCATATATCCCAACACTTTTAACTGTAGAAACTTAAAATTGAGAACTCAAATTAGTAAAATGAATAAGACCTTAGTTAAAGCAATTACCAACATTAGTGAATTTTTATTTTCAACACTTGAAATTTTATCTCATCTTTGCTTCTATTTTCCATCCAGCATGTAGTGAAGTTGTGAATATTTAATCTTATATTATGTTAGTTTATCAATCCATTCTAAAAGTTTAAGCTATTAGGAGGTGGGCCAACAATAATTTTATACTTTAACACTCCCCCTCACATGTGAATATTTAAGTCCGAGATATATTAAAAACTCAACACATGATGACAATTTAAATGGAGATAAAAAGTACAATTACATGAGTTTAAACTCATAGCCTCCTACTCTGAGATCATATTAGTTTATTAATCTATCCTAAAAGTTTAAACTATTAGAATGTAGGTCAACAATAATTTTATATTTTAACATCAAAGAGACATAATAACAACTTAATTAGATGGGCCATTCTCACGTTACTGTTTCGAGGTCAAGAAATTTTAGCTCTATCATGTTGCCGGAAAAAAGAAACATTAGAATGTGGCAGGTAGGACATACATATCCACCGCCTTTAATTCACTTTGTTTCTAATCTATTAAACGCAAATGTATGTTTTGCTTTGTTTCCTCAAAAAAAAAAAAAAAAAAAAAAAAAAAAAAAAAAAAAAAAAAAGTAATTTCTCAAGACTATGACAAGCCATTTTCCTTCTTTAATTTCCTTTCTTCCTCTTCCACAAATTTTGTGGACCTTACCTCGGAGGAACTTATTAATGTTCTCCAGAACTCGTACACGTTACCATGTTGTTTGGAAATGATCATTTAACTGGGTCCGAATGTTCTACTTATTTTAAATAAATAAAAAAATGTTTTACACAATGATAGCGTCGTCTGTGTTATAGTTAGTACTGAAACTTCGGGCCGGTGGGCCGCCCAAAGCCCAAATTTTTTCAGGCTCGGGTGGGCATGCCCATATACCGGCCTGTCCAAGGTGTATATTCGGGCTCGGGCTCAGGCAGCCCGAGTTTTGAGACCACGCCAGAGCCCGCTGTCGTGTAGGTGCCGTCAATCGTCATTTGTCGGAGTTTTTTTAATTGTTTCCGGCTAAGCTCGATTTGCCTGAAGTCCGACCCGCTCGAACCCGATGTTTTTTTTTCTTTTTAAAATGGTCAGAAAGCAATTGTTGGCTGCCCGACCCGAATTTTGCCCGAATACCCGAGATGCACGAACTGCTCAAGGTGCCAGAAAACCCGTCAAACGACTAGTTTTTGCCTGAACCCGCTCGAACCCGAACCCTAAACTAGCCATTGCAACTCGAATTTTTTGAAAAAAAATCAAATTTTTTAACACAAAAATTTCCTTATAAATACCATTCATCTCCCACACATTTTTCTCACTCAAACTCTCTCAATCCCTCTCAATTTCTCTCATTCTCTCTCAATTTCTCTCAATCTCTCTCAATCTTTCAAATCTCTATTGTAATTTTTCTAAAAACTATCACATTATCCTAAAGCTCTCTCTCTCTTAAATCGTTATTATTTTTTTTATAATGGATTATTTTGGTTATAGTGGTATTTCCGTTGATGCTCAACACAACGTGGAAGAAGGGCAATTTCCCACTAATGAATTTTTTACGCAAGAATCTACTAATCCGAGCCTTGGTGGACGTACTAGAGGTCGTGGTGACAATGGTGGCGGGCGTGGAAAAAGGGCAAGTGCCAGTGCGACTGCGTCTGCAAGTGTTGCAACCTCTAAGAGGAAATGCAAGCGCACCTCGACAGTTTGGGATCACTTCAACATAATTCATGAGATCAACAATGAAGGTAACACTAAACATATAGCTCAGTGTAAATATTGTTTATCTAAATTACACACCACACACTTGAGAAGACACTCCGAAAAGTGTCTTCAAAAGCTTAGCCAATCCGACGGACCCGAACTCCGCCAAACACAATTATCTTTTGATCGTGCAACCGGTGGTCTAACCACTTGAAAATACGATCCGCAAGTAGATCGTATGGAAGTTTCCTGAATGATAGCTACTTTAGATCAACCACTTAGTTTTGTAGAGCATCCTAATTGGCAACGATATATTAAGGTTGTACATAATCCTAATGCGCAATTGACTTCAAAAACTACTATTAGAAAAGATTTATTAAAATTATTTAAAAAAGAAAAAGAAGCATTAATAAACCTTTTACACTCGACTAGCGGGTGCGTTGCGTTAATGACATATTTTTGGTCTGCCATTGCCAATAAAGATTATTTAGCTGTAACCGGACATTACTTTAGAGGATTTGATTTAGATAAGAGAATATTAGGTTTTAAATGTGTTCTAGGATCACATGGTGCGGATTTAATATATAATACTATTTTAAATGTAATTGGTGAATTTAGATTAAGAGATAAAATAATGGCTATAACATTAGATAATGATAGTGTCAATACAAAAGTAATTGAGTTTTTTGAAAATGATTTAAGTTTATTCAGTGACGGTACTATTTTCCACCAACTTGTGCATGTCATGTAATTAATTTAATTGTTAAATCCGGTTTAAAAGAAATGAGTAATCACATTAAAAGAATTAGAGATAGTCTTGCATGGATTCAAGGTAGTAACCAAAGACAAGAAGATTGGTTTAGGTTCTTACAAGCATTAAATATACCTCCTAGAGCATTAGCGTTAGATATGCTTATAAGATGAAACTCAACTTACATAATACTTCAACAATGCATCCCCTATAAGGATGCTATAACAAACTATATGTGTGCAAAAGTAGGAGTATGTCATATAGACGCATATGATTGACAAATTGCCGAAGTTTTGAATCAATTTTTAGGTAAGTTTCATGAAGTGACTCTAAAACTTAGTGGAACATATTACCCAACATTACCTTTAGCTTTTGGAGAACTTTTACGAATTAGTATTTTATTTAGCGAATATAGGGATGACCCAATCTTAGCAGTTCGTATCCATTCTATGGAAAAGAAATTTATAAAATATTGGTCTAAGTTTCATTTGTTGTATGGTTTAGGTACTATTTTTGATCCTAGATTAAAATTAGAAGGTTTAGAAAGTGGTTTAGAAAACTTAGGTGAATTTTTAGGCATCAATTGTAAGGACCAATATCCAATAATAAAGGATAAAATATATTCTATCTATAGTAAATATGAGATTAGGTTTAGAGTACCTCATAGAGTATAGGAGTCGCAACAATAAGACGAAAATCTGCATTCATTCTTGAATGTTTTCGGGTTGAAGAAGAAGAAGAAGACAACTCAAACAGAAGCTATGAGTGAATCTTCATCAACAAGTGGCAGTGGCAGCAGCGGCGGTAGCTTTAACGAGCTAATGACGTACCTTAGTGAAGGCTTAGTAGTCGGCGGTACGTCAGAATCGTTTGACTTAGTTCAATGGTGGAGGGCACGGGAATTAACTTGGTCAATCTTAACTCGATTGGCAATGGATATATTTTCGATCCCAGTCTCCACTGTTTCATTCGAGTAAGCCTTCAATACGACAGGAAGAATACTTGAGGAACGCCGCAATGCATTGCAAAGGGATATTGTTGAAGCCTTGGTTTGCATTAAGGATTGGGATCGGGTCAATCAACGTCTACAAAATACAATTTTGCCGGCAAGCCAAGAATGAATTGATGAATTTAATCGATTAACATTTAATTTTGAAGACAATCCTTCAGCTTCAAATTAAATTGTAAATATGTATTTACTTTTGACATTGTATTTGTAATTGTATAACTTTGTAAGTTTGTAAAATTTGTAATTCGTCACAAAATGATTACACTCCTTTTTCCTTTCCAAGTTTTTATCATAATTGGGTTTTTCTTGGTAAGGTTTTTAACGAGATAATCATGAATTACGAATTTAATACATTAATAATATACACGATTAATTTATTCAATTGTGTTAATAATGTCTATTGAATGTTGATTTTGATTTTTACATAATTTTAACACAAACAACTTAATAATTATAAAAATTAAAAAATATTTTTAAAAAATTCGGGCAAATCAGGTGGGCTCGGGCGGACTAACACAAGCCCACAGCCCGTTCAAGTGGAAATTCGGGCTCAGGCGGGCGACCTGAATTTTCAGGCAAGTCAGGCTCGGTTAAAAACTCAAATTTTTCATGCGGTCACGGGCGGCCCTATCTAAAGTTCCAGCACTATTACTTACTATAGTCAAACCACGCGCTCTGCACATTACATCTTTTAAAACAATAATTATTTAGAAAGGAAAAAAAGAAATGGAGACAAAAAAGGGAGAGAAAACAAAAGCAAAATACAATAAAAAATAAAACCTCAGAAAATACAAAAGAAAACCTTGGCAAAACATTTCGCATGTTTGTTTCACACGTTTAAAAAAAAAGACCATGCGAAACATTTCGCACGTTTTGCGAAACTAGTGAAGGAGAAAAAAGGATTCTCCTTGAGTAGACGTTAATAGATATATCATATATGTTAATGTTAATAGATATAAGTGCCAACACGTAGATAAGAGATGGAAAACTACTTAGCTACATGTAATAATTAAAAAGATATTTATAGGAGTAAATATGAGGGAAAAAAATATTTAAATGGGTAGTTATAAAAAAATGGGAGAAAGAGGAAAATAGGCTAAAATTTAAGATGAATTAAAATTAATAGGCCAATAGTTTACATAAGTTAATAAATAGGTCAAATTATTATTTTCGTCCATAACTTGTCTGGTTATGAACCATAACTTGACAAGTTATTATTCATAATTGTCCATAACTTATCCGGTTATGAACCATAACTTGACAAATTATGGCCTATTAATTTCTATAACTAAAAATTGACCTATTTCATTTTTTAAGCTTTTCATATTGGCCTATTTTCTACTATTTCTCTAAAAAAAATTGTAAAGATTACATTTGATGTATAATATTTTAAAAAATTATAAGAAAAACACTTAGGTGGGAATATATTTGCAAGAAAAATTAATTTAACAAAGGCAAATCAGGAAAAGTTGATTGGAATATCATCTTTATATTTGTGGCTTTTGAAAAACGATCCTTCCTTTATAATGATGTAAAAGATGATTGGAATATCATCGTTATTTAAACAATATTTTATATTATGACATGCAAATCTACAAAATGTACAAACACATTCAGTGATAAAAACATGCTATTTAGCTAATAAAATATTGAAATAAACAAAAGCACATATCGTTCCAACATTTAGAAATTTTCTTTTGAAAGTTTTTGATATTTCTAAAGATGTAACTTGAAATTTTCTAAAAAAAAGAAATAGATATATTACGACCTCTACGCAATTATTATTATTTTTTTATATAATTCGATATTTACCGAAATTTTTCAGAAAGTTTGCGCATGGAAAATATTTCTCTGATATTTTCAAATTTTCATCAAAACTTCAAAATTTTTAAGGTCCCAAAGATTTTTGCTTGGGTGTATAAAAATGTTTCTCAAATTATTTGGTACATTTTAGTGTTTGGAGAAATTATTTTACACCCAGATGATATTTCGATACCTTAGAATTAAATAATTTCGATAGAAATTTTGAAAATATCCGAGCAATTTTTGTCAATTACATATCATAGGAAATAATATCATAATCATGTAAGGTTAATAGTTCTAATAAAATAATTCCTCTAAAATAATAGTCTGATAAAATGAGATAGACCCTTTTGGTAACGTTTTTGTTCTCAATATTACGTAGTATTAATAGTATCAATTATTTTCCTAATTAAAAGAATTAATGGTTAATGGTATTATTTTGATCACAGTATTGTCTTGATCAAATAGTGTTATATACTTCAGTCATGCATAATTAGTAGATTCGTATCCATATATTATGTCTCTTAATTTATGTATAAGTGAGATTACTTCAGAAATATAACTTGATATTTTAAGAAGATATAGTATTATAGAAAGGTGAAAATTTTCGCTCTTAGATATAGAATCTGTAACACTATTATAAAGGTTAATACTATATAGTATTAACCTTTATAATAAAGTTACTTGAAGAACTTGATATTCGATATTGGATATCGAATAAATATTCTAAATTTTCATTTATGATTTGTTCATATAGGTCACCTATTAGAGTATTAAAGTAACTCATGGACAGATATAATTAGAGAGATTTGACAAATTATTATTTAGCTCTAATTATGATTATCATAGTGGAGTATCACATTACATGATAATTAGTTAATGGGTCTTGTATCATTTGGTTCTCACACAAACGCGCAAACACGATCTTGGAGGGTAGCTTTGGTTTCTAACAGTGGCTCAAACCAAAATTAAGAATAATATTTAATTGATTAAGAACTTAATCAAATTCAGTATTTGTTATTGGAGTTTCAATTATGTAGGAACATTTTGTCCCTAGCTAGCTTCATAAATTTTCAAGGAATGAATTAATGAAATTTTCTTGACAATTTTTAAATTAAGATCAACTGTATGAAAAAAGCCCGCGCATATAGTTTGTACCAAGTGTGTCACTAACTTAAAATATGAGGCATCTTTTTATAATTACTACGAGTTACAAAATATAGTGAAAAATACATGCAAAACTACTCTATCAATAGAGCCCAATTCTGAACCAATAAAGGGAGAAAGAAGAAGATATGTCAAAGACTTGAGATGAATTAAAATTAATAGGTTAATAGTTTACATGAGTTAATAAATAGGCTAAATTACTGTTTTCGTTCATAACTTGTCTGGTTATGAACCATAACTTGACAAGTTATTGTCCATAATTATTCATAACTTGTCTAGTTATGAATCATAACTTGAAAAGTTTGTTCATAATTTATCTGGTTATGAACCATAACTTGACAAATTATGGTCTATTAATTTTTATAACTAAAAATTAACTTATATACTTTCTTAAACTTTTCATATTGGCATATTTTCTACTATTTCCCATCAATAAATCACATCATAATCATATTAAATTATCAAAATTAATATTGCAACATAACTTGATAAAAAATTGAGGATTGAAAACTGTATCATACTAATAAAATAGTTTTTTTTCACACTTTACAACATAATCTCATCATTTCTTTTTGCTGATCATAATCTTTATCCTTTTGCAATACAATAGTTTATATCTTTTTATGCATTTTATATACCATTCAATAATGTACTTTATTCTTTTATCGTTCCAATAAGCTTTTTCATGGGTTCTTGGTCTAGCACATTTCTCTTCTTTCTCTTTTTGAACAAGCATGAATATCTCTAGGGCCTTTTATGGAAAGAAATCTAAACAGTAGACTTATATATTTCGTTTATGAGATATAGTCATTTTGGTACTTTTTATTGCTGTAATCTCATTGGCATTCTGTATTTTTAATAATATTAAAAAAGTACATTTAAAAAACTGTTATTTTTTACCTTGAACTTGATTTTTAAGACATAAATCTTTTTTCTACACTTAACCATAATTTTAAATATCCAAATATTTTCTCCAAATAAAAACAAAAATATTTGAAAAGCCAAAAAAAAAAAAAAAAAAAAAAACCACATTTCAAGATCTCAATCCTAGATGTGACAATTATCAATCTCTTGAAGCAAGAGGTTTAAAAGACGATAGAACGTGCACTCCTACAGTGTTTAGGGATGGTTATAGGTTGGTTTATAAAGAATGACACTATCTTCCAATGATATGAGCCTGGGGTGAAATCCAAGAGTAAAATCATGTAGACTCAGACCAAAAGTGGACAATATCATATTAGGTGGAGGGAGATCATCCTCAATTTTTTTATTCTCTATCGAGCAAGAAAAGTTAAGACTTAGGTCACGTTCGCTTCACAGATTTAAATTTTCAATTCAAGTTAAGATGTGACATTTTCTAAGAGGTTTTAACTGTAACAAAAAAGGTTGAATATGATATTTTCTACAAATTTTTAACTGTAAAAACCTAAAACTGAAAACTTAAATTAGTGAAATGAACGAGTCTTAATATTTACTAAAGGAACTACGACCAAGTCAAGAAAGACTCATGGCTCATCATCCTTGTTGTCCGATCTATGCCATTACTTTTCATTGTTTGAATTAGAACCGCCCCCACTAGCATCGAAGATGGGGAGGAAGTGAGAAAATTTGGGATTGGGTCGTTGACTTGCTGCTAGGATAGGTTATTGGTTGTGTTTTTTCTCTCCCTCTTCCCTCTGTCTGTGTAGCCCTCCTATGGTGATGGGCCAATATCATTTGATGTTGGGGTCAACAGGGTAGTGATTATCGAGTGAGGATGATCCACGACGATCATGGGTTGGTAGGTGGCAATGGGGCAAGTGGTTTTGCGACAAGAGGAAAATCTTTTTCACGACAATTTTGCTTTGTTAGCGGTAGCCATGGGCGGAGGATCTTGGCACACTAGACAATTTGGAGTGATGGGGCTGTGGATCTACGCGTGACGAGGATGAGTTCACTGGTGTCTTGATGCGATGGGGGCAAGCAGTGAGGGTGCGGGGAGGAAGTTGGTAGTTGGGTCGGGAAGAGAAGGGCTCTTTCTATGTTTTGGGAGTGGTTGCATTGTGCTCATGACGAGATAGGATACTATCAGATGTTATTCCTTCATTTATAAAACACAAAAATCTGCGAAATGTTTTGTAATAATAGGGATATCAAATAATTTTATCCCTTCATTTCTTTACGTGAAACATGTAACGTGCAATTTTTCACAGTACTTGTAATATTATGTCTTTAAAAAGATGGAATGGAACATATATGGGTGCTTGGTATAGGTAATTTGAAAATAAGAATATTTTCACATTTTTGTGTTTGGTACAAGAACGATAATTTTTATATTCTCAAGAAAATGAACCCATAGGATTCACTTTCCCCCAAAATAAAGTAATTTGAATGTTACCAACAAAGTGATATTCAAATTCTCAGAAATCTTAACATCACAGAAATCTCATCTAATACCCAACACAACAACCCAGTTCCCCCAGTCACACCAAACCTCTACAACTCCACTACATCACTAGAGGTAACCATCACTGGCCCACCACCTTAGCTTGCTGCCGTCGCCTGTCAGCCATGACCAGACACTTTCTCAATAATATGATTCTTATTGATTATCACGTATTAAATTTTCCCATAGTTTCAAAACCCTTTATGTGGATGTAGTGCTGAAACTTTGAACGAGCCGCCCGTGACTACCGAAAATTTTAAATTTTTACCTGATGATTGAACCCACCCGAGCCTGAATTTTCAGGCTACCCGACCTGACCCGAGCAAGCCTTTGGACATGCTATGGGCAAGTTTTGGCTGCCTGAGGTCAGGCAACCCGAGACCGCTCGAGGTGCCCAACCAAATTTTTTAATATTTTTTTATATATTTATATACTATTATATATATTATATATAATTTTGTTTATTAATTGTATATGATATGTATATAAATAATTTTTAAGTTATTTATTGTAAACATTATACAAAAATTATAACAGAGATTGTAATTTAAAATTTAAAATGCACACGAACTATATAAAAAATTATTTATTTATTAATTTTTAAATTTGTAATTCATGATTGTCTTGTTAAAAACCTTATCAAGAAAAATCCAATTTGGATAAAAACTTGGTAGGAAAAAAAAGTGCAATCATTCTGGAACGAATTACAAATTTGACGAACTTATAAAGTATATACAAGATTACAATAACACTGTACAAAGTAAATAAATATGTGCAAATTATAATAATAGAATTTAATTTGAAGCTGAAGGATCATCTTCAAAATTGAGTTAATCCATAAATTCATTGATCCATTCTTGGCTTGCTGGCGAAATTGTATCGTGTAAGCGTTGGTCAGAACAATCCCAATCCTTAATGCACACTAAAGCTTCAACAATGTCCTGTTGCAATGCATTTTTACGTTCCTCAAGTATTCGGCTTGTTGTACTGAAGGCTTGTTCGGATGAAACAGTGGAAACTGGGATAGAAAAAAATATACATTACCAGTTCAGTTAGGATCAACCAAGTTAATGCTCGTGCCCTCCACCACTGAACCAAATCAAACATTTCACTATTGTCGACTACTAAGCCCTTACTCAGGTACGCCATTAGCTCGTTGAAGCCGCCACCCGTTGATGAAGATCCACTCCCAGATTCTCCTTGACTTTGAGTCGTCGTCATCGTCTTTTTCTTCTTCTTCTTCAACCCAAAAACATTCAAGAATGAATGTGGATTGTCGTCTTGTTGTTGCGGTTGTTCTACACGAGGTGGGTTTCAAAACCTACTTTCATAAGAACTATAGAGAGATAATATTTTTCCCTTTATAATAGAAAATTGGTGAGAACAGTCGATATCTAAAAGTCACATAAGTTTTTTAATCCACTTTCTAAACCTTCTAATTTTAATTTAGGATAAAAAATAACACCGAAACCATACAACATTGGTATTTTAACCCAATATTTTTTAAATTTCTTTTCCATAAAAGCAATAGGAACTCCTAAAATCCCGTGTGTCCTAAATTCACTAAATAAAATAGTCATTCTTAACAATTCTCCTAACGCTAATGGTGACGTTAGGTAGTATGTTCCACTAAGCTTTAAAGTAACTAGTGAAATCTACCTAAAAAGTTATACAAAAGTTCAGCAATTTGTCAATCAATTTGGTCTATAAATCCTAGTCCTAATTTTGCACTTACATAGTTTGCTATAGCATTTTTATAGGGGATGCAATGTTCAAGCATTATAAAAAAAAAAAAAAAAAAAAAAAATTCCCTAAAAAATTCAACTCCAACAGTAAATTAAATTCGGCGGGTCGGGTCGGGCGTCGGGTTCTCTCTAGCAACGGTAAAAAATAGAGTCGTTAGAGTCGGGCAAAACGGCCTCAGGTCAAGTTCGAGCAGAAATAGTCGTTACATTCAAAATTTCAAGCGCAATTCGGGCTAACGGTAAAAAAACTTATGTTGGTTTCGTGTTTGGGTTCGGGTCGGGCATAAAATTAAAAAATTTAGCACTTTTTTTAGGTATTCGGGCTTCGGGTCGGGCATTCGGGAATGGTGGAAACTTTTTTTTTTTTTTTTTTTTGGGGGTCAAAGGAATGTTTTTTTTCTCAGTCGCTCAAGCAAGCCCGAGCCCGGGAATTTTACTCGGATGGGCGGCGATATATGCTTGCCCACCAAGCCCGAAAATTTTTGGGCTTCGGACACACCCGCCGCCTGAAGTTCCACCACTATGTGGATGTGGTTAATTTGCTAATAAGATAATGGTTTCTCAATGTTAAATGTGTAAGAATTTACCGCCATTAAAATACTCGGTCGTATCAAAATATTTAATCATAGTTGATTAATGATTAATTGTGGATTACTAGACCATAATAAGATACTTTGTTTTTATGTTATTTTATAGTTTTAACTTTTCTGCATGCTTGGGATTAGAACAATATTTTATTACTTACTTAGCACTATCCAATACTTTTCCCCGCTGGAAAGCTCAATCTGATAGTTAATTGATTTTTATTTGACCCCAATTCGTACTTTCTTTTTGGCAGAAATCAGAATAATATGTCCATGCGTTGAACCTAAAATCACACATTCCATCCATACACACACAAAAAAAAAAAAAAAAAAAAAAAAAAAAAAAGAAAAAGAAAAACCACACATTTTCCTCTTTAAGTGAGTTATTACCAAATCTATTTTTTTTTTTTAAAGGATAAAGAGTTATAAAGATGGAGAATGATGTATCCAAACAATTTTATAATTTCTAGCAAAAAAATAATTTTATAATTATTTTACTAAATAGATTAAATAAACTCGTCTACTGTCACAAAACAATTTCACTATTTCTGATTGAATATCTTATTAAAGAAAAAGAAAATTATCAGAATTATTTAAGTGCATAAATCTTAATTCTTATTATTTATTTTTTATTAATATCTTTTTAACTGATACAATTATTTAAATAAAAAAAATTATTAATTAAAAATTAAAAATAAAAATTTAAACTTGTACATTTTAAAGTGTATATATTTTCTTTCTCCACAAAGAAGATGAGTAACCAATTAATTCACTAACGATGGGTAGGTGGTAACACTTTTAAGGTCCTTTTTATTTTATTGATTTGAGTTTAAAATTTGAGTTTTGTTACAGTAAAAAATTCTTATAAATAATTACATCTAATTTTTTTATTACAGTAAAAAACTCTTATATAAAATTACATCTTAATTTAAATTAAAAATTCAAATCAACGATCTAAACGAATAATTTATTATTTTTCAAAATTCATATTAGGAATTTCATCTTGTGGGCCATAAACTTATATTTATTATTAAAATATTAAAAAATTTGCTAGTTTTGCTTCTGCTCTGAAACAACGTATTAGAGGCCAAGAGTTTGCCACGTCGGTGGTCCGGAATAAAGAGATAGAAGATAAAGAAAGAGCGTGGCTTCTCGTGTCTCAAGAGAAAGCAATAATTAAATAATAAAGTAAAAAAATACATATGCCCAGTAACTTTATTTATTTATTTATTTCTCGGCGACAAAAGAGGGAGAAATAAGAATAGTTTATTCGATTTTAACACAAACGTCTTTGTGTGGGCGAGATTTTTTTCGTTTGGCTGAGAAAATATTATTGGGAAATATATGAGGTTCATATCGTGCTCATGTTTGCTACCTAAAGAGCTTTGTTTTTTGTGTGGTTTATGTCTTTCAGTTTGGCCAAGCAGAAACAGGAATCTCTCTCTCTTCTCTCTCATGGCTTTACTGGTATTTCTCTCTCTCTCTCTCTCTGACATTTATTGAAGGATAGTTTGACTCTACTATGTTCTTGAAAGATTTTGTGGAGTGTCTCTTTGTGGGGTTGTTGTTCTTGGGATGATCCTAGTTTTTTTTTTCTTGGGTTGTCTGTGGTTGGGAATTTCATATACTTTTGTGTGATTATGAATTGTTTTGTGGGTATTGGGGATTGTTGTAAATTTTTTTAAGTAATTGTTGTTGTTGCACTATTTCTTTATTGGGTTTGTTAATGGTCGAGTACTTGCTTTGTTAACTGTGCTGAAAAATTCTAAAGAAAAGTGGAGAAGGCTGTACTGCTGAAACGAGGAAGTGGGGTTCATCATTTTGTGCCTCTGAATTGAGTTTTTGATGTTTTGATGGAGGAGAGAGAGTGTGTGTGTAAATAGAAGTTGTATAGAGGGCACTTTGGTTTAGTGGATGTGTAAGTTATGGCCTTCATGCAGTTCTAGATGGATAACCACAATGGAGGGTTCCTCTGAATCTGCTCGTAAGAAGTCTAGTAGCTCTAGGGAGTTGAACAGTTCAAGGTTTTTGAATCTCGATCGCCATGGTGGTAGTAGTGGTGGTGGTAGAACTGGCTTGTCTAGTGATGATTTAGTATTCCATGACTCTAGCTATAACAGGAAGGGAAAAGATGATAATAGGGTTTTGGTTGCTCACACCGATTACATTCGAAACCATGGCGGTTTATCCGGAGTTTGCGAGGATGAGGTAGCGGTGAACCCTTTTGTTCGCACCGTTGAATGGGGAGACGTTAGCCTGAGGCAGTGGTTGGATAAACCAGACAGATCAGTTGATGTGTTTGAGTGCTTGCACATATTTAGGCAAATAGTGGAAATTGTGAATGTGGCTCATTCTCAAGGGATTGTTGTACATAATGTGCGGCCTTCTTGTTTTGTTATGTCATCTTTCAATCATGTTTCCTTCATTGAGTCGGCGTCTTGTTCGGATTCCGGGTCTGATACTTATGAAGACGGATTGAATAGCCCGACACGAGAGGTTAAGAATTCGTCTTTGCCCTTGTCCGGTGATTTGCATCAGCAGAGAAGAAGCACGGGTAGTGAAGATCTTCGACCATTGATGGCTTCAACAAATGCTCTATCAGAATCGAGTTGCATGCAGTCAAGCTCAACGTATGCAGCGCATGAATCTTTGGTGATCGAAACTGAAGAAAATAGAAATAAAGATAGAGGGAGTAAAGAAGTAGATGAGAAAAAACAACCATTTCCAATGAAACAAGTATTGCTTATGGAGACGAATTGGTACACTAGTCCCGAAGAGGCCACTGGTGGTCCAAGTTCATGTGCTTCAGATATATACAGACTTGGAGTTCTTCTTTTTGAGGTTCGTAATGAAAACTTCACATGTATTTTTGGCATAGCTATGATTAGGTGTCTCATGCTTTTCACGTAGCAATAGAATTTCAAAGAGTTTGTGTTTGTTTTCTTTCTCAGTATGCTAATGTGGTAGTGCTATTTGTGACCAGTTGTTTTGCCCATCCAGCTCGAGAGAGGAAAAGAGTAGGACGATGTCTAGTTTGAGACATCGAGTTCTTCCTCCGCAATTGCTTCTCAAATGGCCAAAAGAAGCTTCATATTGCTTATGGTTACTTCATCCCGAACCAACGAGTCGTCCAAAAATGGGGTGATTGTCTTTATGCGTATCATTTTAAGTAGAAAATATATTCTTAGAAGTTTATTTGCTTTTATTTTTCCATCATTTGTCCTGCTAAAATAATGTTTGAAGTTTCAGACTAGTGACAACAAATAAATATTAAATATTCCTTCCTGATTCTGACTTGTGGTTAAACACCTTGCCCACGGGAAAAAGCCTTGCTGCGGAAACTAATACCTATAATTCATCAACGAAAACCTTGAATGACATTTTGCATTTAGACATAAAGGCACTGAGGGATGAGTAATTGGACATGTTCCTTTTATTGATCTAAAAAGCAACGTCATATGCAATTTAGAAAAAAGATGAAATTTATCTTGATTCGATCTTATGTAAAGACAACACTCAACTTAAGCTCTTTCCTTGCATTAAATGTTTAGAGGGAAAAATGCCACTTAGCTAATCCATTTATATGTTTATGTGAGATTATGTACATAGAATCAACAGTGGAGATTTCCCTGCCTGCATATCTATTATTCAGCATCTGATCTGTCCACAATCAAATTGTGAGAGGATTTAGAATGGCAACTTGT
The DNA here is from genome assembly GCA_012066045.3 of Morus alba. NCBI lineage: Eukaryota > Viridiplantae > Streptophyta > Magnoliopsida > Rosales > Moraceae > Morus > Morus alba. The sequence goes on along the minus strand of CP050232.2, from coordinate 9,194,719 downwards.
GCTAAGACATACCTCTTTTAACATGCAATATAACTTCAATAAGATCAGACTTTTAAACTCTATTTTATCATCTGTAACAGTGAATTATTACAAAGCGAGTTCCTAAATGAGCCAAGAGATGATTTAGAAGAACGTGAAGCGGCCATAGAGCTTAGAGAGCGTATAGAGGAGCAAGAGTTGTTCCTAGAGTTTCTTCTGCTTATACAACAAAGAAAGCAGGAAGCTGCCAATAAGTTGCAAGACACACTCTCTTTCCTGTGTTCTGATATTGAAGAAGTCATGAAGCAGCAAACAATTCTGAAGAAAAAGAGTAGTTCATGTCCCGATCTAGTGAAGGAAGATAACTCAACATCAAGTCTCCCTTTAATGAATGTTGTTCATGATGATGATTCTACTAGTTTGGGGTCCAGGAAACGATTTAGACCAGGATTGCGGATTCTTGACATGGAGGGATGTGATGATAATATAGATGGTGATCAGAAGTCAGACACTGAAAACCTAGAAAGCATTCTTTTTAAAAGTTCTCGGTTGATGAAGAACTTCAAGAAGCTAGAGGCTGCATATTTTTTGACAAGATGCAGGCCAACTAAGCTGTCAGGGAAACACATGATTAGACATTCACCGATTAGCAGTGATGGGAGGGATTCTGCTGTTGTAACTGAAAGAAGTTCTGTTAATAATTTGGCATCAAAAGATCAAGGTTACGATAGTAGACAAGGTGGTTGGATTAATCCATTCTTGGAGGGTTTGTGCAAGTATCTATCTTTCAGTAAATTGAAAGTTAAGGCAGATTTGAAGCAAGGGGATCTTTTAAATTCTTCAAACCTAGTATGCTCGCTTAGTTTTGATCGTGATGGAGAATTATTTGCTACAGCTGGTGTTAATAAGAAAATTAAAGTATTTGAATTTGACGCAATTACGAATGATGATCGTGATATCCACTATCCAGTGGTAGAAATGGCTAGTAGGTCAAAGCTTAGTAGTATATGTTGGAATAGTTATATAAAGAGTCAGATTGCTTCAAGTAACTTTGAAGGTGTGGTCCAGGTAAGCAGCCTTCAATTTTGTTTACCTTTCAGTTGTAGGTAACTTTTTTGTGTTGACTCAGTCACTTGACATTTCAGATATGGGATGTGACAAGAAGTCAAGTGCAAATGGAGATGAGGGAGCATGAGAGGCGTGTGTGGTCAATCGACTTTTCCTCGGCAGATCCAACACTGCTGGCCAGCGGGAGTGATGATGGTTCTGTCAAGCTATGGAGTATCAATCAGGCAATTCTATTTTTGCACTTGGTGGATGTCAGCTTTGAATTGTCCATAAATTCTTTTTTATGAGTATGTAAATCCGAAACAAGTAACAAATCGAAATAATAGATTCATCTCGTATATCAAAACATTTCGGAAAAAGGAATTTCTCTTTTATTATTATTATTATTATTATTATTATTATTATTATTATTATTATTATTATTATTATTATTTCAATATTTCGAATTTATGCTGTGTATACTTGATTCTCAATGTATGATAAGTTGTTTCTCTTAATTGGGCTACTACTGCAGGGCGTGAGCGTTGGTACAATCAGAACGAAGGCAAATGTCTGCTGCGTTCAGTTTCCTTTGGACTCTGGTCGGTCTATTGCATTTGGTTCAGCAGACCACAAGATTTATTATTATGATCTACGAAGTGCAAAGGTTCCTCTCTGCACATTAATTGGTCACAATAAAACTGTGAGTTACGTCAAGTTTGTAGATGCAACAAATCTCGTGTCGGCATCCACTGATAACTCTCTGAAGCTTTGGGATTTGTCAACTTGTACATCTCGGGTTATTGACACTCCACTCCAATCCTACACAGGTCACATGAATGTTAAGGTATTTCCTTATTTTGGATTAGTATGCGTTCTTTAGGAGTGATAACCTTGTTCATTGTTAAATGGATCACGCTTGATGAGATGTTGATTTGATTCATTATTTCTCCTTTTTACCACTAAAACTTGTTCCTATGAGATAGATTGATTGCAAATGTCACTACCTAGGTGCCAAGTGCACCTAGGCTTGACCCGGGATGGGACTTAATAACAGCTTGACTTGGAAATAAAAAATTGTTTACATCGTCTTCATCATCTATTTATTGGCTTGCATTATCTATATCAGCTGATTGTTTTTGAGATAGTGTGGTAATATTTAATTAATTCTAGTTATTAATGACTTTATATTAGTCAATGGACATTGTATCATTGGCTGGTGATCTTTTTCTTTTTCCCTCAGTAGATGTAACTGATTTACCATGAATCTTTCCAGTGTATAGACCGTCACATATATGAAAAGACATTCATTTCTTTGGGTAAACGGCAAATATTTATCTATGTTCGAAATTAATTTTATGAAGTCACAGAAAGGTCGTAACATTGACAATGTCAGTGGAACTGGGAATTATCTCTACAATTCCTTATGGAGTGATAAAACCATTAAATTTTGGAATCCAGTACCCACATCATTTTCTTTTCACCAATTTAATTAAGATGTTCGTCACCTATACCAATGTACCAAGCGTTTATTTCTCAACTTGAAATATGAGAAAGAATCAGCAGGAATCTTTATAGAAAAGTACTTAAAACTGGAGCATGTTTAGCGTGTACTCAATAAAGGGTAATATAAAAGTGCTACTTTATCAAATGAATATATGAGGAAAGGTTTTTCAGGCCTCTGGAAAACTCAAAAAATCCTAAGGAAAAGGGTTTTGATGGACGGTGGTTTCTTAGGTTTCAAAAAGAGGAAGAAGACCCTGAACTGCTCATGAGTTATTGCTAATGCTGATACTAAATATCATTAAATTACAGTGACCAAATTTGGAAAACATCCAATGCGACTGTGGATATATATGTACATACGTATGTATGTAGGAAATAAATGCTGGGTCTAGGCAATACTAGAGTATGGCCATAGAACGAGCTAAATAGGTAGATAGGTTGTGTATGTACGTATGTATGTAGGAAATACGTCTCTTCTTTGGCTGCCTAAAAGCATAAGTAAAAGTCAAACCAAACAGGCTCAGATTTGGATTGAGCACTTCTAATTTGCCGAATGAGGAAATTGGTGACTATAAAATACTCAGTCTAGGCAGTATTAGTGAATATGGTTGTACAACAACAACAATAACAAGCCTTAATCTCAATTTAATTGGGGTTGGCTATATGGATTTTACTTTTCTACACGGTTCTGTTCGAAATTAAACTTTCCTGAAGGCGATCTAGAATGTCTTTTCTAACGACTTCGGTCCACGTTTAAGACTGTTTATTCTCTCGATATTTTTCTATCTATTACATCAATAAAAAAAAAAAAAATTTATCGTTATAAAAGACGACATTCTATAGTAGCAAAAATATATTAAATATGATATAAATTGAAAAGGAGAAAAAATAGCAAAGAAAAGATTATACAAAACTCTATACAAATTATTCACACCTTACCGTCTTTAATTTATATATATATATTTCATTAATTGAATTTTGTTTGGTGATTAAGGCGAAGTTCCATAAAAACCCCCGCCTTATTTGAAATATCATGAACAGTTCCTGTAGGCTGAGCGCCTTTTTCAAGGAAATATAGAATAACAGGAACGTTTAAATAGGTTTGATTCTTTATCGGATCATAAAAACCCACTTTTCTTCTCCTAGTATTAGGTATAAGAATGTCCTCTCAAGTGCGAACTGGTGCTTCTAGCGGTCTACATTGGACATGCCTGAACCACCTCAAGCGGCCTTCGCGCACCTTATCTTCTATTGGTGCTACACCTACTTTACTATAAATAACTTCATTCCTTATGCGATCCATTCTCGTATGGCCATTCATCCATCTTAACATACACATTTCTGCCACTCATCTTAGATATACGTTGTCTCTTAATGGCCTAACATTCACTACCATACAACATAGCTGGGTGGATTACAGTCCTATAGAACTTTCCTTTCAACTTAATAGGCATCTTGCCATCACATAAAACTCCCGCAGCATTCTTCCACTTAACCTACCATGCCTTAATCCTATGTTGAATATCATCTTCTATATCTCCTTCATACTGCACTATAGACCCCAGTACCTAAACTTCCTAGAAGCCCCAATCTCCACACCATCTAAAGAAATTCCATCACTTTGATTACTTGAGTTACTAAACCTACAATGCATGTATTTAGTGTTTGTGCTACTTAACTTAAATCCCTTCGTCTCGAGAGTTTGTCTCCACAGTTCTAACTTAGGGTTAACTCCTTCCCTATGTTCATCCACTAAAACTATATCATCCTCAAAAAGCATACACCAAGGAATTCTATCTTGGATTTCTCTTGTCAGCTCATCTATCACGATGGTGAAAAGATAAGGATTAAGAGCAGATCCTTGATGAAGGCCGATCCGAATGGGAACTCTGTCGTGTAACCTCCAGCAGTTCTCACACTTGTGACCACCCTATCGTACATGTCCTTAATTACCTTAATATACCTCACATGCACTCCTCTCTTTTCTGGCACCCACCATAAAACTTCCCTCGGCACCCTATCATATGCCTTTTCTAGATCTGTAAAGACCATATGTAGGTCGTGAATATGGTTGTAAATCGAGCTAAATGGAAAAGGATGTTATGTATGGTCTAAATTGGATTGGGTTTGGGCTCTTGTAAGATCTAGAGTCGGGCTATAATCTTAATCACCACATGATTAGCTTGCTTTAGTTTATAGTGTTTCCCTTTGTTGGTTTTTTGTCATCTTTTGAGAAGGAATCTTTAGTGACTTTAGTAATCTAAATTAGGTTCTCTCTAAGTAAGTAATATAAATTAGGTTCTCTCTATCAAATTTGCAGCAAGTAATCACCAGAGCCTTTTGTTATTCCTTTCTCCCCCTGTATTTGCTTTTAAAAAAGAAAAGAAGTAGGGAAAATTGTTGAACTTACCCTTCGAGTGTATGAGTCTGGATTTTTATCCCATACTTTAGATTAATACCCTTTTGACTAATATAATTATTTGATTAAAAAGAGTATTAATCAAGAGTAAAGGATAAAAATCTAGACTCGTATACTCTAAGGGGTATCTGTCTTTTTTTCCCTTTAAAGTATGAGGTTTTAGTTGAAAAGCGTCTGTTGCTGTTTGGACTGTATCTGTATGGTTAGTCTACATGATCGCTGTAAGGATTTATCTTGTCTTCATAACCTAATGACGTTCCTTTATTGAAATTTTCCACTTAAAAATGGTAACGGAACTGGTGATTATTTTCGTTATGTAAATACAATATTTCTCCTATACAGTTTTCAAATTTCCAATAATTGTACTTGTCATGTAGCTAAAAGTCGCGAGGAACTCTCTGCCCTGATGTTCGTGTTCATGCGTCAAGTAGTGCTAGAAACTTGTCACGGTAATATATAGTTGGATGCTAATGCATGTTCTTTTTGTTGTTGCAGAACTTTGTAGGTTTGTCAGTTTCTGATGGTTACATTGCTACAGGCTCAGAGACAAACGAGGTAATGCAATTACTAAGCAGACAACACTTTCTGTTGACTTCCACACGCTTGTCACGTTGTTTCCCTCGCGTCAATAACGCTATGATAAGTGGAGTTAGTTTTATTCATTCATTTTCTGCAAAACATGGTTAATACACTTAAACGTGTTCAAAAAACCTATTGGACTTCAAGCATAATGAATTAAACCCTTGTAGAACAAATTTGGAAAAAGAAGCAAACGGCTTGTTAGTTGATGCGATTTAAAACTTTGACAAGATCCGGCAAATATGCTCACTGATTTCATGTTGTGTCACAGGTTTTCGTTTACCATAAAGCTTTTCCCATGCCAGCGTTATCATTTAAGTTCAACAACCCCGACCCACTTTCTGGCCACGAAATGGACGAATCCACACAGTTTATCTCATCTGTTTGTTGGCGCGGCCAGTCCAACACCTTACTCGCTGCGAATTCAACCGGTAACATAAAAATTTTGGAGATGGTTTGAGTCTGAACTTGTGCAACCCCTAGTGATTCAGGATCCTAGCATGGAGTAAAAGTTCGGCTAAACAGAAAAATGATGTAAAGAAATCTCATACCACAGAAGCTTGTGTAGCTCTTAGGCGAGGCTGAAAATAGCCCACCGAAAACTGAAAGATTGCGAGCAACATAACAAAATTTTGGTATTAGATTATAGCGGATGTGGTTGTTGTGAAGAGTGAGAACATTCTTGTTCAAATAATCTGTAGATAGAAATTCAAAGGAAAAGGAAAAGTAAAGTAGTTGTTATTCTGTCACCATTATATAACGCGCACAATCCTTGATAAAATATGAATATGATTTTGACTATAGCTCCTTTGGTTTTGCTAGATGATGTCAAGAGCACAATACAAGGTTTTTTTTTTTTTTTTTTTTTTGGAAAAAAAAAGTATATTCGGAGATTCTAGGTATTTCTCACATATGCTATTCTTGAAAAGCCATCAAGGACTCATGGTTGAAAATTAAGGAAAGTCAATTGACAGTAAGATTCTTACTTCTTTTCTTTTCTTTTCTTTTCTTTTCTTTTTTTTTTTTTTTTTTTTTTTTTTTTTTTTTAAAGCATTCTTACCATGGTTTGTCCGTGAAAAAGTTTGTGTATAGTTTTCCTTCCATTTTTTGTACAATAGTACTTTTTAGAAAGCTCATATCATTGGTGCTCAAGCTCAACTTATTTTTTTTTTGTGTGGCAGATGTATACTAAGCACATGCATCAAGTACTCGCTGGTAAAAGTGATTGTTGTCATAACTACAAGTGGTGCTTTTTACTTTTTAAATTCCTCAATAATTGGCGCTAGAAAATATTTTTACAGGTGTAAAAGAAAGGAGACTTTTTTAGTAGCACACAAACTGTCAAATTTTTATTAGATTTTGTAAGAGTTGCTAATTGCTGGACTCAGTAGATATATGGCATGATAAAAGTATCTTAACTCAACAGCATGAACCTCCGTTTAGAAATATGAGCTCGTTTGGATCGCGATCCAAACTCAAATTTAAGTCATCACTATGTTATAATATTTTTTCTTTCATAAAGAGTTTAAATTTTAAAATTTTCTCTCTTATAAAATTCTCACCAATGAACTATGATTCTAATTTGAGTACGCGATCCAAAAGAGGCCTATGTAAATTTTTGGATAGTCGGATAGAGTCATTTAAGCACCTATATCTTTGGGGACTCAAGCTACATGTACAGTATTTATATCTAAAATGATGTCTAATTAATCAAATGATTACTATATTTTAATGTTTGAGTTCATTAAAAGGCATGATAAAATGTGATTGATTATGTACCAACTACCAAATAGACAAAAAGGGGAAAAAAAAATGGACATGATGTGAATCCGCCTTTGGGATTCAAAGTTTAAACAAGACTGTTTAAGTCAACTTTCTGGTCATAGCAGAAAATTGTGGTCATTCTGTTTTCTTTACACTAAGCAACATCTAAAATGAAAGATATGCTTCGTACCCCAACCAAAAAAGCTGTAAACCCACAACATTAATGGGGGTAGAATAATTGTTAATAGTTTATGTAGGTCACATTTTTTTTTTTTTTTTTGTTCCAACTAATTTAAAGTCATTATTTGGACCGGAATGCAGGACATCATGTGTGGTGATAATAACAGAAAAACATTTCAAGTTCATACTCCATTTGTCGCTTAAGATTTTCCAAGTGATTGAATATACAAGTTAAATTTTAGGATAAATTTTATTTCTCCTTCCTTCAAACTTTTGTGACCATATTGTTTCCCAAATTTTAAAAACGAATATACTCATCACTCGAATTTTAAAACATTAATAAAAATATATTTACTTTATATTCCGTCCATTTAAAACTCACATGGCATTCGTTTAGAGAATAAAAACTTATTTAAATTAACCATGTTATCATTAATGATGGAAACTTGAATTATCCTTCATGTTTAATAAAACAAATTCTTTAAAAGATAATGACAAATAGAGAAACATTTCGAGTTCATACTTCTTTTGTTGCCTACCATTTTCCAAGTGGTTGAGTATAGTGCTTAAATTTAATACCAAATATCATCCGTCCATCCATAGTTATAGTGTAACATGGGACTTCTTTTCTATTTAAACTCTCATTGATAATGACTAGTGACACATTGTATTAATCTGATAATTACACATGGCAAAAAACATCTCTAAGAACTCGATAGGATTAAATATTATATCTATGTTATCATTAGATGCCAAGACACGTAATTCTCAACCTTTAATCATTGATTTTGTCATCACCACTAACCCAAAACTACGAGGCACGTTAACTTGTGGTATTCAAATTACACAAGGATGGCTCAATTCTATTTATGTAGGTCGCTTTTGACATTTATGACGCATCCATCAATACCACCAATTGCCTTTGAAAATAGGAAATTTTCAAAACCAGAAAGAGGGTAAAGTAAAGATTAACAGCAAAAAAAAAAAAAAAAAAAAAAAAAAAAAAAAAAACAAGTGGAATAACAAAATTTGATTCTTAGCCTAAAAAAATAGCACCGTCTTTAATTTTAACAACCTTTGACTAGTATAACGTGTGTGATCAAAATAATGCTGACCTGCCTCAACTCTAACAAAGATGAGGCAAAGTTACAACTAAGCATCAAAATTCTTTTCTAGAATCATTTTCTAAACAAGTTCTGTCCCGCTTGTAACTATGACCCATCTATTTTCCTTTACCTCTTCTTTTTTTGTTATTTTTCATTATTCTCTACCAGCAAGCAAGAATCTTTTCATGAGCTCTATTTACATTGATTCTCACCAAACTTAGCAGTCAAAATTTGCCTAGCTACAAGGCGACGGAGTCTCTGAGCTCTGGGGCCAGGTTTAAGCTTCGTTGGATTCCCAACCTTGGAACATTTAGGACTTCCTGTGCACCAGCCACCAGGGGTAAACCCCCTTTTCTTCCGACGCAGCAATTCCTTATCAATCTTATCAAGGGTGGGGTCATCTTGCTTGAATTTTCGAGCAAAGGCTGCACCGCTCGTGATCATCTTGCTGGTGTCATTGATAGTGAGGGTGTGCGGATGCTGCTTGGGAGGAAAATCCCAAGAAATGTAGTGCAAGTCATGATTAACTACAGTCTTAGCATACTCTGGTTCATTGCATACGATGGTCTGAAAATAGCCTTCCGGTGAAGACACAAAGTTTGTGTAGTACATCAGGAGTGTTCTTGGTAGATTGTCCCAACCCCATATGCAGTACTCCACGAATGAGCGTGATAGGACCATCCATGCCGAACCTGCAAACATGGCAAAATATTATTATGACTCAGCAACCAAAATGAAAAAGGTTGGCAATGCTGGAGCATGCAAAATTTTCTTTCTTGATCATAAGGAGGCATGCTATAATGCGCTTCCATATAAAAACAAAAACAAAAAAAAATGTGATCTTGAGCATGGTGTCTAGTGCAAAATCCAAAAACCGTCAAGGAGAATTAAATTTTGATTAGACGGTTATGTCGAGTCATAATATATAATCCAAAACTCTAAAGAAGTTTCTGACTTATAACTTGAGTACTTTTGAATAAAGTAGAGTATTAAATGCTACTTTCCAAACCAACACCATTGGTTTTTCCAAGAGCCTAAAAAAACTAGAAAGTGTATTACGGGTTAATAGCCACGGAAAGAAGAGTGAACTGCTAAATTCAACCCTCTTCACTGATCTTCGTAATCATTTGAGACAGCTAAAACAGATTGTAATCCATTGGCAGATTTCAGAGAAGTCATATAGTGAGTTTATTCATTCAGATGAAGATTTTTTACATGTAAAGTTCCATGGATCACCAGAAGGCTAAAGAAGAAAAAAAGATAAATTACCGGTAAATAATTTAAATGCTGTTGGTAATGTCCTCCTAGGAGAGACAGGAAATATATCTTGTTTGACTGATAAATAGAGACCAGGATCCACAATCAAAGGCATTGCCCGTTTATCCCTGCAGAATTCAGATAAATATCTAAGATTTCAATCACATATATAAAATTTTATTGTTTAATTGAGTTTGTATTCTGTATTAAAGAGAAAAATAGAGTTCTCACTCCTTCCAACCAAGCTGGCTTGTGTGCTCAATGAAATTCAAGTTCCGATCCAAAGTTGAAAACGTGTAAAGAAGATCTGCACAATTAAACAAAACAAACTTTTAGCACATAAACTTTCAAAGTCACACCCTTGATTTACAAGTCTAGATGTAAGAGACTAACCATCTTGAGTCACAAGGGGATAATCAGAAGCACTAAGATTGATAAACCAATCCCAATCCTTACTCCTCTTGAGAAGAATAGCACAGGCATGAAGAGTATTAGCAACCATAGTAGGTCCTCTATATGTCACCATGTTAGCTTTGGTAATCACGTGAACATTACCAACTTCCGCGAAAATCGTCTCATTTTGCACTAGTGAAGCCAGCTGCAGCCTCTCCTCAGCCGGGGACTCGAGATCCAAATGAACTACATACTGGTTCAAGGGATGGTAAAGAGCCTTGAGAGTTCTCCAAAGCTTTTCTAGATCACCTCTAGAGCCAGAAATCAAGTAGGCGAAACGGGGAATGGCCACGGCAGGAGGAGGGGGTGGGGAAAGCTGTGTGATCTTCAACTCGGCAAAAACGGGATTGGTTTCATTTGTGGAGAAGCGAGATGGGAATATTGGAAAGATTGAATTGATTGTGTGCAGTGAAGAGACGAGGCCCATGTTAAAGGAAGTGGCAAGAAGGATTATGCATATGACAGAGCTTATCAGAAGAGGAAATAGCCACTTCTTTTCCATGTTTAGAGACCGCATTTACAAGCCTTATCATGGGTTCTGATTAACTAACTTGATTCTAAACTCACATACCAAAGTTTCCTCCAAATCTCTGAAGAGCTATAATTGAATTATTCAGATTGAGAGTTGAGAGAGAGACCCTACAAAAAAAAAAAAAAAAGACTGTGAAACAAGAATGATGACCTAAATTACCAAAATATTAAAATAAGATGCATTGTTCATTCAGGAGTTGTTACTTATATATTAATTCGGAGAAAACAGAGAAATTGGAGATTGCGTAAATAAGTTTCTCAAACATTGGAGGAAGAACCGACAAAAATATACTATTAGTTTTAGATTACAAAATAAGCATAAAGCAATTAAATCAGCAACGACAAATCATAGAAATTGACTATTGAAGAACAAAGAAATCAAACGAAAACTAATATTAAAAAAAAAACATTGATAATAACTTTGCACCATAAGCTAATAAATAGAAACTTTTTCAGATAAACACATTGATGGTAACACAATTATTCTAAAACTACAGTCTACACATGAAAATTCCAAACGATTTCTAGGCAAAACCCCTCATAAGATTGTGACAGAAAATAGTAAAACAATCATAAAACTATCGCATCTGACAAAGCAATCATCCGAGATATTAAAAGGGACATTAGTAAATTCGAAACAAAGGAAACCCAGATCAGAAAATCCGAGCTTCATTACCTTTAAGCCGATAAATCAATAGAAGATCAAAGCACTTACATTTAAGAGAGGCAATTAATTATCACATGGAGAAACAAGGCGTACTATATCAGATACCCACAGAGCTATATCATTAGCTGAATAAATAAATAAATATAATAAATATCGCCAGAAAACTCGGAACCCAGTATTATTATTAAGGAAAAAAAAAACACTCAGAGGAGAAAAAGCAAAAGAATAGCTTTTTACGCATATGAGACAAAAAAAAAAAAAAAAAAAAAAAAAAAAAAAAAAAACCCACACACAAACGCACACTTTATGCAAAACCTGTACAAAACAAGCCAAATAGCTTTTGCACGTTCAGTCGAGATGTGAGGAGTAAATATTAATAGAGAGAGTATATATTTTCTATTTCTTTTTCTTTTTTTTTTTTCTCTATTATTAAAGAGAAAGAGAAAGAGAAAGAAAAAGAAAAAGAAAAAGAGGAGTTTCAAAAGAGGACGGGTGTGAGAGAGAGATTAGAGAACTGGTGGGTATGAGTTTGTTTTAAGAAATCCTTTTTTTTTTTTTCTCTCTCTCTCTCTCTCCCTCTCTACAAAGTCTTTCGGTTATGTCGGGGCACTTTTTAACTTGTGGGATATGGGATTTTGACCAACACGCCAACTACATCTTCACTATTGCATGCGACTTTCTAAATAGGTCTCTCCAAGATCGTGTTTTTTTTTTTTTTTGATATTTTAAAAGTTAATTTTAAATTAAACGATACGTATTACAATACAACCTCAATTAAATAATATTTTTGGTCATTCCCGACTTAAGATCAATGTGGTAAATTAATAATTCGCTAAATTTATAAGATAATAGATTTCAAGAAAAAAAACAGATACTTTGCTCTGACTTGATATATAAATTTATAATCTCTTTATACATCAAAATTGTATATATGCATGACTTAATTAGTAGGTCTTTGTAAAATATGACTCCACTAGTCCAAGTTATTTTTTTAAGTGCAATTAAGAAATTCTGGTGTAGTGTTCTCGTATTGCAAGAGAAAATTATGCGATGTGATTGTTGCTTGGCCCAATTGTAAGTCAAACTTTTCTGATACGCACTGTTGCAATTGCTTTTGGGTGCAAGCGGGATTTTTTATGTTGTAATCACGCAATGCTTTACGCATTTCATCCCTCATTGTTGATTTCTTTACACATTTGAGATGAGAGGCAATTGTGTTTAGTTTTACCGTTTGTGATACTGTATATTCTTTTTACTGCTTAAATTTAGATGCTTTTTACTTGATTTCATGAAGTAATTAATACGTATACATCGAACCTAATTTTAGTTTGTTGCAAAAATGGATAGATTCATGATCCATGACTTCTATTTAATATGGCTAATTACATTCATGAACTCGTTTCGGTTAAACAAATACATAAAATAATGATGATTCGTAAGTCAGTACTTAAGTAATCTTTGTATAATCACAAATTATTAATTTATCAATTAAATAATATCTCAATTAATTAATAAAATTTTCATGGTCTTAATTATAGAGGTATAATAGTATATGAGGCAATTATTATAAGTAGATTATTTAGCAAAAAATTATCATAAGAAGATTCTTTAAACTGTAAAATTATCACTTTATACACTGTCTTATTTAATTTGTGAGATTGATATTTAATTGTCCTTACAGTAGATTGCTCCTAATTTCTCTTTTTTTTTTTTCTTCTCTTTTTAAGGCGTTTCTTGCTCCCATCATACATTGTTTTGGGATTTTTTAATGTATTGTTTTGGGAATTTTGTACTATTTGAGGTTTGACTAAATTTTAAGATGGTTAAAAAAACGACGTTTAAATGAACACATTGGTATGAGGGATATATACTTGCTGATTGATAGATTGAACATAAATTGACAATTTGAAGGTATACAATGTACCCTTTACCTTATTATACTGAATATGAAGTTTTCAAAGAAATTCAAGCTTTTGAGTTCCTTATCCATCTACACATTCTAATTTCTTTTTTGAAACTGCATGCATTCAAATTTTAAGTCAACTAGATTCTCAACGAAAAAACAAAAAAAAAAAAAAAAAAATCAAGTCAACTAAAACACGATTTTATTCTCTATGGGACACTAAAAGAGGTACACACTACTCGCAATCAACCAAAAAATAAATGACAATTTTAATGAAATGAATAAATAAATCAATCAAAATGACAACAAAAATCCTGGAACTAAAAATAAGTAAATTTTATTTTGGAAAATTTTTTTAAGGAAGAACATATACCATACCCATACTTTTAATTTTCGCATAAACCTCAAATAAGATCTTGCAATATTCAACTTCATGAATAGTACACATCATTATTTTTTTTTTTCTCTTCGATAAAAAATTTGTTCAGTTCGTGTACTTATATCCCCAGCTCAATAGCACTTGATAATCTATAAAAACAGCACGTGATATAAAAAAAAATTTAATGCATACTTTTTAAATTTACTATATAAGGAGTTCAAATAATACCACATTTGAAAGGTTTATGAGATGTATAATTTCAACCTCACATCAAATAATAAGAACCGGTCCTAAAGAAAAGAACCTTAATAAGACTTCTTTTGTCGTTATGCTAACCCACCACCAGTGGTAAGAGCATATTTGATGTAATGTTATAAATAATGTGTCAATTGTAAATTTAGTATTTGATTATAAAACATATTATCTAATGTGATTCTATTTGTTGTTCTAAATTTTCCAAAAGCTATAGTGGCAAATTTCCTACTAAGTATAACATATGAAAAATTTAATATTAAATTGCTATTGATTGAAATGTTTATTTTTTCATTTAATTATTGCAACTGTTACAATTTTTAATTATTTTAAAAATAAAAGTTTACTTTTACAACTTTTAATGTTTAATAATTATAGCATTTCAAATAACATCATGAATTAGAGCAAAAATGAAAATAACATCCCATATTATATTTTGCACAACAAGATCATGCAGCTTGAATTAGTTGGTAATATTTAACACAACAAGATCGCCAAAACGATGCATATATACATGAAATGAAAGCATGGTAATGGCATTTCCTTGTGCACATATCATGCTTTCCTTGTGCACATGGCTTTACAATTTGACCAAAATACCTATAATTATAAATAGGGTGATTTAGACATATGGCGGAATTACAACTCTAAAATTGAAATGTGATTTAGGTTTAAGAATATTTCATTAATAGTCTAATTGTATAATGGTATTTAAATAATGTACTATGTAATTACATTATTGACCTTATATTGATATATTAATTTTTTACGTAATTTAGATATGGCTCTATTTTTTTCCACATTTTGTGGGATATCTACCTTTTTAAAAAATTCAATTCCCCAAAATAAAGGAATTGAGATATCATTAAACCACAAATTAATTAAATTGCCCTTCACGATATTTGAGTATTTATAACTTTTAAAATTCAAACCATCAAACAGTTGGCATTAGTAAATTTAATTAACTAGATTCTAACTAATCAAGTCTAAAAAAAACTGATATGAGTATTTAATATTTCAAATCTATCAAAATCTTTCTAGCTCATGTCTTTAAAATACAAGCAATGTCATTATAAATACGATCAAAAGCAACATCAATACTGTTATTTGTAATAAACAATTGTTATAGCCCATATCATTAAAACACAAGCAGCGTAATTATCAAAACGACCAAAACACTACGAGTATTAATATCTCATTCTAACAATGAATTATTCTAACCCATATCATTAATATATAAACAGTTTCATTATAAAAAATTATATATGCAAAATCAACAAAAGAACACGCAAATAGTCATAGATATAACAAAAAACTTCGTTATACATGTACGCAAAATCATGTTATTAAAATAAAGTCAATATCATTAAACATAACAATCCACACCTAAATTAAAGGCAAAAAAAGAAAACATATATCATTATATATACAAAACTATTTATCCATTTAAAAAAAAAAAAGAGAAAAAACTATAGCATGAGATAATATATATAATGAAACAACAACAAGACATGGCAATATATATGAGATATGATATATATGTAAATGCAAATCAAAGGCAAAAAATGATAAACCTTGTAAGAATTTTAAATCTGAGTGTTTGGAATTCGTTCTAAAATGATTTTGTTTTTTGTATGAAAACGAAAATAAAAATGTTTTCAATCTCAAACAGAAATCATTTTTAAAAATGTATTTGGTAGTTTTATCAAGTGATTATTTTCAGTATAAAAGATTCATTAATGCATGTCTCTCTCTCTCTGCTCGAGAGAGGAGAAAACAAAAACAAAAAATGAAAAACGACTAAAAGTCATTTTTCATTTTTCTCTCATTTTACACTAAACCAAAATATCGTTTTCATTTCTGTTTTTTGTCTTTATTGCGTCAAACACCGTTTTGAAAACGTTTTCTTTTTTTCAAAAAAATGTGAAAAATAAAAACTGGATCAATTCTAAACATGGCCAATAGCTCTAAAAAATATTGCAGGATCAATTCTAAACATGGCCAATTGACGAATTAGGCGATAATCATTTAAATTTTAAAAATTTTAAAAAAATTCTAATTCAAAATTTGGATGAATCTATTAGATTTTTTTTAACAATTCAATTATGAGGAAAATATAGAAGTTAGTTATAAATAAAAGCACAACAAAATCAATTGAGGGGGTACTTTTGGGGTGTCAATAAATGTAATTCAAAAAATCAACTATACAAGTGATATTTGTAAAACTAAGCCACATTTTAATTCAATTCTAAAAAGAAGGAAAATTTTACTTATTAAATATTCCCCCTCAACTACAATCTTGGACCCTTGGTAGTAAGATCGTCCGATGTTCAAAATCTAATACTCATGATCAATGAAGTGTTAACAAAATTAAAGTAGTAAACCCATAGATTATTGATATTCAACTATCAGATTACCATGCCAATGGGCATTGTAAACGCACCAGAACTGGCGAAACACGACCGATCGTATTCATCAGATTCCCATTCGCTGGTTTTGTTGGTTTTTATTGCAATATTGAAAGGATTAGTCAGTTCGGTGAAGTGATTGGTAAGAAACTTATCGCACCAAATCGATCCGACATTATTATATATATATATATATATATATATATATATAGCTAAAGGAATGTCAAATATCACTCTAGGAAAGGGCATAAAGATTTGTGCTCCTCTTAAATAGTATTAGATCCATTTCCCTCATCAATGCTCAAATTTTCACAGACTAATTGTCATAGTCATCCACTAGATGACTGACGATCATCTGTTGGACTTAGTTGCTACTTGCTAGAGTGAACTAGCTAGTGACTACTGACTCCATCAACCGGTATCACTACAACTGCTTGTTGAAGTCATTCTTTGGATGATATCACAGGTAATCCGATAGGGTCTATAAACGTAATAGATAGGTGAGAACATGTTGTTACTGATGCTGATCGTCGAAGTAATTCATTGGATGACCACAGGTCATATTCTAAAGTTGGTAACCGAAATCGCTGAGAACAAGGCTTAGAGAAGAAGATTTGAATTTTTATGTCTTTGGCATGAGTATCATTTTAGGATTGTTCATGATCATTGCTATTTTAGGATTTCAACCGGTTTTCGATTCGATTTTTGGCTTTAGTTCCTACAGACTAAACGTAGTATTAAGTTTATATTTAGTGCCATAGACAAATATTATTATCTCATTTACATTTTTTCCCATTAAATTTTAGTTGTAATTGTTACCTTAGTTTTGCTCAATAAAAACAAGTCTTTACGATTTAAATTGTTTTGAATGACAATCCGTGTATTATCTATATAATCCGAACATATTTTAATTTTTAAAGTCTTTTTGTAGACAGCTTTTAAAAAAAAAAAAAAAAAATGTTCATTTTATGTATGATTTTTTTTTTTATACTACACACCTCCGTACCATGATCTTCGTTCACTTCTAAACTTTATATGACAACGTTTTTTTTTTTTTTTTTTTTTTTTTTCTTTTCTTAGTTAAGTTTATATTAAAAAAAAACGTTTAGATTATCTTTTTTCAAATTATGTTTGAAAGTTTTATCATTTCAGCTAATTAATTCCACCAAAAAAAAAAAAAAAAAAAAAAAAAGAATCCTCAATCCCTACTATAAAAAGACAATATTAAATGATAGTATTATGTTAATATACTCTCTGATATGCATAGCATGAGAATGCATGAATAAGGAAAGTTGCAATTTACTATACATGCATATTGCCGCATTAGTGAATATGTGAAATCATGGGAATTTGAATAAAATTGTAGATTGAGTGGGGACCTGGGTGAAGTTGGTCTTGTAAATATTTAGGAAGAAGAAAAGGCACTTTTTTTCCCCCCCTTTTTAATTACCTTGTATGGATTAAATGCGTGTAAAATAAATTAGTTGAGCTAGAAATTATTCTTAAGTTTCCGTTCTTTCTAACTAATGTAAGATTGGGATTTGGAGTTCAAATATTTAGTTTAGAAAACTAGGTCTTTCTTTTAGTAAAGCGCGCAGCAATGTAGCATTTGGCACATGCAGCAGCTAATAGTGTTGATATTTGAATAATTGTAAAAAGATGGTTGTACCTAAAATATTGGTGGTAATAAGTAATGATGGAATTATAAGATATGAGTGAAGGGTTAACAGTGACATGAGAATAGCATTTAGATATTTGTGTGCATTTAGATAGTATATGTGTATGTAACGTCACTAAAGAATTCCTATTTTATTTAGGCTTTTGGAATGAATGATCAAGATTAATTAATGATGTCCACTATGAATTCATGGAGCAGAAAATGGGCTTTTTTGTTCTATAGATCATAACCATCAGAATTATAAAACGACAAAATAAAATAACATCAATGGAAGATTAATATTATTTTTTACAATAAAATAAAATTTTACGACATATTTCTCATCAATGTTGTAAATCTTCTGTCGTGAAAACCACCTTTTGTTTTAGACTGTGGGAACAAAATTATATTGAGGAGGAATTTTCTGCAACAGCATAAAAGTTGCAGACATGAATAATTTCCATCCCAAAACCCACAAAGATATAATTGTGAAACCCACTTCACAAATAATAGTGAAGACGTACGATCGACACGAAACTGATAATATTTATATCGAAATATTAATGTAACATTTAAAATATAACATGAAATAACAAATATCAGGATAAAAATCATAGATCGAAACCCTTAATTGGCCTAATGATCTTGCTATCATTGGTTAGCTCGTATTAGTCGGGTCGTCTTGTTCATATGGAAACTTAGATTATTTATTTATTTATTTATGGAATCCTCATTCTTATTATTTTATCACAATAAATGTCCCAGACTCCCAAATGCAGTGTACTAAGCGCCATTAATGTTAGAGGGAGGGTTTATTTCTTTCCATTGTTAGAGGGAGGGTATATCCAAATCACAATAAGCATTAGAGACGAACTCAGCATCAAGAAATAGCTTACTTAAAAAAACAAAACTGTTTTGAGTACTAATTGTTAAGAGTTAGACACTCTAATTCCAAGTAACCGAGAGCAATAAAAGCGTGAAAAATAATCAAGTAAAATTAATGCATAATTTGTAGAGATTTAGCTCAATGTGAGACTGCGTTCTTTTTCAAATGCTGTAGATTTTCACTATGATGAGGAAAGAGTTAGAAGAAGATCGATCTGCAGAATCTCTTGTGTCAAGCAATAAATTGTCATGACAATTAATTAAGCCTCATAACTTAATTAATATGTGTAAATTTCGCTAAACTATAAAATACTAATGCTCTATATCGTATACGCTCAACTAAATCATGACAACTTCACAAATTTGTTACGTCTTTCCATCAGGGATTGGCTAAGTTGGTCCAAAAATGTTTAACTTTCGCATAATTATACTTGGATTCACCTTTATTGAAAGAGAAAAGTATTGTTCTGATTTCGTAAGACCTATTATTTATGTCATTCTAAATAATTTAGTGTTATTGTGGTCTTTTGTTTTCTATTTATTAATTGAATGGTATTTTTTTAATATTTTTAATGAAGTGACATAAATAGTATTTTTACTATCTTGAGCGGTATTGCTAATTTTTTTTTTTCACTTACTGAAAATACCCAACTCTAGCTGTTGATGTCATATCAGTTTCTAACTTTTACTAAAATCCAATGGTCCCAACCCCTTTTAGACAATAAATCCCAGAATGTAAAACACAAATGTTTTATGGCATGAGTTGTTTATGTGAAAGAAAAACATTATAATAAAAAAGTTGTATTTGAATTTTTTTGAGAGAAATAATGTAGCAAAAGAATTTAAGTTGTTATTTGAGTTGTGAAAAGAACAAGGGAAAAGAAGACAAAACCCTCTTGAAAGTGCATGAGTCATAATTTCTACTATTTACTCTTGATTAATAATATTTTTAGTTAAATAACTATACTAATAAAAGGATATTAATCATGAATGAGTGGTAAAAATTGAGACCAATACAATTTTAAGGATAAAACCAGCAATTTTCTCATGAATCAAAGAAAAAAGAAGGCCTCAAAACATTAGCAAAATAAGGCCCAGAATATAATTAGATAATTTTAATAAATACTCCTTAAAATGATACCATTAAAGATTTTTGGGTCTCAATATTGACCTATTGAATTTTATTCCTTTAGAGTAAATAATTTGACAAATTATTATTAATAATTTGATAAATGTTGCGGGTGGCGGGTCTCTGATCACTAATGATGGGCATAATTTAACAAATTATTATCTAAAATTTGACAATTTATTATTTATAATTTGATAAATTATTATTAAAAGAGTAATTTATCACAATAAAAGAGTAAAACTCCGTAAAGATGTTTTTAAGGGTCAGTTGTTACAATTTTCTCATATAACTGATGCAGGCGTGGACGTACATGACTAGTCTTGGACTCTTGGGTCATTTGGCTTTAGATATTTTGGGCCTTTTGTTTCTTTGGTTATTTGGGCTTTCTTTGGTGGGCCTTATTTACATGTCAGGGTTTTATAGAATGTACTTTTTATGCGGTGAATCAAAACATGGTCTAGTTCTACAAATATTACTTTTTTTGAATTATGTTTTTTGACAATCCAAATTACCCTTTTTGAGTTGAATTTTGTCTTATATTTAGTTTTAGCAACTAACTTCCATATTTTTCTCATACTTGAAATATATATATATATATATATATATGTGTGTGTGTGTGTGTGTGTGTGTGTGTGTGTGTGTGTGAGTGTGTGTGCACTTATTATCTTTTCTTTTCAATGTTTGTTTTCAAATTTGTATATCGTTGGTGCAAGTGATGTCAATTTACGTTAGTATAATGATATATTCATTAGTATAATAATAATCTACAAAGATTACATTCATTTGTGTTCGTGTCTTAATTATTATTCTTCTTATACTTCTATTATAATGATAAATATCATTATTGTAATGATATATAATAAATAAAATTCACGTACGTTAGTGTTCGCAATCTAGTTATTCTTCTTATGCTTTTTATAATAATATATTCATTATTGTTATTATATATATGTATTACTTATGATCGGATTTTGTCTGCATATATATATATATATATATAATTATAATCTTGTTAGTAGCTTAATTATGTTACGTTGTTAGTCCATAAAAAACAAAAATTATGTTGTTAGTATGATAATGACTCTAAGATGGATAAAATTTTAAATCGTGCTTTTTCAATACTTACGTATATGATATTGAACAGAGAATGCCATAATTTTAAGAATTTGATTCATTTAAAAAAGATTAATCACCCCACATATTATGGGATAAAATATCTATCATATTTCTTATATATTATCTTTAAAATTGATTTATACAATAAATTCAAATCAACAAAATTATTATTAAGTGAATAATGTCATCATACATATGCATTAAGGCATATGTAGAATATTTACAATTTGCAGTAATATTTTAATTCCACAAACTTAATTAAACTATATGTCGCAATAAGCCTTTTGTAACGACAGAATTTTACATGAATCGACCCTTAAAAATAATGTGATATCAAATTTTCTCTCTTATTTTTAGGTTTCTAGAGATGCCTCTTTTCTACTTTGGCCATTAATTTAAACGATCAAATTACCTCAATTGAAAACCTACATATTTTAAACATTTAAACAACCCTTACTTTCTCAA
The DNA here is from genome assembly GCA_012066045.3 of Morus alba. Taxonomy (NCBI): domain Eukaryota; kingdom Viridiplantae; phylum Streptophyta; class Magnoliopsida; order Rosales; family Moraceae; genus Morus; species Morus alba. Next base: position 9,173,037 of record CP050232.2, on the reverse strand, counting down.
TCATCACTCTCCATGTCTCTCTAAATCTCAGGGCCATCTTGATAGAAATAGTGTCCTTAAAGCATGAGATGTAATAAGGATATTTATTATTTAATTAATAAAATAATTTATTCATTATTTATGTGCATGTATTATTGAATACTTTATGAATATCATTGAAAATTCTGTAATTATTTATGTGACCTTAAATATTGTATATAAGTGTTATATACGAGAGGATAATAATCGAAATAATGTTTGTAATGAATTTAATTAAAGTTACGAAATATTTAATTAAAACATTACTAAAACACGTCATTCCCATTAAGAATAGAGTGGTATTATTTGCATCATTAATATAGAGGGATATTGAATGAGTGCATAGATTGTGTAGAACTGGGAGATAGACACAATTTAATTTTCTGATAATTTTCTTTAACTATAGAAAATCAAATTTGAGTCTAGCGATGATCATATATGGAATGATCTTAATCATGAGTTGTTAGTAGACTCCTGTTTATGGATTCCTATTTTTTTATTTACTCGGTACAGATTTCTAGATCCTAAATCATATTTCTTATATCTTGGAAACATGATGAAATGGAAAGTCGAGAATGCTAATATATGATATGGAATCCATTCCTTCTTCTTTGAAGAAATAGATAAATAATTTCTCTGAGGGTTGATTCAGTACTTGAATAAGTAACGAGCTTGTATTCATGAATGTGTTTTATGAATATACTATTCATTAGAGAATCAATGGTACTCAAAGATAAAGATGTAATTAGAGAGGTTAACGGATTTTAACTAGCTCTAATTATAAATTATTTATGGAGAATTGATCTATATGTAATGACTATATCGAATGGACATTTCAAGTTCTTAGAAGTAAATTATGTCTATAATTTTGATAGTGCAATTCTAAGTTTTTAGTGGAGTAACTTTTAAAATTAATATAATTAATTAATTAATTAATTAATTAAAGAGTTTAATTAATTATTAATTTTATTGGAGCTCAGAATTATAGGTCCATGTGTCCCCGCGTCATCCTTGTAATATTTACAAGACAAGATGAATTATCGGGATTTAATATCACTCAGAATAAATAATGTGATTATTTAATTAAATTAATTTTGGAACATACTATGGTGGGACCACAGGAGGTCACACGCCTAGGCACAGGGAGGTACAGGGGGCATGTGACACAAGTAGAATCCCATTGGGATTCAGTTACTTGCTCTCTAAGATATCTGATTTACTTGTTTTACAAGTTTTTCAATCATATTCAAAAAGAAAGTGAAGTATGATTTTATTTAGAAATGAATTTGAACTAAAATTGGAACTAGATAAAGGAGGAGTTTTCTCTCTCTCCTGCTGCAAATTTGTACCCTGTGGTGTGGTCGGCCATATAGTATAGGGAAGGGAGAGAATTTTGTTTCTAAAATTAAATGGGAAACTGCATTTTAATAAGATTAAAATATAGTAGTAACCAATATTTCTATTGCTTTGTCATCAAGTTAAAGCAAATGGGTTCTCCTAGTGTTCTATAAATAAGAGACAATAAAAAATTGGAGTAAAAAATTTTTTGCTCTTAAAATTCCTAAGGTAACTGAATTTTAGAGAGAGAACAAGAGAAGAAAAGCTCTTCCAATTCTCAATTTCTTCATATACATGTATTGATAGTGAAGAGACACAAATTAGTGAGTGATCTAATCTTTTAGCTCTTTATTATAGCCTATACTTTAGGTCTTGCAGATTTCAAAGAGCACACGAAGAAGATTCGTGTTTTCTGAAAAAACTTGGAGCTTGGACTCTTCATAGTCAAAGACCTCAAGTTATCAACTTAATCGTTTGTTGGGTATCTATCTTTATAAATCAATATGATTAATTTATTTTTGCATAAATTAATATAATCTATAAAATATTCAAAAATTTTATGAAATTTTTTTTTTATACACGATCAGCACTACCACGTTTTCGCACACGAAAACATTTCAGAAACCAACACATTTCTCTCTCCTCTCACCTCTCTGCCATCCTCTCTCTCTTCTCTACCTCCTCACTCTCTCCTCTCCATCCACGCTCCGTCATGGATGCCATTGGCTAGAGATGTTCATCAAATCCAAACTGCATTTTTTAGTGAAACCAATTCAATCCTCACATATACCGATTTAAGAAATATTTGCATTCAATCTAATTCAAAATTAATGCATCATTCAATTCGAATTAGTGGGGTTTTAGATTAGTTACTTTTCTCAGTTATAAAGAATTTTAAAAAAAAATTAAACGTCTGGATTGATTTTTCTAATAAAAAAAAATTCATTCATTTAAAAGTTATTCATTTAAAAGACATCTAGAGCTAGACAATAAAACTAAAATTCAAAAAATCATAAGCTATAAACTAGCCTCAAAATGATTCCACCCATATTATATAAGTTAAAAAGTAAAATTTGATGCATATTTCAACATAAATCAAAACATAGTTTACCATTAGCCTATTTATATTTTAATCGTAAGCCCTAAGACATTTAAAAATATTTTGTAACATATATGTGTAGTGTGGATCATTTTCATTAGTTACTTTCCATGCTCAACTCATAAGGATTTGAGAAAGTGTCATGCAAGTCATAAATCTGCTGTTAATATGTTATCTATGCGTTGCAAACTGGATTGGATAGGCTATTTTCATATTTTTGAACATCCTTATAGCCATCGCACCGCGTCACTTCACGTCTAAACTGTGCCACCTATGTTTGTTTTTTATGGCAAATGCGGTCGGTCATATCTGTCGAAGACAATGGCTGACGATCACTGGTGGCCGAAGAATCGTGAGGATCTGAATTCAAGCCGTCTTTTGAATCGCTATCCGCTTTTCCCGTCTCTAAAAATTTTTAAAATTTGTCCAAGTTAGTTAGTACAAATTACTTTCTTCCTTAATTTCGTTGTTTTCTTTTTCACCTATAAGAAATGCTTAAAATGGCGTTAACTTCAAAGATCTCAAACTCAGTCGTGTAGTTCCGCAGCAAACCTCAACCAACAGATGGATATGGACCAATTTATTAACAGCTCCTCATAGATGGAAATTATTATAAAAAGACAAATTTATAATTATGTGTTGGGTATGAAGAAAGAGAAGAGATCATACTGGTTCTAATTAATATTCATGAACGTAATTGAGAAACTGTTTTGTAATAAAAATAAAACACATACATGACAACAGAAATAATTATCTAGTTTTGTATAATGAGAATCTGGAAGCGACGTCGAAAGCTATGTACACCAAAAACATTAAATGCCACATGCACGTGTTGGGTTCCAATCTCCTCTAAAAGCTATGCCAACTGTACATATAACCAAATTTCCACTTGTCACAACGAATTAACGATATAATTAAATTTATTAGCCAATAATAATAATAATCAAGTTTCACATGAATTCCAATCCAAAGACTCCCTATACAAGCTATACAAACAGGGTTTTTTTTTTTTTTTTTTCTCGAGGGAATGATATACAAACATAGATGGCTTCTAGAGTTGAAATAATTTGACTTCGCAGTTACACCACCTTACTAAATCAACTATATATATATATATATATATATATATATATATACACACACACACACACATATGTATATATATATATATATATATATATATAATATTATGCATGATTGGGATATATGAGAAAAGAAAGCAATAATGTAAAGAAGTCAATTGCAATCTTCCGAATCCGTGCATATCTGGTTCGGGTGATATTCGATTTTTGATTATGGCATGTAATTAGGCTTTGCAAGCGACGCCAGAAGAGACAAGTCCAAATAATACGTAGATTCGGAGAATATACAAAACACATGTTGTGTTCGTTCGTCTTCCCAAAAACAGATTCTCGATAAGACATAAATGGTAAGAAAAATCAGTTCGTACGATGAATATAATTTGTCTTGTTGGATGACAGTCGTACTAGAAACGAAGCTCCTTAGCTGGATTTGTTCCCACTAGTTTTGTCCATCTTTCACCTAATTATCTCTAAGAGGCAAAACGGGGATACCGATAGAGCGGGATGAGATTAATTAGTAATACTGTCCTCACCTTTATACTCTTACCTCTTTTTTACTTAAAAGAGGATTGAGTTTGAGGAATACTTAATTACCGGGAACTATCCTCATACACTATCAATTTAGATATTAATAGTCAAAATATAGGATGTGTATGGAACTCGTTCTAAAATTATTTTTGAGAATGCGTTTGGTAGTTTTATTAATAGATTATTTTCAGTATAAAAAAAACACATTAATGTTTCTGCTTGAGAGATAAGAAAATAAAAATAAAAAATAAAAAACGATTAAAAATCATTTTTCATTTCTCTCTCATTTTATACTGAACTAAAAAATCATTTTTATTTCCATTTTTTGTCTTTATTGCGCTAAACGCCGTTTTAGAAACGTTTTATTTTTTTCTCAAAAAACGTAAAAAATAAAAACGACATCAATTCCAAACACGGCAATAATCTTGCAACATTTTTAAAACATCAAGTTTGATAAAAATTTGATGTAAAATTTAGAAACCTAGCCACCTACGTCTCATGAAAACAAATCAAAATCTCAATATTAAATCCACACTCCAATGATAACAAACGGCAGACAGTTATCCAACATTCTCACGAGTAAATTAAAACGGCAGTGGGAATTGGAAATTCTTGATCTCCTAAATGAAGTTTTATTTTATTTTATTTTTTTTTTTTTCATTTGGATTCAAGTTATAACCCGTTACATTTTTGGTATAACCAATCATTGTTTTTAATAAAAAAGCTGTGTTCATTTTGCAGAAAGACCATTTTTCTTCGTCTTATTCCTCAGTTTAGCAATATGCGTGAGATCATGACATATTGGATGTTGTGTAATTTTTTTTATTATTTTAAATGAAGATGTTGTGTTAATTACTAACATGTTATGTGACAAAAAAAAAAAAAAAAATTCCAACTTGCAACTGTCAATTGAATGTACCCTCAAGTAATGAGCCTTCTTTTTCCCTCCCTCATTTTGGTTGGAAATGAGCACGGTTCTTACTAATAATGAACAGAAATATATAACTTTTGTTTCAAAATCAAAGTAAATAAATTTTGGTTCAACTGAAAAAACGACCTTCCATCCAAAAATTGTTTTTTTTTTTTTTTTTTAATGACTAAGGGTGAAGTGATGATAATGTTAGTTTTTTTTTAAAAATAATAATTAATAATGTTAGGATCGTTTAATTCATGTGTTTAAAATTGATGAAACATTTTTTGAATTTAAACTCAAATTACATGTGTTTACGTTTTTTGAATTATCATGTGTTTACGTAAATTTTATAAGAGAATCATTGATGAAAAATTTTTGAGTTTAAAATTTTTATTAAGAAAAAAAATACTACAATAAAATTAAAATTATTAAGTTAAATATATTCTTATTCACTTTACTGATTTAAATTTATAATTTAAATTAATATATAATTTTATGTAAAAAAATTTATTATAATAAAAAATTAAATATAATTATTTTTTATAATTTTTTAATTTTAAACTTAAATTAATAAAATAAACAGACTTACCTCGGAAGATTTCACTTGGTTCAAAATTTTCAAATTTTATATCATGCCGAAGAAAAAATATGCAAAAATTGTATTAATGGGCGTTGCTGAAAGAGAACAAAAAGTAACAGAAAGTGGGGGAATTTTATTTTTATTAAATGAATGAGGCAAAAAATGACAACCGGAGAGGACAGGTTGGTACAAGTGCAAGGTTTGGACAGAGGAGAGAGAAAAGAGGACAGAGGAGAGAGAACTCTGGAACTGCAAAGTGATGAACTCAAAAAACAAGACAGTTCAGGCATCAGAATCAGCTTGCAAATATCCGAACATACGCACGGGAGATTGAGCCAGGCCTAGCCACATGGGACCAGCCCATAAGCCTTTCTCTTCTGATCTCCCGCGACTCCATGTAAATAATAAACGTTACGTCTATTTCACTTATTTAAATTTAAAATTTAAATTTTATTATAATAAAATTTTTAAAAATAATTATATTTAATTTTTTTATTATAATAAAAAAATTTACATAATACCATATTTTAATTTAAATTAACGAATTAAATAAATTTCTCTTTTTAAAAAATAAATAATAATAATAATTATTATAAAAGAGATTCTCTTTCCTTAAATTAGATTTTTTTTTTATTTTTTAAATTTATATATTTTTTAATTTTTATATAATTTTATATAAATTTAACCGTCACAAAATTTTACTTATTAATATATTAGCGTATAAAAAAGTTCGATAATAACAATATAATAATCATGATGATGATACAATATAGTTTTTGATGGTCGAATTTAATTTTATAATATCTCGTTAAAATTGCTTGTCTTCCTATTTTAATATGATGTGATATAAAAGATGCAATGCTGGCTAGTATAGATTCTTCTTCCCATAGAAGTTGTCATGAAATCCATAGACAGAGGATAAAAAATAGTACTAATTATCACTATTAGTTAACAAGTTAAAACTTCACATGGAAGACTGTATGGAATTTTATATTGTTAACAATAAGTTCATTAACAATAAGTGCATAGTTTATATGTGACTTTGTAATTGATTCATATGTGATTTTGATCAACGATAGTGAGATATATATATATATATATATATATATGATTTTAAGATTTACTCCCATATTTTCCAATATTTACCTTTATGAAATTAAATTTAACATTTTATGAAATATATGGAAGATTGCATGAAATATATATTATATAATGTTACATTTCTATTTTACTGAATGTCATAATTTGGCATTTGGCCCGCCCAAAAAAGCATCCGAAGATGCAGTATTATCTTTAACATTTTATGTTAAACTTAGTGTAAAATTTAGTGCCTAATATAATACACCTAAAACTGTAACATTTTGTTGCTATTATTTAAAAGGCTAGCCTTTTCAGTTAATAATTATAACATAGCTATTTTTAATTTATTTAAATATTAGAAAACTTCTTTTCACAAGTTTTATAACTTCCATTTTTAATTTATTTAAATATTTTATTTTCACAAGTTTTAAAACTTCCAATTTATGACGAGTAGTAAATATAAATTTAAAATAATATTATATATTAAGGTACACTTAAAATTATTTTATAATTTTTTATCATGTATATTGTATAGGGTATATTTCTCCAACAAAAAAATAGTGTCAAATATTAGTATGGGGATTTATGTGGGGGTTCGTGTTGTATTTTATGCAACTGAACAATTTTATATATATATTATGGACTTATTTAGTTTATTTATTTGAGTTTTTAATTTGAATTTAGATGTGAATTTATGTAAAAAAATTTATTATAATAAGAAAAATTAAATATGATTTTATATGAGAGTTTTTTACCGTAATAAAACTCAAATTTTAAATTCGAATCGGTAAAATCAAAGAGACCTATATAAACTTAAAAAAAAAATATATTAAACTCATGCACTATTTATTATTTTTTAGTAATATTTTTTTTAATTTTAATTAATATAATTATTTAATTAAAAAGATATTAATTAAAAATAAAACGTAAAAATCATCTCATGCACAGGGTATTTCTTTTTTCCCCATTTTAATAACCGGCGAAAGCAATTGATGTCATGTGCTCAGGTTGGCCACTGTTGTTCTGCTGCCGACCATCCACATGCTCTCCAACGTCACATGTGCTTTTCTCTTCTCTTCTTTTCTTCTCCATTTTTAATTAATTTTTTGTGTTCTCCCACATACGTTGGTTACAATTAGTATACTGATTTAAATTTATAATTTTATATAAATTTTTTTATTATAATAAAAAAATTAAATATAATTATTTTTAAAATTTTTTATTATAATAAAATTTTAAATTTTAAATTTAAATTTAAATTAATAAAGTGAACATGCTGTAATTTGTCATCTTTCAATTGACCATTCTACCTGTCATAATGGACCTTTTTAGAGTCGTTTGTCATGGATTTCTCAATTATCACTTTTCGGTCCGCGGTCCCTAATCCAATAATCCCTCAATCTCAGACGCGGCATCGATCTGCATTTTCGCAAAACAGTAAAAGTTAAAAACCAATAATTCAACCAAAACTATCGATCATTTCCAGCTGCAGATCGAGCTCCACACCTAATTAAGCAGCAGAATATGGTACGTCAACAGTGTTCTAGTCATATACATCGTTCGGATTAATGATGAAAATATCGAATTTTGCTGTCAAAATTTGAGTTATATTTAACTAGTGTGATCTAAAAACAAAAAAATTCTTGCTAGGATCGGAATTCTCAATTGCACGACTTTATATAAAAAAAAAAATTTACATAAATATTTTTTTATGTGTTATAGAGATATAAAATTAAATAATATCTGCTCAATGATTATCTACTTATAGATCTTGGTGTTATTATTATTATTTTTTTAAAAATTCATCTCGTCAAATTGTTTGTGACATATGTATGATGTATCGTGTCTCTTTTATATTAGAGTGCATTTGTTTTGCTTATTTAAGTTAAGAATTTAAACTTAAAACTAAATTTTTATAATAGAAAATTTTAACAAAAAAATTTAAATTGTGATTAAAATTACGAAACTAACAAAAAATCTAATATTTGCTCAATGATTACCTACTTATAGATCTTGGTGTTATTTTCTTTTTAAAATTTATCTGGTAGAATTGTTTGTGACATATGTATAATGTATAATGTATCGTGTCTCTTTTATGCAAGAGTGCGTTTATTTTGTAGATTTAAGTTAAGAATTTAAATTTAAAAATAAATTTTTATGAGAAAAAATTTTAATAAAAAGTTTAAGTTGTGATTGAAATTGTGAAATTAATCAAAAATGTCTTATTCATTTTACCGATTTGAGTTTTTAATTTTAAATTTTTACAGTTAAAAATTCTTAAAAAATATCACGTCTAACTTTTTTATTATAATAAAAATTTTTAAAAAAATATCACATTTTAATTTAAATTAAATTAAAAATTTAAATTTACAAAGTGAATAAAATCAACTGTTGGATTATAAAAAGTTTGCAGTTTTCGATTTTATTATTTATTATTATTTTTTTTCTGGATCGCGGTTTTCGAGTTTAAACCGATACCTTCTCAGGTCAGCTGTTGGATTATTATGCAAGACGTAAGACAGTGGCAGACTCATGTGGCGGTAACTTCCCCAAATTCCCAGTCAGTGAGTCACATGACCTTCATGCCTGTCCCGCCGTGATTTAGGGATGCCTTAAAAAAAAAAAAAAAAGGCATAAATACATATTCTGCCGTGCTTTTTAAATTTCTAGTAATAGTATTTAATTATCATAAATATTTATCATGTGCATAGGTAAAGTCTCCAATCTATATCGAATTGGAGATAAATCTTATAATTCTAAACAGTTATGAAAAGTTTGTAAAATAAATATTAATATTCAGACATTATTAGCCTTATAGGATTTGTATTTGCATGCACACAACACTAATAGTTTTATTTTTATTTTTATTTTTGGTTCCCATCTTTTTATCCTAAATAAATAAATATAAAAGATGAGTCGATATTAGAAAGCACAAGGATACGACAGTTCTTAGTTACATGGATCCCCTTAATTTAATGAAGAGAGCTGGTTTGTACTACACTACACGTGCATTTTTTTAATGATATGGGGCAGGGGCTTATTTAATGTTGTCAAACAGTTCCTACTCAATTTTTAAGCTTAATATATTGAATCTATTTTCTAAATTCAAAAACTTAGAAACTTAGATAAAATTGTTAAACTTACTTTTAAAATTTATTAGTCTAAGTATTTATTCTTTATTCTTAATTGATATCATTTTGATTAATATAACTATTTGGCTAAAAAAATATTAATAAAAACCAAAGAGTGAAAATCTAAATCCATATATTTTAATTAAATTTGTCTCATTTCCCCCTTAAACTTACCTTTATGTAGTTTTTCTTTTTGCCCATCCTTTTGGTGACCATAAACCGAACCTAATTTATACCTCAAAAGAAAAACGTATAAACAAACGGAATCTGACTCTTCTTGCATAAATAAAAGAAACATACTTATATTCCATAGCAGAATAGAGAGATAAGTATCCTTCTAGTTCTCCATCAGATGCAGACAATAAATTTGAATCTAATTGAGTCGGGAAAAAGGAAAAAAGAGAGACCAAAAGCGCAAGAGTTGTCCTCGAGTTCAAAAGCAGAAAAACAGTGACCAAAAGATAAAACTACAAAGGCAAACACAGTGGCCCAGCCTCTTTGGAATGACTTGATAACACTGCACAACAGAGTCATGGCCGACCCGCCTCTCATGTCTCCGTAGCCACACAGATTAAAATAGTAGAATTTGAGGCTTTAGAGTGAACACAGATTTTTTTTTGTTTGTTTGTTTTTTTTTTTTTTTTTTTTTTTTCAATTATTGTAAAGACGTGTGGATCATTTTTCACAAAACACATAATATGATGGATGCCAGTTTTTCATATTTTGTAATTTAAATCACAATTTAAATTTTTTATTATAATATTTTCATTCATAAAAATTTAAATTTAATTTTTTTTAATTATAAATTCACTTTTCAATTCGACCTCTCAACTCAAACTCTAACTTTTATTTGAAAAGTCTTCATCAAATTTTAAAGTAAAAAGAAAAAAAAAAAACACTTATTTCATTATAACAATTTAACAAAACGTGATCTGAATCTCATATTTAGAACTGCACCATGCCCATAAAATGTCTTATATAATATTGTAATAGAACTTTTCCTTCTGCGCATGTCATTTAACTCGAGTTTTCCTCAGAGCAAAATTTGAAAAAGTATTATATACCAAAGGAAAACATAATAAGAAAATTATATGATAGGGTATGAAAAACTATCTTAATAATAAGATATTATTTTCAGCCAGCAAATTTTTAACATGTTTTGTTAATTTTACATGTTTTAATATTATTTTTATCAAACTTAGACTTGTTTGGCATTGCAATTGTTGTACTTTTATTCAATACGAAAATAATAAGTAATAGTTATGACTTTTTCAATAAGCGTTTAAAAATTTATATTTTCAAAAAAGTTTAATGCGATTAAAATGGTATTTTAATTTATTAATAAACAAGAAAAATGCATAAAAGTAGAAGTTATGAATGAACCGTTAAATGATTAAAAATTCGTGATTTCATGCGTGATTTTGTGAGTGAAAAATAATTCAAATATGTTGATGGATTGTTTATATGTTTGATTGATTTCGAATTTATAAGAATTACTTTTAATGATAGTGGTTTAAAATAACTGCAGTTAAATTATTTTGTATTTTTAATATCTTTTTTAACAACGAGAAACAATTGTATTTAGAGCTTGTTTATTTGCACTTTTTAAGTTAGGTGATTTGAGTTCAGATCTTAATTTAAATTAAGATATATTTGAGTATGGTTTGAATTGAGATTCTAATTTGAGTTTGTCTTTAAATGTGCATTATAGTTTGAATTGATAATCTATTTGAGTTTGTATTTTGGTGAGTTAAAATTTGAATTTATATTTGGATTGTATTTTAATACAAATTTAATGGTGATGAAAAATTTTAATAGGGTATATGAGTGAAGTTTTATTCGTCCATTCGTTATGAATGCATATAAAAAAATTATTTCAATCATAATTAAAATAAAAAAATTACGGTGTTTTTAAGAAATAGAAAATATTGTTCATTAATTTAAGTTTGAGTTTAAAAACTTAAATTGAAAGAGAAACTTAAACTTAAGATTTTAACTTCAAATTCAAGTTAAAACTCAAGTTCAAATTTAAATTTTATAAAAGAATATAAACTTAAATAAAATTATAATTTGAGTTTAAATTTTGCGTTTGGTTTAAGGATTTATGTCATGATTCAAATCATAATTCATAACTCATTATAGTATTTTTTCTCATAAAAAACACACATAAATTAAAAATAATTATAAATTATGATTTTAAATTTATTGAGATATTTATTTTATGTATTTATCACTGATTCTAAATCATAATTTATAATTTTTTATAATATTTTTTTTTCATAAAAATACACATAAAATAAAAATAATTTTAAATTTATGAATTAAACGTCCACCGACTCTTTCTCAATCTTTTCTTGCAGTGAGACTTCAAAAACACACACAGCGTATAACGGGAAAACTTTTTTTTTTTGCAAGGAAAGAAAAACACAAATAGAACCTGATATTTATTGAGATATTTATTTTATGTATTTATCACTTATTCTAAATTATAATTTATAATTTTTTATAATATTTTTTTCTTATAAAAATACACATAAAATAAAAATAATTCTAAATTTATGAATTAAACGTTCACCGACTCTTTCTCAATCTTTTCTTGCAGTGAGACTTCAGAAACACACACAGCGTATAACGGGAAAACTTTTTTTTTTTTTGCAAGGAAAGAAAAACACAAATAGAACCTGCTACCATTAACACCGCCATTGATGATAGTTCTTCTTTTTTCTTGCTAATTAATAATTATTTCTAGTTCAACAACAGCGTCTAGGATGCTTCGCTTCTTTTTTTTTTTTTTTTCCCCACATCATAATAAAATAAAAAAGAATCACATATCCATATGGTAAATGACGCCTTGCACGAGACTCGTCAGTTGTATATTCGTAGGGCCCACGTAAAGATAAAAAAATGAGCCTACAAAAAGGGCGTTCCCTCCCCTCTTTCCCCATCGGTCTTCACCAGTCATCACGCCTTGGACTTCTCTCTCTCTCTCTCTCTCTCTCTCTCTCCCTCTCTCCCCTCTGAGGTATTTCCTCTAGAACCTTGAACACCAAACACGCTTTTTTTTTTTTTTTTTTTTTTTTTTTTCCTGGTTGAGTGGGTTTTGTTCTGTTTTCCACATTATTTGGTTATTTGAGCACTAAACTAAACTCACCTTTAAATACGACATTTGACTGTTTGTTTTTTCAGTAGAAGAAAAAAAAGAGACAAAAATGGGTTCTCAGTTTCAACGTCGGACAACGCTCTGTCTGGGTTTTCTGCTCGTAATGGTCTCCGGAACAATGGGAGCTGCGCCGAAGAGGCCAGTGGATGTGCCATTTGGCAGAAACTATCTGCCCACATGGGCTTTTGATCATATTAAGTACTACAATGGAGGCTCAAATATTGACCTCGTCTTGGACAAATACACTGGTAATTATTATTCGGCTCCAATCGCAGTACTACTTTATAGTTGCTCTATTATTGGTCGTTTTTTGTTAACACTACTTTTATTTTTTTGAGCTCAAAAGGTACTGGTTTCCAATCCAAAGGCTCATACTTGTTCGGCCACTTCAGTATGCAAATAAAGCTGGTCCCCGGTGACTCTGCCGGCACAGTCACTGCCTTCTACGTGAGTGTTTTTTTTTCCCCTAATTTGTCACAAAAAAAAAAAAGAATTAAAACAAAAGAGAACAAAGAAATGATTTTGTTCTCTTTTTTTTTTTTTTTGGTGGATGTTTTGCAGCTTTCTTCTCAAAACTCGGAGCATGATGAAATAGATTTCGAGTTCTTGGGGAACAGGACAGGGCAGCCCTACATTTTGCAGACAAATGTGTTCACCGGAGGAAAAGGAGACAGAGAACAGAGGATTTATCTTTGGTTTGATCCCACCAAAGCTTTCCACTCTTACTCTGTACTCTGGAACCTCTATATGATTGTGTAAGTTTCCTTCTTTCTCATGCTTCTCTCAATTTATCACCTTTGTTTGTTTGATTTTTTGTTTTTTGTTTTTTGTTTTTTTTTTAAACTCATGGGAAGTGGATCGTTGGACCTGGTTGTAGATTTCTAGTAATCTATGATTAGCTGTTTGAGTGTTCCAATCCTTGGAGATCTTTGATTTGCTCTAATGTTTATTTTTTTGATGTACTAAAGAGAGAGAAAAGGACATTTTGAAAAGGATGGTGGGTGGTATGACTTAAAGAGCATGGTTGTTGGCTATCCACCGCATGACCTTTTAATTTGTAATTTGGTTTTGTTATCTCGTTCACTTTATAAATTTTAATTTTTAATTTAAATTGAAATGATATATTTTTTAAAAATTTTTAATTTTAATAAAAAAAATTAAATTTAATATTTTTTACGTGTTTTTAATTGTAAAAATTTAAAATTTAAAATTAAAGTAAGTGAAATAAACTAAGCTTTAGTAATTATTTAATATAAAAATTTAAATTATAATTTAAATCATAATTTATTTTAAAATACACATAAATTAAAATACACATAAATTAAAAGTAATTTTAAATTATGATTTTAAATCTTGACTTAATCGTTCACTTAATTTGACAATTAGACTAAAAGTAGCATTAAGGAAGAATGGTTCTTGTGTGGGGCACTTGATTATTGGAGCCGACAAAGCTTGGAAACAAAATCATTGGAATAGGAGTTTCACTTTTTTTCTTTTTGAATTTGTGCGGCATCTTTTGTTCTGTTTATATTATTGTTTATACTAGTATATAAGCAGCCAAAAAACCATAGGATATCTTTTGGATTATATCATAGATCATAGATCATAGATAGTGGGTGACAATTGACATCCCGGATATGAATGTGATATGACTATTTTACCCATTATATTTATATATATTTTTTAGTTTTTTTAAATGAAAAAATGAATTAATATAATTATTTGGCATATTATTGGCATTGGGGAACGAGAGCAGATTCTTTGTGGATGATGTGCCAATCAGGGTGTTCAAGAACTGCAAAGACTTGGGGGTGAAATTCCCATTCAACCAGCCGATGAAGATATACTCGAGCCTTTGGAACGCCGACGATTGGGCCACGAGAGGTGGGCTTGAGAAGACGGACTGGTCTAAGGCCCCATTCATCGCCTCCTACAAGAGCTTCCACATCGACGGCTGTGAATCGTCGGTCAACGCCAAATTCTGTGCAACCCAAGGCAAGAGGTGGTGGGACCAGAAGGAATTCCAAGATCTGGACGGCTATCAATGGAGGAGGCTCAGGTGGGTCCGCCAAAGATGGACCATCTACAACTACTGCACTGATCGTGTTAGATACCCCAGCATTTCCCCGGAGTGCAGGCGTGACCGTGACATCTAATTTCCAAAACCACCTCATCACATCTTCTTAATTACCATATTAATTGTTTTTTATGAGCTCTTTGGCCTCTCAACTAAAAGAAAATTCCATTTTTCACCTCAAAAATCAATCAACCATTACCAACCAACCCTTCATCATTTATTAAAGTTGAGGCCGATTCAGAGCGAGTGGTTTCATTCATCATCTATTTCCTTTCTTGCATTGCTGTCCTGATTGCCAATATTCATTGTCTTATTTCCTTTGATGGAGAGTCATTATTATTATTATGAAATATGCACCACTCTGTGCTCCTCTACAGTGGCTTTGTATTTGTCCAAAGTGTTGCTTATAATAATATATGCAGTTTTACCGTTGTTGTTTCTATTATTGATGGTGGTGATGTAATTCTCAAATCATATATTTATAAAAGTTAGTTAACCGTCTATGTATATCATCTCTTGTGCCATTTTATCTTTCTTATAACTTTTTTAAAATAATAATGAATTGCCATATAAACGCTAAATTACTCAATAATTTAGCGGAGAATCTTATAATAGACGGTTAAATTTAGAGTCACATCATAACTGTGTATAGTTTAAACAAACTTGATAAAAATTTGCCGTTTACAATAATTACCTACGGATAGAATTTTTTTCCCTATTCAAGAAATAATAAATTATTACGGTCTCATTTATTTTATTAATTTAAATTTTAAATTTTAAATTTTTTTTTTAAAAATATCATATTAATTTTTTTTTATTATAATAATTTTTTTTTTTTTATATCATATTTAATTTTTTTATTATAATAAATTTTTTTTAAAAATATTATATTTTAATTTTATTTAAAAATTAATTTGCGAAGTAAAGGCCTAAAGATGTGAAAAAGTTGTTAAGCTTTTTAATAAATTTATCGATTGACGATTTGATTGATAGACAGAGAAAAATGAGTAGAACAGTTTAGACCTCACCCCTGCCCTATATGTGCACTGTGCAGTGTGCCCGCCGGCAATGAATGGCTCTTCACGTGATAAATCTGTTAAAGTTCACTATTAAAGGAAGAAAAGAACCGATCTAACTTTAATTTTTTTATTTATTGCAATTATGGAGACCACACGTCCACAAATAGTTTCCTGATTTGAAATCCACGTCCACTTTATGACTTTACTCTTTGGATGAGGAAGAAATTATTATTGATGATAAGTTACGAACTCATTTATTTATGAAAATTTAATTTAAATTAAGATGTGATATTTTTTTAAATTTTTTTATTATAATAAAAAAAATTAAATGTGATATTTTTTAAAAATTTTTTATTATAAAAATTTAAAATTTAAAATTTAAATCGGTAAAATAAATAAGATTTACGTGTGTGATTTTTTTTTTCCCTTAGATTTGTTTACTACTTAAAAATAGTTAAAATCATGGGGCATAAATAAATAAATTATAAAAGTCAAAATACAGTTCAATACATATATAAATTATAAAAGCAGAAATTAGCATTTCAATCCTGTTGGGTGAATTAAAGTCGAAGATCCAACCCGAAATATCATTAGATATTAGGGAAATAGTAGAAAATAGGCCAATATAAAAAGCTTAAGAAAGTAAATAGATCAATTTTTAGTTATAAAAATTAATATGCCATAACTTGTAAAGTTATGGTTCATAACCAGATAAATTATGGACAAACTTGTCAAGTTATGGTTCATAACCGGATAAATTATGGGTAATTATGAATAATAACTTGTCAAGTTATAGTTCATAACCAGACAAGTTATGAACGAAAATAATAATTTAGCCTATTTATTAACTTATGTAAACTATTGACCTATTAATTTTAATTCATCTCAAATTTTAATCTATTTTTCTCTTTCTCCCTAGATATTAGTCACTATCTTTATCAATTAGGCAACCAAGAGATAAACATTTGCCCAATACATGAATTGGCCCAAACGGCATTTGTGTGTGCAGTCCAATTTCCTTCTACGAAACCGAATTTAGTGGACAGAGACTCCGAGAGTCGACAGAAACATGGGTTTCGATAGATGGCCCAACAATGTACTTTCTTATTGATTGATGTTATTTGTTTTTAAATTTCAATTTGGTTTCCTACGTCATATCAAAATATGCGTGTAGTATCTAGTATTTTTGATAATATTAAATAAATAAGTTGACATTTTAAAAAATATTCTTTACAATCTTTTAAAATAAGAAAAGACAAAACTGTGGAAGAATGAAAGTTTAGAGTTTAGAGACTTTAATATTAAAAGTAGAACGACCATTTTCTTTACTTTGAAAGGATAGCACTTGAGGTTTCTTGTAATTGCTCATGCAAATGAAACAATCTGGTTGTAATAATAATAATAATAATAAAATAATAATAATAATAATAATAATAATAATAATAATAATAATAATAATAATAATAATAATAATAATAAAAACTAGTATACATTTTATGCACAGAAGATAAGCCTCTATAAAAAGAGGTAACTCCAAAATTCTCTATCATCCCAAATAGTTGAACTTTGGGGTGATAAATCTCGTGTTGTCAACAAATGATGTTAGCCTTCATGTTCTGACCCCGAATACGCTAAGCTGAAAAAGAAGAGAACATCCGTTAATTTCAAAACAGAAAAATAAATAGAGCAATTATATTTATTGATAGTCTGGTTGAGTCAGAATTAAAGATGGGGCCCAGGTCTTACGTAGAACCATTGTTCTACTAATCTTGACTCAACTAGAGATGACCGACATTTATCAAATAATATATTTAATTATAGCAAAGACAGTGACTAAGATTATTATAATGGTTAAGTACAATGTTATTGTGAGGTTGCCGCCAATAGTATCCTTGGAGGAGAATTGGGATCAAGTTGCAGGCGACAAGAACAAAAATGAGGAGAGCATGCTTCCCCATCCACTCGAGCAACATTCCCACACGCCTGTATCTCCACATGTCCACCTGCCCATTTACAAAATTCAAAATCAAGCTTTTCAGTTTACAACATTATTAAGTTATTCAGTGATTTAATTCGTTATTAGGATATGAGTTAAAGGTGGATATGTCCGAACCATCAAGTAAATAGCAACAAAGACGACGCCGGCAGCACCAGCCGTGACGCACATGTAACTAAATGTGTAGAGAGCCTTGTTCACATGCATACCTACAAATGCAACACAACCATCAATGTTTTCTTTTTGTCATATATATATATATATATACATACTACGTGTCCTTAGTAAAGGACTGTTCTATAATATAAACTGTAGTCGTAAAAAATGTAAAATGATATTTATCTATTCGACCATAATTTTAAAATATACAATAATTGTCGTATAAAATAGAATAAATGTCATGATACATATCAAACTTTATAAGTTATACGTAGAACTTTGTATAGGAACAGAGCACTTGACCATATAATTATACTCAAAATCACTTACCAAACCAATCCAAGGCAAAGCCCAACACTAAAAGAGAAGAGGAAGGTATTAACCAATGAAGGATTCTATTCCTATGGTCCTGCACCACAACATCATAATTAGAATTAAGAAGTCGCCAAATCAAGATTTTTCGTTGCAATTAAAATGAAAGCAAAATTCAATGGATGAGTAATTTTTATATATTATCACCTTAAAATGGACAATGATGTGCCCATAGTGCAGGCCGACCAAGCAGGTAAAAATGGCCATCAACGAACTACAACCGCGTTAAAATAATCAACGTCAGCAGGAGGATTAAACACAAAAAATATAATAATAATAACAAAAAAAAAAAAAAAAAACTGCTATTATAATGGCAGTACGCACCTTAAAATTCCTTCAGGGTCAAAAGGGGCTTGGCACCAGGAAGGAGAATCAGGAGGCAGGGGTCCATAATCTGGGGAGTTAATGCTGCATTGCTGTAAATGACACACAATAAAGCGATTCAGTTATATATAATTGTTATTATATAGATATAGACTAATAATCGGTTAAGGAGCCAGGTAATGTTTTCATGAGTCGAGTAAAATAAAAAATGTAAAAAAGACTAGTGGGGAAATATAGTTATAACTCTATTATTTAACAAGATAACGTAATTATAATTTTTATTGAGTAGGGGTATAATAATAATTTTTCAAAAATTGACATGTAAAAATATTCACTATTCAAAAGAGGACACGTGCCCCCCACTAAATAGACATGATAATGATATTTTTCATGATTTTTTTTTTCTTTTCTTTTCATCATAAACTTCATGAAATAGATATGTCAAGATTGTGTCTTATAAAAGTAAGCTTACAATTAGTTCTACTTTATTTATGTTGACAATGACAAGTATTAATTTTATAATATGTCGTGACATTGTACAAAGGAATTAACTTCTTTCTAGAAGGGAAGGAAAGTGACCTTTGTTCGTGCATAAACTGGTCTTCTATATAGATGCTGAATACCAAATATTGTACGGTCAATCATTCCAACGGCATTACAAGCTGGTCCAGTGTCACCCCTTACTCCGCATTTAACCTTCCAAAACATGTATTTTTTAACACTCATTTAGCATTTATCATGAGATTAAACAAAACTGGACCATCTATAAATGGGAGCTTACCAAAAATGTTTTAGGTTGAGAAAGAGAGGTTTCATGAATCGGAATTTGGTACTTCCAATCAGGAACGTATATGCCGTATAACAGTACAATATATACAATAGAAAGCATCAAAGCGACAGCCCTGCAAGAGAGAGAGAGAGAGAGAGAGAGAGAGAGAGAGAGAGAGAGAGAGAGAGAGAGAGAGAGAGAGAGAGAGAGAGAGAGAGAGAGAGAGAGAGAGAGAGAGAGTGAGAAGATTTTCCTTTTTTTTTTTTTTTTTTTTTTTTTCGTTTTTCTTTTGGTCAGTTGGTAATAAAACAACTGAGAAATTTTAATTTTCAAAGTGAAATGAGAAATTTTATTCTTACTTACCATTGAAATTTATAGTTCCTAAGCAAAGATGATCCTGAGTCAACATTAGAGTCACCCTTTAGCCAAATCTCACACAACGCTGCCACAAAATATGCTATGGCAATTCTCTGAAAAATAATTAAGAAGAGTAAAAATATTAGGTAGTGAAAATACGGTCATAGTACTCTTGAATAAAACTATGAAGAAGAATACCTGTAGTATGCCCATCAATCTCATTTGAGAGATATCCACTCCAAAAGTTAGATCATTCACTCGATGGAAATAACCTCCTGAATTATTGGAGAAAGTCACAAACATTAATCCATTTTGTACACAATTTTGTAAACAACTTGTGGACATTAAGGTATACTGGAAAAATAAAATGTATAAATGATTGAAGCAAGGGTAACATTATGAGAAGTACAAAGCAGAGCACCTTGCAGAACAAGGCCCAATACTAGAAGCTTCAACGTTCGTAGCACTGCATTTTTGGTTGCAATGCCTTTGCATGGCAATTTCTGCACCAAAAACATATATTTTTATTTAGGTATCAAAATAAAACAAAACTAGAACTAGTCTCTAAACAAACCAAGTATTTGGGTTCCATGACATAATTATGCAAGAAAAGTTGGGGCGCTTAGTACCGAGCCAGCTTTGTAAGAGATACAATGGTCCCAAAAAGGAAGGTTTTAATGCTAAAAGCGACATTTTATCTCTTTACAAAGTCAGCTCTCTATACTACAGAGTAGAATCGTTGGATAGTTATACAATCTCTAGGTCTTAAAAAAAAAAAAGTAAGGTTGTGTTTAGAATTGATATCGTTTTTATTTTTTACATTTTTTGAGAAAAAAATGAAAACATTTTTAAAACGGCATTTGGAACAATAAAGACAAAAAATAGAAATGAAAATAATTTTTTAGTTTAGTGTAAAATGAGAGAGAAATGAAAAATGACTTTTAGTCGTTTTTCATTTTTTGTTTTCATTTTCTCCTCTCTCGAGCAGAGAGAAAAAAAGAGAGACATTAATGAGTTTTTTTCACTGAAAAATAATCGCTTGATAAAACTACCAAACACATTTTCAAAAATAATTTATGTCTAAGATTAAAAACGTTTTCATTTTCATTTTCATATAAAAAATAAAATTATTTTAAAACGAATTTCAAACGTGTCTTAAGGTTTTTTTTTTTTGACATGCATATCGTCCTTGAAAAGATATGGAAGCACTTTAAAAAAAGCGGAAGATGGGAAAGTAAATTGTTTGTTGCTGCAAATTGAAGAAATGAAAAAGGTACCTTGTAGGCAAGTGAAAGGGAAACACCAACAATAAAGAGGAAAAATGGCATGACATAATCAGCAAGGGTTAGTCCATTCCAGGGCGAGTGGTTGATAGCAGGAAAGCTTCCACCAGCATTGTCCACCAGTATCATCAACTGTTTAGCACATGCATGAAACGAAAAGGACTTGCGTCATATATTCAAATGCCATACATGGCTTATGTAATTGAACCACTTAATAGCACCAAAACCATGTTTAATTACTTTGAAAAAAAACGATGTTTAATTGTAATGGAAGATGTCATAATCATCTCTCATGTAATCATCTCTTATGCAGTTATGCTGAATTAACTTCTATGTCAATTTTTTTTAAAGAAATAGAATGTGTTTATAAAAGTACAGCATTTGTCATATATGTTACTGTTGTTATTATTATTGCAAAATCAAACACATGGTACAATTTCTTAATGTACGAAAATAAATGGTAAATGTCAAGCTAGAGAAAAATAAATAAATAAAAAAACTACAAAATTTACCCTAGTTCTACTTCATCTTCATTTTTTCTTCAAAAATTTCGCTAGTAAATCATCGACGCTTTTCTAGTACCAATAACAAGCCACCAGCGGGGATGGTTGCATATTGGTAGCAATTAAGGTAGCTCAGGTTGGAATTCTCACGTCCTCACAAAAAGAGTTTCAATCTTACTCTGTTTGGTATGATGAAAAAGAGGAAGGAGACGGAACTGGGGAGGGATTATTTTGTGAAAATGATAAAATGACTTGTTTGGTAGGAAAGAAGAGAAGATGGAAAAGAAAATAGGGTATATAAAAATTGTTATTGGACCCACCAATTTTTAGCTCCCCAAACAATAGTTGGAAAATCAAAATTCAGACTAAAATAACTTCTTTTACCCTTATTCTTCAATATTAAATAATTAGAAAAATAATTATTTAGCTTATTACATATTTTCTTTTTTCCTGTCATACCAAACAACATAAAGAAAAAATAACTTCTTTACTTCTCTTTACATTTTTTTTTATGCGTTTTGTTTCTATTCTATTTTCTTTCCTTCTTACCAAATAAAGTTAAGTGACAATGCTTATTTATGGGTGGGTATAAGGGGCCATTGTGGATTGATGAACTTGTGTTGTGAACAAATGGAGAATAGGTTGAAGCCCTTGATTATTGTACTAGTAAGACCAGTTAATTTCTACTATATAAATAATTGGGTGGAAACGTGAGGACACCGATAATTAAGATTAGAAAAGTTACCCATAACAAGCTAATATCAATCCTAGTAATCTAGGAAATGAAACATTCACAATCACTACGGATCAATGAAAGTGAGCTACACAGTTCACACATATATATGTACGTGTATGTGTGTATGTGTGTGTGTATATATATATATATATATATATAAAAATGTGTGAATCTAAAAATGCCTAAAGGTAAAAAGAGGTAAAAAAAGATTGAGATGTCGTCAAGCGTCAAGTGAAAAAGAGAGAGTGGATCGTTAAGCCTATAGTGTTTGGTTACGTGGGTTATGGAGTTTTATTCTTTCTTTTCTTTTGGTTCAAGTTGACGAAAAGATTAGTATGCTTCGAATCGAATCCTGCACAGTACCGCCACCCGCACTCATCTCCAGCCTCCACATTCCACCAACTCTGTCTTTGCTTTGTCTGTTGCCCAATCAATCTAGACCACTGAACATATTATCCTCCATGTACGCATGAAAATATCACAGATATTTTTTTTTGTAAAAAAATTAGAGTTAATTTATTATTTAAGAAAACAAAGTATTCTTAAATTAAAACCTTTTATGTTGACGCTGATGATGATTTTTCTTAAAAAGATTAACACTTTTAATATATCCGCTGAAATATTTTAAATTTTCTTAAAAGAAATAATTTAAGATTTAATTACTGATGATTTTATAAATATTGATATTTTTCTCCTTCTATACATATATAATTTCCAGTTGAATAAGCCAAAAGAAAATCTAGATTTTCATAAAAAAAGAAGAAAATCTAGATTTGAAAATTGACATTTTGAGATTACAATGTCCTGCAAAGGAAAATTTTCAAGGGGCAAAGAGACACTATAAGCAACTGTTGGGACAAAAATATAAAAAAAAAAAAAAACTGTTGGGACAAAAATCAGCAAATGATGTTTTGCAAGTTATGAAGGGTTTTTTTTTTTTTTTTTTTTTTTTTTTTTTTTTTTTTTTTTTTTTCCAATAGTTGCAGAGAAAATAAAAGGTAACCGACTAAAGAGGAATATACCTTCATTCCTCAACTGTTTATCTTATATTCCTTTTGGCTGGAAAATTGGTGGATATTCTAATTTTCTATTCCTTCCGAAACCATATTGGCGAATCACCTCCTCAATTAATCACGTTTTTAATTGAATTAAAAGCCACGAAAAAAAAAAAAAAAAAAACGACGTTCAATTGAATTCTTCAAAAAAAAAAAAAAGCAAGTTTTCTTCCCAAAAAATCTCAAATTTTTTTTGATTCAATTTGATTTGCTTTTAATTCAAAAATACTTTACTTTTAAAAAGCAAGTATTCTTCTTCTTCTTTTTTTTTTTTTTTTTTTTTTTTTTTTTTTTTTTTAAATCTCTATCTCTATCCATAAATAATATGATCTTTTTATATATGACTAGCATTTGCATAAATGATATGGTTTATTTTACATCTATTTGGTTTCATTTTATATGCAGGGACTGGTGTGGGACTTGAAAAGGTTACTACCTTAATAATTATGTTAGATCGGATTTCAATAGGTAAGGAAAAAAAAAAAAAGTATATTTTGGACCTTGAAATATACCTTATGTTATGGGACTACTATAAATACTTCTACTCAATAAATAGTCAATACTAGCTAGAAAAAAAAAAAAAAAAAAAGAAAAAAAAAAAAACAAAAAGAACAAGAAAAAGAAGAAGTCAATTCTCATCCGCCAATCAGCATCATCCTACGGCCATACAAATGACATGCGTATATTATCTTCTTTATTTTTATTTTTTATTTTATTTTTTTTAACTATGGGAGAGTAAAAAATTCTTTTACTTAAAAAGCAACCACTTTCTTTATTGAGGAATAAAACGCAGCCACGTTTTACTTAAAAATCTTTTTTTTAGCCTTTTGTTTTTGTTGAATTACCTTTTTTTTTTTTTTTTTTGGAAGTGAATTGAAATACCTTTACACCATATTCTCAATTAAAAAAAAAACATAGTACCATTATTAGGTGAATTTAATATCAAAAATTAAAACTATATTATTGCTGACCAACCAACTCCTCACGTTCACTCCTGTGACTGCAGCCGCAAACTAATAAGCGCATGAATATGAATCGATTATGAACCCTAACCCATTATTATACCCAAAACAAACATCTACATATACGTATTTTACTATTTCTTTTTATGTTATTTGTTTGTTATATAAATTATATCTTGCAAAACTAAACATAAAAAAAAAAAAAAAGTGAAAAAGAAAAACGCAAAACAAAAACAGAGAAGAAAGGGGAATAAAGAAACTAGAATACCGCAACAGTGAGACCGCGAAAAACGTCGAGTGAAACAAGACGAGGTTGTCGTTGTTCTTGCTTTGCCGGGATTTGGAGACCCAATTCCAGATCACGGTGGCCTTGGCCGATCGTGTTCATCGCCGCTTTTGTGGCCGTCGGATCCGCCGTGATCACTCCCCGCCCATCACCCTCTTCGCCGCCATTCTCCTCGTGCCCTTTTACTGCCTCGTATTTCACTCCCATTCTTTACTCTTCTCTCTGCACTAGGGTCTGTGTGTCTCTATATATATATATAACAATCAATGTTATGTGAGTGTGTGTGTGTGTGTATATATATATATATATATATATATATATATACACACACATATATATAAATTCATAATTGAAAATAATAAAAAGATGATAATTCAATTAACACGTACACTTGCTGTTTCTCCAAATTCGATCTCTTCCGCATAAAAAGATCAACACCTTGTTTTAGTATTAGAGGAACATATGATCTTCTTCTTGTTAATGCTAATTGGGATTTCTGAAAAAGGAAAAAAAAAAAAAATAAAAAAAAAAAGAAAAGAAAAGAAGAAAACCTGTGTAGTTTGCACTTTGCTCCAATGCGGCTAGTATTGTATATTTATAGGAAAATTTGGAGAAGAGGAAAAGAGTAGTTGTTGTTTTAGAGGGAAAAAGAAAAAGAAAACAGAGAACAGATGGGGAATGTCCGGTGTTTTCTATTGCCGTATTTACCCTATTTATTAAACTGTCATTCTCTCCCCCTCTCTTCTGTCTCTGTAGGAGGATGGATGGTTCTATTGAGGATAATAGTATTTTAATTTTGGTTGGCAATCAAAGGAGATAGGACTCCCTAGTGCGAAGTCCTTCTGCTCCACTATTTAACCGCCTATTTATCACTGTTTTCCTTTTCTCAATAATAATAATAATAATAATAATAATAATAATAATAATAATAATGACAATAATAATGGTGATGATGATGGTCGTGGTAATTAAAAAGTGATAATTTTTTAGGGTAAGAAAAAGAAAATTCTTTTAGGTAAGAAAAAGAAATTTTTATGAAGCGATTATGTACTACCAATAAATAAATAGACTTCAAAATTTATCTTTTTATTTGTAGTTGAATATGATTATGATTTAATATGGCTATTCAAAGCTATATCTTTCTAGTCGAATGTTTGTTTGTTTGTTTTTTTAAATTCTTATTATAAAGTTGAAAATTCTCCAAATAAATTAATTAAATGAAAAATAAAAAGTGCATAAACGCTACTTCATAACTCCTACGCCGTTTTCATGTGAGGAATGCATGCGAGACGACACAACCACACCATCCACCACTATTTATTTTGTTGGCATTTTATTTTATTTTATTTATTTATTTTCAGCTTTTTCTCTTGGCTATTATTCTATACATATGATGCTAAACCTAATACCACCACTTCACTTAACCACTTCCGTAGAGACGCATGCAAGCGCCTATGAGATCTATTGTTTGGCGTCTGCTAAATTGGAACCAACCAAAAACGCCAAATTTGCTCCTAATATGGCGTTACACACTAACAAAATTGGTACCATATCAGAAAGCTATGAAACACGCCTACACCCAAAATCAAATGTAATTCAAATTTGTTATTGGAAAGGGATGTGGCAATCTTATAGATTCGGAGACCCACAACGTATTGATGTTAAAAAAAAAAAAAAAAAAAACTTGACGAATATGTATTTCCTTGTCTTTCCTTCCCCTTTTGCTAGACTTTATTGTTGGTTTTTCTACTTTCCGAGTCCCCCTCCATTTATCTTTTAAAGTTTTGACGGGATTTTTGAGGTATGTTTTGGACGGTTTTGACTGAATATATATAAAAAAATCATTTTCTTAGTATGTAGTGTTCATTTTCAACTGTTAAATTTGATCAATATTATATCAAATTAAAAAAATATACATAAAATAATAGATAATTTTTAATACACATTCGACAAGTATAAATAAAACCTTTTGGATATTTCATTCTTTTAGTACCTACCAGATAAATCTTCAAAAATATTTAGGATAAGATTGATATTTGGAAATATTGATTTCTGAGTAGTTATTTTATTATACGTTTTTAAAAATTAGATCTTAAGAGGCAGAGGCAGGGTAAAAGTTACTTATCAAAATCATAATCACCTTTTTTATTTCCTAAACTATTCTTGAAAAGCCGGCTCTTGGGCAAACTAGAGGGCAGTGCGCCTTTTCATCTATTGCAGATATATCTCAGAGGCACATTAGTGCACAATTTTATTATTTATTTTCTGTTACCTTAGGATTTGATGTTGTAATTGCTCTAATTCACGTCATCTGGCTATATTCTCTGCTGTCTTTTTATAAAATCAATAAAAGAATATAATAGTTACCTTTTTTTTTTTTTTTTTTTTTTTTTTTTTTTTTTTTTTAACACGATGTGAAAAAACTCTGAAGGTTAATTTTTATATATAGATTATGAAGTATAAATTCGTTCAAATTGAGAACAAATAAGTACAAATACGTTTAAAGAAAAAGAAGTATTAGTACATATGAAAAAGAATAATAGTTTACGGTGTACCAATTACACAAATGATGCTTTCTGTTTAGAATTCACTACATCTTACCATTTTAAGTGCATGATCAGCTGATATTTCCGACCATATAGTTGACAATAATTAAAATATATGGACTCAAATCACATGTCCAATTATTAATGTCTAATCAATCACATTATGACACGTTATTTAATAGATCTAAACTTTTAAAGCATGTAAAAAGTTAATTACAAGGAATTTAAAATGTTTTAAAAGATATGTCATAATTTGATTGTTTAGATAGAAATTAAAATTGGACAGATGATTTAAATTTGAAAAATAAGATGATATTTGTACAAAGGGGAACCTTTTGATGATAAGATGAATATGTGTGCATTTCAATAAAGTAGAAGAGATATTTTGCAACTATCCCCTACAAATTCAACACTAATTAGCAACTTATACGCCGCTTTTTCCTCTCTTTGGCATACTAAATTTAAAACCCAAAACTATCCAAATGCAAACAAATACACATGTTATAGTTGATCCATTACTCCCGACCAAAGGCTCCCTTGATGGATGCATCTTTTTATCCCTTTCCTTTTTGTGTTTTTTTATGCCTTATTTTGTTCAAACTTCAAAGGTAGCGTATTAGTGCCTCAACGATATAGTAAATTTAGCCGAAAAGCAAAGAGAAGAAAAAGAAAGAAATATAAAACGAACAATAAAAACCATAAAAGATAAAGCCGACAAAGGAACAGGAAAAAAAAAAAATGTTTTAAGTAATTCAATTACTTTGGAGCTCCAAAAGCATAATAACATGAATATATTCCGATTTTAAGTAGCTGTTCTCCTACTGCCTAGTAGTATAGTGGTTTTTCAGCAATTTTAGAGAGACAGACACTTGGATTGGAAAAGACTAGTGAGCATCCCTACGCGTGTTTAGGAATTAGGTGCAAAACATTAATGTGAATTATAAGTTTGAGTTGAGGCTGACTGAAATCCAACTTATGGAGAGAGATTGGAATATTAAAGATAGCAAATATCTCCCACCGAAAGGGGTGAGAGTAAGATTTTTATGATTTATGAAACGTTGCACTCTATTTCATCACGTGTTAAATTATAACCCATAGAACTTTTGAAAGAATTCAAATCCTACACAATTCATCAAATGAACACTTGACAAAAAAGTTTGATAACATGAATGTCACGTACCAAAATGTATAATAATTGTATCCCATAATATCATATATGTGTCAATTATGATTCTATGTACGTACGTGACAAATTACATTACTAAAATAAAAATGATAAATTAGTATTTTTCTTCCATCAATATGTCGATTTTAGTACTTTTCTAATTTTCTTTCAAACGAAATGAAAATGGCTGCAAATAATTTTAGTATAATCTCTTATGATCTCACAATCAACAACAATGCTCGCTCTCTTGTGATCAAGACCGACAAAATTAGGCAACTTTCCCCCCCACTAGTTACTATCTTTCTATCTCATTAATCTACCTGTTTCTTTTTGTGAAGTGAAGTGAAAACTACATATATGTATATCATATATCTATTTATTTAGGGGACTGATCCTCCTAAAGACAAGTTAACCTGATCTCATCCCAATATTTTATATAATTTTAATCATGGTATTAGGTTCATAAGAGTACATAAATATATATATATATATATATATATATATGTGTGTGTGTGTGTGTGTGTGTGTGTGTTTTTTTTTTTTTTTTTTTTTTTTTTTTCTTGCGTTTCTAACCCCATAAAAACAAACATCGATAAAGTTCCCCCCCAACATAGCTAGATTCATTCGGAAAGTTGATGCATGTGCACATGATCAGTTGTGGCAAAAAAAAAAAAAACGGAGAAAAAGAATGTCCAACATATGATTGGAGCCGGTGGCGGGCATCACTATTCTCTTTTTGTTTTTGTTTTTTTTTCAAAAAAAAAAAAAAGAAAAAGGAAAATCCTAATAAGAAGGACAAGGAAAGAAAATTTAAAGAATTGGGTTCTGACTAGGTCTATCTAGTGATCCAATCTAGTATGGGCTTTATTCGATTGGTCAGTGTGGTTTCCACAAATATTCAAAAAACTAGTTGGATCAGTTGATATGGTACAAGTGGATCTCCTCCACGACCGATGTCCGTTATTGATTTGATTTTTGCTATAAAAAAAAAAAAAGAATAACACAATAAACCCCATGGCTTTCTTAAGTTTACTTTCTCCAAAGGAGCAAGCCAAAAAGCCTGTTTTTTATTTCACTTTAACAAGTACTTTTGGCTTCCAAAACATAAAAGCGTGAGAAAAAGATCATGAGAAATGAACAATATTCCACTCCGAAGACTCATCCCAGAAAAATGACGAAAGAGAAACCTCTTTCATTATACAATACAATGTATCATTTGCCTTCCATTAATCGTACTTTACTTCCATTTTCTCTTTCTAAAAAGGAAATCTTAGAGTTTCACATGTTTTGTGTTGATTGATAACTCAAAGCAGACACAAGAAGAACTTCTGTTGGGATTTATTTCTGGCGATTGTTAGGATTTGTTTCCCAATTTGTGTATTAATTTTAATTGTATTTGATTGGCATTATTTTGAGAATGTTTGGCTGGTTGATTGTGTTTGAAAATAGATGTATAGCTGGCTAGCTTTTTATGGAAGGTTACAAAAGATCTAGAAACTTGTTTTAGTTTCTATTTTTGTAAGTCAACTATTGATTCAAAGATGCAAAATTGATTTGATTAATTCTTGATTGAGATTTCATAGCTGGATGATCTTCCTATGTTGCTTAAGAACGTGTCCAGGTTCGTTTATCAGTTTTGGGAAGATTTCATAATGAAAGGAGATTGATTTGTCTGGTTTTGAGAAAGTTGACCGTGACAGCTATGTTATGGTTATTGTTGCAACAAGGATCTGCAACAGATTTGGTTCAGCGAATTAATTGAAGATGTGTCAAGCTATTCACAGCTTGATTATTTATTAAAAGTGTCCCTTAAGTCTTTGTACACCTTTGGATGAGTTTTTGTTGGGTTGTGAGACATGGGTGAGCACTTGTACTCAAGAGAGATGATTTGAGTGTTTTTCAAGAGAAAAACTTAGTTGGAGGGATTCCAATGTTCAAAAGTTGAGGGGATCTCGCTGTTCAAGTCCATTGGGAAATTGCAAGTTCATAGGCGTCTTCTTAGAGAGGAGTCTCAAGTAGATTAAGTCCAATTGAATTGTAAAAGAGTTCTTAGTGGATTGTTCATCATCTGGGTGTGGCCCCACAGAGTAGGGTGTTACTGAACTGCGATACCATTTCTCTCGTGTTCTTTTATTTTATGTTTCTGCATTATTCATATTGTCTTATAAAGTTTTAAAAGACACAAACCGGTACTAACAATTGGTATCAGAGCGGGTCACTAACGTGTATTTCGGTGAGGTCCTAGTGTATTGGTTGATTTTGCAGGAATGGATATCATGAGAGAAGGAGGATTTGTGAACAAACCACCATTTCTAGAAGGTGTCAATTACCCCTATTGGAAGGCTCGCATGAAAGCTTTCATTAAAGCTATTGATGAGAAGGCATGGCGATCTGTCTTAACCCGGATGGACTAATCCAACAACTAAAGATGATGAAGGCAATACCGTCCCTAAGCCAAAAGAGAAATGGTCCAGCGATGAGGGCAAGCTAGCAAACAGTAATTCGAAAGCATTGAACGCCATTTTCAATGCTGTGGATGTTAATCAATTTAAATTGATTTCCACATGTGAGTCCGCTAAAGAAGCTTGGGATATTCTTCGAACTGCGCATGAAGGTACGGATGTTGTGAAGGCCTCAAAGCTTCAAATCATCACAACCCGCTTTGAATGTTTACGAATGGAGGAGGATGAGTGTATTGCGAATTTCAACTCAAAGCTTTGTGATATTGCTAACGAAGCCTTCCCCCTTGGAGAAAAATATTCTGATGCCAAATTGGTGAAAAAGACCTTGAGGTCACTTCCGACACGTTTCGCTTACAAAGTGACAGCCATCGAAGAAGCAAAAAACATGGAGAAGATGAGACTTGATGAACTCATAGGTAATCTTCAAACCTTTGAGATGAACTTTAAGGATAAAAAGAAAAGTAGAGGAATTGCTCTTCAAGCAGATTATGATGATATGTCCACCAAAGATGAGACCGACGAAGATGAGGACTTGAGTCTCTTACTTTACTCACCAAAAACTTCAATAAAATGTTGAGAAAGATCAACAAGAAAGGGAGATTTGGAGAGAATTCAAGAACAAAAATTCACAAAAGAAGAATTTTAACTCTCAATGGTTTGAAAAGAAGAAAAGAAATAAGGGAATACAATGCCGAGAATGTGAAGGATTCGGACATGTTCAAGTGGAGTGTGCAAACTGTTGGAAAATAATGACATTGAGTGCGCATCGGAATTTAAAAAATTTTAATCAACGTCAAAGCCAAACAAGAACATGTTCATGATGCTATATAACATAAATATTAAAGATCTAATCATACCTTTTGAGATTTCAGGAAACTGCACGTCTGACAGATCTAAGCGTTCCAAACAGCAACCGGAAGAGCCTCAACCAACTGGTCTTCTTTGCTATTCTCGTTTCCACGATTGGTGCGCGGGTGGGCACACATCGTTTAATCTCCTTTTGGTATTCTTGATCTCCTTCCAATCACAAGAGAGCCAAAGAAAAATTGTTCTTGATAATTAAACAATTTTTCCTCTTGGAATCTCTTATCAATAGCCTCCAAAAAGTCTCTCAAGTGATCTTATGAGTAATGTGACTTAATAGGCTATTTATAGTGTTTAGGAAGTCATACTTCCGTAACAATTAGGTTTCCCAAAGATTTAATCGCACCCAGAGTCGATTTTGCCACGTCAACATGCATTTTACGTTGCAACCGGTCGACCAGTGATAGAGACGTTATAGCTCACCGGTCGACCTGTCTTCACTGACCGGTCGACCGGTCTGCACTAATGAAAATTGTTTTCTTAGTTTTTCAATACGGGAAACTTGCATAGAGCCTCAGTTTTGATTCAAACAACCCAATAGAGAAATTGTCTGATCAAAACAGTCATATAATAGTCTTTCCATATTAAACAACTCTTAAAACAATAATTCAACCAATTTATCTAGAATCAATTTATCAATTGATTCACCCGATAAATCACTCATGAATTAACTTTGAACCTCTTTTACAGAAATAACACAAGTTACCAATATGTAGGAAATACACTGTATCGTTATAGGAAATTATGTGAGCTAGCAAAGGGACCCGATAGACATAAATAAATCAAGCTCCTATAATCATAACGCTACTTATAAACCAACAAGTCCGTCTCATGATTATAAAACTCTAGCGCTATTCCACTAAAAGCCTAGAGCTGCACTCTCGATTTATATAGCGTATTTACAAAGCTCTGATTAACTCTAGTCCATAATCGACTAGAGGTCAAGTTCTGTTTTACCTTCCTGATTACATTTATCTTATGTTCCATTATCATACCATTGGAAAAATACTATTCATACTATTACAAACAGTAAACCATTAGATAACACAGAGTAGTCTAATGGCCGAGCACTCATATTTTCCAATCCACTGATAATGCATAAGAGGATATCATTGACTCTTTATAGGAGCTATGGATTCCGCTATCTATGAATAATGAATCTACGCATACACGAGTCATACCCCCAATGCACCGGCAAGCGTACCTTTACATAATGTCAGGATGTCTCCCTTTAGTACATCAAAGGATACAAGTCAAGTATACGGGTTCATCATCCATCTCGTGATTAAGATGACAATATATAATTAAATCAAAAGTGAATTGTTTTATTCAAACAGAATTATTAATTAAAACAATTCATCTTTGGTCCGATCCAATATAGACTTCACCATTAGAAACTATATCAATGTCTCTACCCATGGAGTCCAACCTCCGACGACCAAGACAAGCCGTTTCCGTTAGGAAGTAGACAACATAACAATCTTAACATGAATAAAGCGCCCAACTTTATTCCCTCGATTGTGGATCATAAGATTTAGACTATCATCTTTAGATTCTTGTCTTCCGCATGTTCTTCACATTACATGCATGATCTAAAGATTTAGAATGACAGTTTCAGACTTTCAGTTTGCTTATCATACATTCAACTATTATGAACATAAAGAGGACAATACATAGATTTATGAAATAAACAAATCTTTATTAATAGTCAAAATGTCTCAAAGAAAATTGTTACATTTATTCCTAAGGGCATAAACGCTAACACAAACATTCTCAAGAGGAGAAACACGGCTGCCATGGTGATAACTCTATGAAAATAGAGTTAATTGAGCATTTCCAGGGCTTAAATTGTTACCTAGAGAGTAATTAGTATTAGTTTTATCCTATATTTTGTCTTGTTACTAGTTTTTAGTTAGTTGTGTTTCATAAATTATCTCTTGTGTTTAGCGTTTAAAAAGAGCTAATTCGGGTGCTTTGTGATTATTCTCAGCTTTGAGAAACATGGTAGTTTGGAGGCTAGCAGCAGCTTGTCATTTTTGGAGTTTAAAGGAATCATAGTCAGCATTGCTCTGCATTGCTCTGCTAAGACAGCTGGGCCAGACTCACGTGTTGCTGATAGCTGGGCCTGAGCTGGTAGAATGGGCTGATTTTGTCCGTGAAGGGTGCTGATTGAGCTACTCATTGGAGGCTTTCTCAGGTGCTACCACGTGGAATTAGGGTACAATAAGTACCTGCAGCTGCAAGAGAAGAAGGCATCCTTGGTCATATTTTGCAATGCTGAGGCGGCTGAACTTAGAAAAGGAAACCACCTCCATTTTTCTGATCAAGTACCATTTCCAGTACTGAGGAAGGAGAAGAAGAAAACGTCACAGGGTTTTAAACGTGAAGGAAGGATCATTTGTTGATGTAGGAAGTAGCTAGAAGAAACCTTGGAAATTCTCTCCTCATCACTTTAGTCTTTCTTATTCTCAAAACTCTGTTTACCTTGTTGAAGAATATTTACTTTTCTCTATAAATCTGAACTCAAATTCATATATACTTCTATGAGATTATGATTTGTTGGCTGAGATTGTTGAGTTGTTAAATATTGAATTGCTAGTTGATGTTGAATGGATATGATAATTTATTTCTCTGTTTATTCAAGTGAACTGAATTTGTGCCTTAACTGTGATTAGGAAATCATAAGAGGGGAGTACAACTTGATTAGATCTGGAAAGATTTAGTTGAGTGGAAACAACTTGAGTAATGCAAGTTCTTAGGTCTTGTTTTAGATTTTTGATTCACATGATATAGGAATATATTGTGTCTTGCATAACCATGCGATTTAGAGCTTCATTCTCTGATTTTAGAGTCTAGATTTGCAAAGGGATTTGTGGGATTTAGCTTTAAGATCGGTAGACAGAGGATTGGAAAGTCCCTAGTTTAGTAGAATCCGGTTAACAAGAGGTTTTCATTGTCGTCCATTGCTGCAGCAAAGCGCAGCTTGATAAGAGACAGCTTAACAATTGTGAGCCGTGAATAGTGACATTGGCCAATTTATTTGCATATTTTGTTATTAATTAGTTTTGTCTTTGTTGTTCATTTACTTACAATTAGATTATTATTAGTTTTAACACCTTAAAAATCAACTTTAGTTTTTGTTTAAAAACTTGAATAGAGTTGACTTAACAATTTGATCTCAAAACCTACAATCCTTGTGGGACGATACTTGATTATTCGTCATTTTACTACTTGTTGACTCGTGCACTTGTGAGATTCTAGATTCACAATTTTAGGCAACACATGGCGTCTACATAGAGTGATGATTCAGATGGAAGTCAAGAGGATGCAGATGATCACACTAGCAATTATGTGGCTTTCACTGTAAGAAATGAATTCACGGATAAAAATTTATTTAGCACTGATAATGTTGTTGCAGAGTCTGTTGCAACATCGTTTGCAACAACCTCTGGTGGAATTGTTGATGATACAGATTTCGAGGATGAAACTGAAGATGATAGTGACGATGATGACCTAAGCCTTAGGAAGATTCAGGAGGCTTATAAGAAGATGTACAACAAATGGCTTGTTGTTTGTAAACGAAACAAATTGCATGAAGATGAAGTTGGTGTCTTAACAAAGGAAAGAGATGAGTTGAAGAAGGCTGCAACAAATTATGAAATCTTGGCAACAAAGCATCAGAGAAAGCTTGCTGAGACCATACTCAAATTAGAGTAGACCCAGAAGAATTTAAGGATGCTAAACTCGGGCACATCAAAATTAGGTCACTTACTCTCACAACAAAAAACTTGTGGTGATCATTTAGGCCTTTAAGAAATCTCGGGTAAGATTAGACAAGAAGTTTGTTGCAAAGCCTGTTGTAACAAGACAAGCAACAGACAGGTTCGTTCCTATATGTCACTATTGTAATTTTCTTGGCCACATTAGACCTACATGTTACTAATACATGAATGCTTTAAAAAGAGGTATGATCATTAATCCACCAAATTCCACATTCACAAGATACCTAAAGGAAAGATTGATGTGCAAAATAAATTTTCTAGACGTGTGTGGATAAGGAAATCTAATTTAAGGTGTCATGGGGCTTATACTTCTTTTAAAGCATGTACTAATAACTCTGAGTATTGTGGTAATGGTCACTTCAAGCTTTTGATAGGTGATAATAGTAAAATGCATCAGAGAATACCATATTCAGGGGGAGTAAGACTCGTGAAGGATTCAGGGGGAGCGATTTGCAAAACTCAATGAATTGAAACGTGATTTGCAGGGAGGTGTTGCACAGTTTCTAGATTTTTTGGCTTATTTTTGTCAAAAAGGGGGAGTAAGTAGTCTAGTAGGTTTGATTTGTGCGGGTTGACTTTACAAAAAGCATTGTGTTTTAGTTGCTATTATTAGTTTTGCCAAAACAATGCCAAAGAGGGAGATTGTTGGGATTTATTTCCGGTGATTGTTGGGATTTGTTTCCCAATTTGTGTATTGATTCTAATCGCATTTGATTGGCATTATTTTGGGAATTTTTGACTAGTTGATTGTGTTTGAAAATAGATGTGCAGCTGGCTAGCTTTTTATGAAAGGTTACTAAAAGATCTAGAAACTTGTTTTAGATTCTATTTTTGTAAGTCAACTATTGATGTTGGAAGCCGAATCGAATTCGGATGCGGAAGCGCAGCGGAAAGGCGGATCGTGTATCACAAAAATTTCATAAAACTTTTGAGATACTCTATAGATTATATTAATTTATGCACCAATAAATTAATCTCATTAATTTATAAGAT
This sequence comes from Morus alba, assembly GCA_012066045.3. Classification (NCBI taxonomy): domain Eukaryota; kingdom Viridiplantae; phylum Streptophyta; class Magnoliopsida; order Rosales; family Moraceae; genus Morus; species Morus alba. The sequence continues at coordinate 9,136,398 of CP050232.2, read as the reverse complement.
TCAAGGATCAACCGAAAAAATACCTTGTAGCCGACTCGGATGATATCTTGATTTTCTTTGACCACGAACAGTCCTAGCTCCAAGCTTTTGTGTTTAGAACACCAAAGTCTTCCACGTCAATTCCTTGATTCCACGTAGACGTGTGTGTGGGCACACGTGAGACAAAACGGTTTCTAAAACACTCGAATTTCCACAAACACCAAGCATGCACGATGTGGAATTTTTGGAGAGAAAAATTTTCACTCTCTTTTTTGCTATATGAGAATTCCGGCCACACTCTTTCTCTAGGGCTGAAAGTGTTTCAAAAATTATCTCATAATCTTTCATTTATCTCATATTTAAAGAGAAGAAGTCAATCTTCAAAATAGGATCAAATCCTTATCTCCAATTTTGAATTTGGAACAAAAATCCCTTCCCCTTATCCCTTAGTTGGCCGGCCACCCTAGGGTTTTATCCCTTTGTGTGTGGTACCTAAATAAGATAAGGAAGGAAGATATTTTATCCATTATCTAGTAGTTCAATTTTAATTGATTCAAATTCAATTTTAAGTCAAACTTAAATTAATTTGAATTCTAAATTAAACAACTTATCAAATAAGTTTAAATGGATAAATCTAGATATGTTCAAATTCAAATTTAAATAATCTCATTATTTAAATAATAATTAATTCTCAATTAATTATTCTTCTAGTATTTAATTTTAGAATTCGTAATTTTAAAATTCCCATTTGCCCTTTGTGTCCGGTAGAATTACAAGGACGACGGGGGGACTAATGGACCTATAATTCTGAGCTCCAATAAAATTAATAATTAATTAAACACTTTAATTAATTAATTAATTCTATTAATTCAATAGTTACTCCACTATAAACTTGGAATTGCACTCTCGGAATTATAGACATTAATTACTTCTAAACCGTGAAGTGTCCATTTGATATAGTCATTGCATATAGATCGATCCTCCATAAATAATTCATAATTAGAGTCGGGTAGAATCCGTTAACCTCTCTAATTACATCTTTATCCTTGAGTACCATTGATTCTCTAATGGATAGTGATTCATAAAACACATTCATGAACCGGGCGCTCTTACTAATCCAAGTACCGAATCAACACTCAAGAGAATTATTTATCTGCTTCTTTCTCAAGAAGGAATGGATTCCATCTCGTATAATAACATTCCCGACTACCTATTTCATTATGTCTCCAAAATACAAGGAATAGGATTCAGGGTCTCGGAATCCGTGCCGAGTAAATCAAAAGACATAAATCCATAAATAGGAGTTTGTTAAGAACTCGTGGATTAAGATCATTCTATATATGACCATCGGTAGACTCAATTAAATTTCTATGCTTAACGGAAATTATTAGAAATTCATATTGTGTCTGTGTCCATGTTCCACATAATCTCATTATGCGAAATACACTCATTCAATATCTCGCCATATTAACAAACGGATAACACCGTTCCATTCTAAATGGGAATGACATGTATCAATAATGTTTTAATTAAAGATTTCGAACTTTAATTAAATTCATTATGAACGATTACTTTTGATTATTATCCTTAAACATTATCCTCTTGTATATAACACTTATATACCATGTTTAAGGTTACATAAATAATCAAGGAATTTTATTTGATATTCATAAAATATTCATAAATATATGCACATAAAATGATGAATAAACTATTTTATTAAATAAATAATAAATATCCTTTTACATCTCATGCTTTCGGGACACTATTCCCAACAATCTCCCACTTGTCCTAAAGCAGGTGTGTCATGTCTCTAATCCCAAATCCATCTAAGTGCCGATCAAAAACGCTTCAATGGCAATGTCTTGGTGAACGGGTCACCAGGTTGTCCTCTCGACGCGATCTTCGAACCGCTACACATCGCCTCTATCCACAATGTCTCCGATCGGTGATATTTCCTTTCTATATGTTTTGCACTCTTATGGCTTCTAGGTTCTTTTGAATTAGCCACCGCTCCACTTTGTTGTCACAAAGAGAGCTTAATTGGCTTATCCATATCTGGAACAACTTCCGATCGCTTAAGAACTTCCCGAGCCATGTAGCTTCTTTTCTTGGCTTCACAAGTCGCAACATATTCAACTTCCATGGTAGAGTCAACAACACACTTTTGCTTTATACTTCTCCATACCATGGCTCCTCCATTAAGAGTGAACACAGATCCGGATGTCGACCGTCGACTATCTCTATCCCGATTGGAAATCGAATCTGTATCCCGTGAGAGATGATCTTCTCCGGAATATACTAACATATAGTTTCTCGTTCTCCTAAGATACTTGAGAATACACTTCACCGCAACCCAATGATCTAATCACAGGTTGGACCGGGTAGCGACCGACTACTCCCACTGCATAGCGGATATCGGTCTTGTACACAACATGGCATACATAAGGCTTCCCACGGCCGTGTAGGGATGCCTTCTCATATCTTCTTCCTGCTGCGGGGGTCTTTGGACATTGCTCCTTAGAAAGATGAATACCATGCCTAGAAGGCAAATTCCCTTTCTTGGAGTTTTGCATCGAATACCTAGACAACACTTTGTCTATATAAGATGCTTGTGATAACGCTAAAAGCTTTTTCTTGCGATCTCGAATAATCTTGATCCCAAGAACATAGCTTGCCTCTCCTAAATCTTTCATTTGGAATTGGTCTGGCTAACCACTCCTTTACATCATCATCATTCCCACATCATTCCCTATGAGTAGGATGTCATCGACGTAAAAATTAAAGAAGACCACTTTCTCTTCTTTCTTATACTTGTAGACGCATGGTTCATCAATGTTTTGATCAAATCCATAAGACTTTACAGCCTCATCAAACCTGATGTTCCATGATCTAGAAGCTGCTTGATCCATAAATGGACCTTTGCGGTTTGCACTTTCTGCTGTTGGCCTTCCACTATGTAACCCTCGGCTGATCCATATAGATGGTTTCATCAAGATAGCCATTCGGAAAAAGTTGTCTTGGCGTCCATCCGCCATATCTCATAGTCAAAATATCTTTGCAATGGCCAGGAGTATCCGGATGGACTTAAGCATGGCTCTTGGCGAGAAAGTTTCCTCATAGTCAACTCCCTCCTTTTGGGTATAACCCTTAGCCACTAGCCTTGCTTTAAAAGTCTCTACTTTTCCATCCGCTCCTCTCTTTCTCTTGAAGATCCACTTGCATCCAATGGGGTTTACCCTTCGGGTAGATCTACAAGTTGCCGGGACCGAGTTAGAGTGCATAGACTCCATCTCGAGTTTCATAGTCGCTTGCCATTCTTCCTTATCGAGAATCATCCATCGCATCCTTAAAGGTCGATGGATCCTCCTTACCGCCATCGGCAGTGACGATTTGGGCTTCCTCGGTATAACGGTCGGATAACGTGCTTACCCTCCCACTCACGACGAGGTGCCACTGAGTCCGATTAGGAACTGTGGTCTTTTCTCTGAGTGGTCCGACAACTCTTGTCGATTGTGGTCCGATCTCATCGGAAAGTAACTCTTCTAACACTATCTTACTTCTGGGCTTAAAATCTATCATATAGTCATGCTCCAGAAATGTGGCATTTGTCGATACAAACACCTTTTGATCTGCTTGACTATAAAACAATCCTCCTCTTGTCCCTTGTGGGTATCCCACAAAGATGCATACTTCTGACCTTGGTTCCAACTTCCCGGTCTTTTGCCTCAGCACGTGTGCTGGACTCCCCCATATGCGAATGTGTCTCAAACTAGGTTTTTGACCATTCCACAACTCTAGGGGTGTCTTAGGTATAGATTTAGATGGAACTAGATTCAGAATATACATAGCGATTTTTAGGGCATAACCCCAAAAAGAAGTAGGCAGTGAAGAATAACTCAACATTGATCTTATCATGTCGAGCAAAGTCCGATTTCTCCTTTCGGCGACACCATTCTGCTGTGGTGTACCAGGTGCAGTCAATTGTGATACCACACCTTCTTCAATCAAGAAATCCCGGAACTCTTGGTCCGGTATTCACCCCCGATCGATCGATCGAAGTGTCTTGATTGGTTTACCTAATTGTTTTCAACCGCTCGGAATTCTCTAAACTTTCCAAAAGTTTCGATTTCCGTTGCATCGAAAAACATAACCATATCTCGAATAGTCGTCAATGAAGGTGACGTAATATTCGTAACCTCCTCTAGCTTGGACGTTTAACGGTCCACATACATCCGAATGTATCACCTGTAGGGGTTCTGTAGCTCTTACTCCTTTTGTCTTTGTAAAAGGTCTCTTGGTCATCTTACCTTCCAAACAAGATTCACGGGCATCGAAGCTTCGCCAACTTTTAGCTCACGCAAAGGACCATCCTTTACCATCTTTCAATCCTATTTAGGTTAATGTGACCAAGTCTAAGGTGCCACGATATATGTGTTATTTTCGTGAGAAATCTTTTGCTTTTTATTCTTAGGTTCGGCAACTCTCGAACATTTCAAAGATTAAGCGAAGAGTTAGGTATTGGTTTTATACAATATAAACCATCATCCAGACGTCCGAACAAATATTTAAACCATTTCGAGAAATATGAACAAATTCATTATCAAAATAAACTTTAAATAATTGTTCAAATAATTTGGCCACAGAAATCAAATTTCTGCGAATGTCTGGAATAAAATAAACATTGTTCAAAACTAAAAATTTATTTTCCCTAAAACGAAGTCTAACTTCTCCCACTGCTTTCGCCGAAACTCTTGCGCCATTTCCTACTTTCATCGTGTAGTCCCCATCGGCTAGCTCAGTGTAAGAATTGAGACTTTGCAAAGAAAAACAAACATGATTAGTTGCTCCCGAATCAATTATCCAGGCTGAGGTATCACCCTCTACTAAACATGTTTCAAGAACTAGTAAATCTGATTTACCTTGTTCCTTTTTCTCTATCGCTTTTCCCTGGTTCTGGTTTTTCCTTTTATTTTTACCAGAACTTCCTGCAACTACAACATTTGCTTCTCCTCCCCTTCTTTTGTTGGTGGATTCGAAGTTTTGCAGGTCATTCATGAGTTCGATGAGATTGCACTTTTTCTTGTTCATAACAAAGTTGTTTACGAACTCATGAAAGTCGAGGACAGGCTTTCCAAGATGATGCCAACTTGGGTGGCTTCATCGATTTTGGCACCATTGAGCTCCGCATCGTGGAGGTGATCAATCATGTTCGAACATGTGCCTTGACCAAGAACCTTTCTTCATCTTGTCGTTCATGAAAGCCCTTACGGCATCCAAACGAGCCTTTTTTTTAAGGAGCGCCGAACATGGTTTCTAGAGACTCCATTATCTCATAAGCGCCTCCATCTCCTCATGCTTCTTGGGCTTATTATCGCTCATCTTGGGCAAAGATAAAGCACTTTGCTTTATTGTTGGCCTTGATCCAGCGATCAAAAGGCTCCCTTTGCGGTTTTGGATGCATTAGCCATGGGTTCGGGGAGGACATTCCTCCGCTTAGACAAACTTATAGTCTTCGCAGACCAATAGTATGTTCACGTTACTTTTCCACTTAGCATAATTATCACTGTCTAATTTTTTAGTCGCTAGTCGTGTGATTATGGGATTCGACATATTGCTGGGAATAAATAGAATATTCATCTAATCAATTTATGTGCATGAATATCAAGGCATGTTAATTTTGGCACAATTAAATATGATGCATGATGCACATGAAAAATACATAAATCATGTTTTAATTATGGGTGCCAACGATAATTCAATTTACCACGATTATAGTGCCGCCGTAGGGTAGGTCAAAATATCGCAAATTGAACCGAGACCTTCTGAATTAATAAATATAATCAAAATATCTCATATTTTCATATTTATTAACTACCGCTAATTTTGGTCAAAAATATAATCAACAATTTGATTATATCTCCATGAGTGTAACCCATCATTTCGATTCTCTGGACTTAACTCCGGAGTGCCGCCGTAGGGTAGGTCAAACCGAAATACATCCTCGAATCCTATCGCTAGGAAGTCAACCTTGTTATTGATCCGAAAGAACACTTTCCGTAGGGAGTGCGGAATCGGTGCCGCCGAAGCCCCTTTCGAATCTCACGGTGTTGAACTAATGATGGAGACCGGTGGGTCGTATTGTCATACAACCCTCTCCCACTCATTATTTTGCAAATATGTATTTTGTTTGAAAAACATCTCATGATTTTCAAATTCAAAAAATAAACAATTTAATTTTTTGGATATGTGAAATTCCAAAATTTAACTCTTAAATTCAATTTCACATGTAACATTATTTTGCAAATCAATTTTGCAACTTAAATCAATTTAATCATATTAAATGATTTTCAAATAAGATAGTTCTTATTTTATTTTATTTTTCTAAAACACTTTTATAATAAATAAAATAAACAATAACAATTCTTAACGTGTATGTATGGTATGTTATAAATAACATATGAGTAGGCACATTATATCTCGCATGGCATGTTATATGCATGGACATATATAATATATAATTATCAACATAAAATATAAATATATGCAATCAACTATTGAGATGGATTTGACCGGGTCCCATGGAAAAATAAATTACAACTCAATCGAATCGAATAAATAAATAATTACAATAATTATATTCTTCCGTTACATCAACGGGACTTGATTCTTGAATTTTTCATTCTTGACTTCATTCTTTGTCTCCGGGTTGGATTTCACCTTCCTTGGGATCCGAAACTTTTCCGGCCCGTCGGCACGCTTCACGAGGGTTTCGAAACCTTCGGGCCCGTTGGGGATCAAATCCCGAATTTGGGCCGCCAGGCGCGCTGGGCCGCGGCCTGGCCACGCGCTGGGGCGCGGCCTGGACACGCCTGGGCCGCGGCCGGGACGCGCCTGGGCCGCGTCCTGGCCGCGCCTGGGCCGCGTCTGGGACGCGTCCTGGCCGCGTCTGGGACGCGTCCTGGCCGCGTCCTGGCCGCGCCTGGGCCGCGTCCTGGGACGCGCCTGGGCCGCGTCCGGGACGCACCTGGGCCGCGTCCTGGCCGCGCCTGGGCCGCGTCCGAGACGCGTCTGGGCCGCGATTTCCAGAATTTTTCTGGGCAGTTTCTGGGCTTCTTTGAAGGCTTCAAATATGATCTTCAAGGCCTCCTTCTTGATTCAAAATCTTAAACCCTAATTCTACCCAAATCCTAGAATTACAATAATTCTAATCCCGAATTAAATTACAAATAATTTTATTAACGAATGAATATAACCGATCCATGGAACCATATAATTAACGACCAAATCCATCATCCATACATTCATCATCATGAATAAAAATAAACATCCATAAATGCAAGTGCCTACTCATCACATACATACATATTCAATTATCAAATAATCGAAGCATAAATTAATATCGTCTATAGACCGCTCTGATACCAATTGTTGGAAGCCGAATCGAATTCGGATGCGGAAGCGCAACGGAAAGGCGGATCATGTATCACAAAAATTTCATAAAACTTTTGAGATACTCTATAGATTATATTAATTTATGCACCAATAAATTAATCTCATTAATTTATAAGATTCAAGGATCAACCGAAAAAATACCTTGTAGCCGACTCGGATGATATCTTGATTTTCTTTGACCACCACAAACAGTCCTAGCTCCAAGCTTTTGTGTTTAGAACACCAAAGTCTTCCACGTCAATTCCTTGATTCCACGTAGACGTGTGTGTGGGCACACGTGAGACAAAATGGTTTCTAAAACACTCGAATTTCCACAAACACCAAGCATGCACGATGTGGAATTTTTGGAGAGAAAAATTTTCACTCTCTTTTTTGCTATATGAGAATTCCGGCCACACTCTTTCTCTAGGGCTGAAAGTGTTTCAAAAATTATCTCATAATCTTTCATTTATCTCATATTTAAAGAGAAGAAGTCAATCTTCAAAATAGGATCAAATCCTTATCTCCAATTTTGAATTTGGAACAAAAAATCCCTTCCCCTTATCCCTTAGTTGGCCGGCCACCCTAGGGTTTTATCCCTTTGTGTGTGGCACCTAAATAAGATAAGGAAGGAAGATATTTTATCCATTATCTAGTAGTTCAATTTTAATTCAGATTCAAATTCGAATTTAAGTCAAACTTAAATTAATTTGAATTCTAAATTAAACAACTTATCAAATAAGTTTAAATGGATAAATCTAGATATGTTCAAATTCAAATTTAAATAATCTCATTATTTAAATAATAATTAATTCTCAATTAATTATTCTTGAGTATTTAATTTTAGAATTCCGTAATTTTAAAATTCCCATTTTGCCCCTTTGTGTGCGGTAGAATTACAAGGACGACGCGGGACTAATGGACCTATAATTCTGAGCTCCAATAAAATTAATAATTAATTAAACACTTTAATTAATTAATTAATTCTATTAATTCCAATAGTTACTCCACTATAAACTTGGAATTGCACTCTCAGAATTATAGACATTAATTACTTCTAAACCGTGAAGTGTCCATTTGATATAGTCATTGCATATAGATCGATCCTCCATAAATAATTCATAATTAGAGTCGGGTAGAATCCGTTAACCTCTCTAATTACATATTTATCCTTGAGTACCATTGATTCTCTAATGGATAGTGATTCATAAAACACATTCATGAACCGAGGCGCTCTTACTAATCCAAGTACCGAATCAACACTCAAGAGAATTATTTATCTCGCTTCTTTCTCAAGAAGGAATGGATTCCATCTCGTATAATAACATTCCCACTACCTATTTCATTATGTCTCCAAAATACAAGGAATAGGATTCAGGGTCTCGGAATCCGTACCGAGTAAATCAAAAGACATAAATCCATAAATAGGAGTTTGTTAAGAACTCAGGATTAAGATCATTCTATATATGACCATCGGTAGACTCAATTAGAATTTCTATGCTTAACGGAAATTATTAGAAATTCATATTGTGTCTGTGTCCATGTTCCACATAATCTCATTATGCGAAATACACTCATTCAATATCTCGCCATATTAACAGTGCGGATAACACCGTTCCATTCTAAATGGGAATGACATGTATCAATAATGTTTTAATTAAAGATTTCGAACTTTAATTAAATTCATTATGAACAGTTACTTTTGATTATTATCCTTAAACATTATCCTCTTGTATATAACACTTATATACCATGTTTAAGGTTACATAAATAATCAAGGAATTTTATTTGATATTCATAAAATATTCATAAATATATGCACATAAAATGATGAATAAACTATTTTATTAAATAAATAATAAATATCCTTTTACATCTCATGCTTTCAGGACACTATTCCCAACAATTGATTCAAAGATGGAAAATTGATTTGATTGATTCTTGATTGAGATTTCATAGCTGGATGATCTTCCTATGTCGCTTAAGAACGTGTCCAGGTTTGTTTATCAGTTTTGGGAAGATTTCATAATGAAAGGAGATTGATTCGTCTGGTTTTGAGAAAGTTGACCATGACAGCTATGTTGCAATTATTGTTGCAACAAGGATCTGCAACAGATTTGGTTAAGCGAATTGATTAAAGATGTGTCAAGCTATTCACATCTTGATTATTTATTGAATGTGTCCCTTAAGTCTTTGTACGCCTTTGGATGAGTTTTTACTGGGTTGTGAGACAGGGGTGATCACTTGTATTCAAGAGAGATGATTTGAGTGTTTTTCGGGAGAAAAACTTAGTTGGAGGGATTCCAATGTTCAAAAGTCGAGGGGATCTAGCTGTTCAAGTCCATTGGAAAATTGCAAGTTCATAGGTGTCTTCTTAGAGAGGGAGTCTTAGGTAGATTAAGTCCAATTGAATTGTAAAAGAGTTCTTAGTGGATTGTTCATCATCTGGGCGTGGCTCCGCGGAGTAGGGTATTACCGAACCGCGATACCATTTCTCTCATGCTTTTTTATTTTATGTTTCTGTATTATTCATATTGTCTTATAAAGTTTTAAAAGACTCAAACTGGAACTAACAACCTCTATTAGTTTTATGTATAATATAGGCTTTTTCTACCATCTTTCTACATATGGTCCCTTTCGACGTAATATGTAAGATTGAAAACATAATAGTTATTGATCACAACATTGGCATTGTAAAGGTAATATATGACCAGCTTGTTTCATAGGTTTTAACTACAATTCAAACCATTAAGCTATGATTTTTTCTCTCATAAAAATATAAATTTCTGCTCAAATTTTTTGTTTAAACCAATTAACTAAATGAGTAATAGTGTTTAGATGACCAAGATTTCTTCTTTGTAAACATCAATGTTACATGCTTGTCAAGTTACGTTTTTTACTTTTACATATTACGTTGGAGGGGCCTCTTATTGAAGGTTCTATAGGAAAACTGTATGTATGGAAAACCACCATGTTCCAATCCGTGTTTATTTTGTTCCTTTTGACAAATTGCCATTGAGACAATGAATGTCTTCAGTTTCTTCTTCTTTAATTGTGTTCTCAATATTAAAAAAATGGTTTGTGCTAGTGAAACCACATTCAATCCTAATTTTACATACTAATTTTAAGTTGTCATCTTTTCATCAGTAAATATATTATTTTATTATTAATTGATGTCTCAATACTTTATACATACATTTTGTAAGTACTACTCTTTCCCTGTGATGTCGAACCTTATTACAAATATCAAGAAAGCAGTAATGCCATATTCTCATTGATTCCAAAAGGTGGGCGTACAGACCTAATATAGCCGAAGGCCAAAGAGCCAAAAGTCTGTTACATAACAAACTTCTTCTAGAAAGCATAGCTGGCAGGCCAAAAGGAAAAGAAAAAACTAAAAACAGAAAAATCAATTTCTAATACTCCCCCTCAAGATGGAGAATACAAATTGTGAATTCCCATCTTGCTTAAGAGAAGCTGAAATTGTGTGGGATGGAGAGCCTTAGTGAGGAGATCTGCAAGCTGGTTTGTTGTGGAAACATGCATTGTTTTTAAAACACCTGCTTGAATCTTCTGTCAAATGAAGTGACAGTCCAGCTTTATGTGTTTAGTACGTTCATGATACATTGGGTTGGCAGCAATATGGAGGGCGGCTTGATTATTACAGTATAGAAGGGCTGGTCTTTGGTGCTCAACTTTCAAGTCCTTGAGCAAGTTAAGTAGCCACACTATCTCGCAGGTGGTATTGGCCATAGATTGATACTCTGCTTCTGCTGAGGAGCGAGAAGCCACTTGCTGCTTCTTGGATTTCCAGGAGATAAGAGAGGAACCAAGGAAAACGCAAAACCTGTTAGTGATCGACGAGTGTCTGGACAAGAGCCCCAATCTGCATCCGAGAAGGCCTTAAGTTGAACTGCAGAATTCGAAGGGAAAAAAAGTCCTTGCCTTGGCGTCTTTTTGATGTAATGCAGAATCCGCATTGCTGATTGAAGGTGAGTGGACCGAGGTGCAGCCAAGAATTGGCTAAGACGGTTAACGGAATAACTGAGGTCGGGTCGAGTAATGGTAAGATATAACAGCTTCCCAATCAATCTTCGATAGCTGGTAGAGTCAGTGAGGAGTTCTCCGTCATCTTGAGATAACCTTAAATTCGGCTCCATAGGAACGAAAACTGGCTTGCAACCCAAATATCCTGCTTCATTTAGCAACTCAAGTGCATACTTTCTCTGGCAAAGTGATATACCAGCCACTGATCTAGCCACTTCTAAGCCTATAAAATATTGAAGTGCTCCCAAGTCCTTCATCTTGAACCGTTTACCTAAGGCAACCTTTAGATTTTCTACAGCAAGCATATCATTACTTGCTATTATGATGTCATCAACGTATACCAATAGTCCCACAAAGGAGCTTCCTTGACTCTTGATAAACAAGGAATGATCACACATGGACTGAATGAAGCCTTCGGAGATGAGAACACTAGAAAATTTGTGAAACCATTGTCAAGAGGCTTGCTTCAAGCCATAAATTGATTTGTGAAGCTTGCATACAGCGTTAGAGGGCAAGATCTCCCCCTTTCCGCCAATGTAACTAGGTGGAAGAGCCATATAGACTTCTTCAGTAAGGTCACCATGAAGGAAGGCATTGGTGACATCAAGTTGAGTGAGATACCAACCATAGATAGCTGCCAAAGAGAGCAAAAGCTTGACGGTAACAAGTTTAGCCACTGGTGAAAATGTGTCAAGAAAATCAATGTCTAGTTGCTGTGTGAATCCTTTGGCAACAAGACGAGCTTTATGTCTTTCAATAGATCCATCAACGTGAAACTTAATCTTATATACCCATTTACAACCCACCGGGAGTTTGCCATCAGGGAGGGGCACAATAGACCAGGTTTGATTGCTTTCCAAAGCTTGCAACCCAAATATCCTGCTTCACTTAGCAACTCCAGTGCATACCAAATATCATACCAATCCTATTTGTAATTCATTATTTTCTTGCAACGTAATGTCTAAGGGTGATATTTGGCATTTTCGCCTTGGCCACCCATCCGATGTAAAACTTTGACTTCTGAATGGTGAATCTCAAATACCAAGTTCTCCATCTCGTTTAGCATCTCACTGTCACATTTGTCCTATGGCAAAACAAAAACGACCACCTTTCATTTCACACAATAACATGTCCTCCAAACCATTTGATTTGATACATATTGACATTTAGGGAGCTTTTCATGTTTTAACACCATCTGGACATAAATATTTTCTCACAATTGTTGACAATTGTACTCGAGCTACTTGGGTCTATTTGCTATGCTCAAAATCTGAAGTTCTCACCATTTTTCCTAATTTTTATAACCTGATCTTCACTCAATACAATGCCCCCATTAAATCCGTTAGGTCTAATAATGCTCATGAATTATCTTTTAATGATTTTTTTCGTTCCAAAGGCATTGTTTCGTATCATTCTTGTATCGACACCCCTGAACAAAATTCTATTGTTGAGCGTAAACATCAACATATTCTCAATGTAGCTCGTGCTCTTTTGTTTCAATCGTGTGTTCCCTTGTGTTATTGGGGAGATTGTGTCCTAACTGCTGTTTACCTCATTAATCACACACCATCTCCATTACTTTCTAATAAAACTCCTTTTGAACTTTTGAACCATAAGAAACCTTCGTATACACATCTTCGTATTTTTGGTTGTCTATGTTATGGATCCACATTACCAGTCCATCTCACCAAATTCACACCTAGAGCACGTGCTTCGGTTTTCTTAGGCTATCCCCCTGGTTATAAGGGTTATAAACTGCTTGATCTGGAGACAAACAAAGTTTATATCTCTCGTAATGTTAAGTTTCATGAGTCCGTTTTTCCCTTTGCTAATTTGTCCCTAGGTCTTGATTATCACGATTTTTTTGCTGACCGTGTTATTCCCACGTCTGTCACCTTGCCTCTTGACCCATCCCGTCCTTGTTCCACTCAAAACTCCACTCCAACAGCACCTATTCCACCCACGCAGGCTCAACATCCCTCTGCTTCACTTCGCCCACAACGGACAACTAAAGCACCATCTTATTTGTCTGACTATCACTGTTATCTCACTTCTACCTCGACCGATTCCCCTGCTTCCCTTGCCTCTGGTTCCACCTCCCATCCTATTTCTTCTTTCTTTAGCTATCATAAATTTTCCCCCCATATCGTGACTTCATATCAGCCATCACTTCCCATTGTGAACCGCAATCCTTTTCTCAAGCAGTTGAATATCCAATATGGCGTGATGCAATGAACGTTGAGTTGCAAGCTTTGGAAAGCTATGAGTTGTTGAACCTGATCAGTGGAGAGGGGGTTGGGCGGCTGTGATGGTCCCATGGCTGTTGCAGCGGTAGGCGGTGGCGAAAGACCTGAAGAATACTCGGATGAAGGAGCAAATGAAGTAATGGATTGAAGGGAGTGCTGGGTTCGTTGTTGTTGGGTTTGCTGGTATCTGGGCTTGGGCCTGAAACCGGGTGGGAACCCATGCCGTTTGTAACATCGGTTGACCGTATGACCTGACAACCCACAGTGAGAACAAACGGGTCGCTCACGCTTGGGCTTTCCATGGGAAATGGATGCGAGAGTGGCCGGAGTAGGAAGAAGAGGCGGCGACGATGGAGAGCTGAACGCCACTGGATTTGCTGGAGTCAAAGGGCCAGAGCCTATCAAATGCTGGTGTTCTTCCTGAACCACCAGATTGAAAACCTTGGAGATGGGGGAGGGGATCGATCATCAAGATCTGACCACGAATGGTAGTGTACGAATCATTTAGACCCATCAAGAACTGCATCACTGATTCTCGGTCTTAAAAATCCATCCATTCCTTTATACCACCACAGTGACAGACGGGAACAGGCTGAAAGTTCTTGAGCTCATCCCAAAGAATTTTTAGGCGAGTATAGTATGTGTTGACATCAAGAGAACCTTGGGAAAGACCGTGCATTTGTTGTTTGATCTAAAAAATCCGTGGTGCATTGCTTTGATGAAATCGATCATGGAGGTCTGTCCAAATAGCTTCAGCGGAGTCGAGGTACAGGAGACTATCAGCAATCTCCTTAGAAATTGCATTGAGAAGCCAGGATGTGACCATACTGTTGTAACGAGACCAGATACCAGCATTTAGATTGCCAGTAGGTGGTTTAGGGATAGTACCATCAACAAATCCAAGTTTATTTTTGGCATTAAGAGCCATGAGCATGGCACGACGCCAAGTATTGTAATTCGAACCAGTGAGAACATGGGAAACAAGAGTGAGGCCAAGATGATCCCCACTATGAAGGAAATAGGGACTATGAATATTATCCATGGCAGTAGCATCAGCCATGGTAGTGGCTGAAGAAGAAGGAGGAGTAAGGGGCAAAAAACGATTGTTATTATTTTGGTTTTGCTGACCTCCACCACGGGCCATGATCAGAATGTAGGAAAAGAAGGAAGAAGAGGAAAAAGAGCAGGGGAAGGGAATTGCTCTGATACCATATTACAAATATCAAGAAAACAGTAATGCCATATTCTCATTGATTCAAAAAGGTGGGCGTACAGACCTAATATAGCCGAAGGCCAAAGAGCCGAAAGTTTGTTACATAACAAACTTCTTCTAGAAAGCATAGCTGGCAGGCCAAAAGGAAAAGGAAAAACTAAAAACAGAAAAATCAATTTCTAATAAACCTCATTCATTTTCTCGCTGTAAAAGGTAATTAGTCTACCTTCTTGGCTAAGCATCACTCCAATGCCTACATGACATAAGGGCACTTGCAATGTATGGGCAATACATGGGCTGTTGAGATGGAGAAAACTACTTTGTGCTTCCTTGGCATTCGAACCGATCAATTTTGTTTCAGACAATTGGTGATTGGGGCTAGTTTTGGCTGCTAAGTTTCTTGATGAAGCGCATGTAGAAAGTAGCTAGTTCATGGAAGCTTCAAACTCCTGTAAGAGACTTTCTTTGGTGTAGTAAGCCACTCAACTTTGCCACGGACATTTTCCTTGTCTACCTCAACCGATCCATCTAAGGTGATAACTTCTTTTTTTATTTTTTTTATTTATTTTTTTCATGAACGAGCACTTCTTCAAATTGATATTCAATTTCTCCCATTGCAAGACTTCTGGTACACAGTCTACATGATTCAGGTGTTCATTCTCATCCATACTAGCAATTAGAATGTTGTCGAAATAAATGACAAAAACAATTTGCTTCTTCTTCGTAATCAAGCCGAAGCACCGGAATACCTGATGAAAGTACTATAGGGGTATTTGATAGGCCTCAAAAAGTCCCATCCCTCATCTTAAAGGCGGTTTTCTATTCATCCCTCGTTAGATTCTAATATGATGATTACAAATTCTCAGATCAATCTTTGAACGTGATCCAGACAACATATATAAAGGGGAATCGATTTTTATTTTTTTTTTTTCTTTTTGGTAATTTTGTTGAACTATCAACACACATTTGCTAAGTGCCATCCTTCTTTGAGGTCAATAGAGTAGACACAACACAAGGTTTGGAATCCTCTCCTTGAGGAGCTCCCTTTTTAATGTGTTTGCTAAACTGCCTACTTAATTCTTCATGCTCCGACTGACTCATATGATTTGCAGCTTGATCCAGAAGAAAAATTTCTGAGATTAGATTGATATGATGTTAATAAATTTCACACCTTGCAAAAAAAAAAATCCTTAGTTTTCATTAAATCTATGAGGACTTCCTTACACAATTAAAATAGAGACAGTATAGCTACGATCCCACAGGTAAAATTAAAGACCTCATCTTCCCTTCTCACTAATTCAATAGCTAAGCTAATTATAGGCAACAGCTATACTTTACTCGCTTTCCAGCTTAGACAAGTTTAGCGAAGTAAGCTCGTTTGCTAACTCTCCTTCCGTCCTTGTTTGGTTTGAGCATTCCGAACTAGGCCAACTATTAGCTTAGTGCAACATATACCCATTATGATCGAGTAAGTTGACTTCTTTTCCTCTTTCTAGATTGACTTTTGCACAATAAAATTCTCTATCTACGATACTAGTCGCAGACTTAACTCAGAGTCGGCACAAAAAGCTAAAATTAAAGTCGGTATCTGTTGTTATGAATTAATTTATTGTCATGATTCACGACAACAAAAAAAAGTTATTAGTGACAACAATTATCGTTGTTAATAGTAGTATATTTGTGACGACATATTATCGTTAAAACGTAAGTCAAATATTAGTGATGGTGCCAAAACCAATCTAACGCCAACATGTTTGGTGCCAGTTTGTCTCTTATTTGCGACGAAATGTCGTCGCTAATATTGATTTATACAGCTGGCAATGACGTGATAAAAAAAAGACAGAAAATTTGGCGGTTTCCCAAAAAGAAATTCCAAAAAATTTTGCGACGAGATATTGAAATGTCGTTGCAAATAAAAGTTCCAGAAAATTCTTCCTAGATCTATTTTTTGCGACGATGTGTGTCAATTGTCGTCGCAAATATTGATGGAATTTAATTTCCAAAAAAAAGGCAGAAACCTTGGTGGTTTTCCGAAAAATATTTGCGATGACTTTATTAAAAAGTTGTCGCAAAAAAGGAGCATGGTATATTCCTCAAGAATATTCTCATAAATATTAATGAGGTGAAAAAGAACGACGTCGTTTTGGAATTAATTGCGACAACATAATGTCATCACAAAAAGCCACCTGTATAAACGCAATCGCAGAACTCTTTTCTCCATTTTTTCCGTTGACCCTCTCAGTTTTCTCTCTCCCTCTCCTTCCAAAACCTCTAAAAACTGTCCAAAAACTCTAGAAAAAGCTTATATATATCATTCTTTCTTCAAGTCTTTCATTTGTGGAGAAAAATATTCCAAAAAAGTCCAAAAAAATAGAGTTTTTACCTCGCCATTGCCACCCGCTTTTCTGGCCGTCATCGTTTTCCGGCTGCCATCACCTTCCCAGCCTTGATGCCATACCGTTTTTCAACCCCCGATGTTTGTGGATTTGGATTTTGTAAGTTAATATTTTGGTATTTTGTAAATTGATTATGGTATTTTCGTTGTGGTTTGTGATTTTGTTTTGGATGTTGAATTTAGTTTATGGTTTTGGATTTAGAATTGTGAATTGTAAATTAGAATTGAAATAGTAATTTGTGGTAATTAGATTGAAATTTATATGAAATTTGTTTGATGATGATTATGTGATAGTGATTAAAAATAGGTGACTTATGGAAATATTAAGAAGTTAAAAATAATGAATTATATATATGATGATTAAAAAATTTAGATGGAAAGTTTAATTAGTATTATATTAATAATTAAAAAAATTAAAAATAAATATTATAAAATAGTTAATAGAATGTTAAAGACATATTACAAAATAATGTGTTAATTTTTATAAAATTTGATAAAACTTCATAAATTCTTCGTAGTGGAGATGCCTATGGAGTTGGATATATTTAAGGAACCGATTTTCTGATGAGTATTGGTATGATTTGTGTGGTATGATTTGTGTGCTTTTATTGAGGTTGGAAAGAATTATGCAATTTCAACCGGGGGTATTAATTATCCGTGTATCATCTGCAGTAGAAGCGGTTAATGAGTAGGATATTATAGAGCAGGCTCTGGGCACCCGCAAAGGAAACAAGACTGGAGAGGGTCAAAAACTCCCACAAAGGGTTTATCGAGGGGATGCTTTGTCATCTGGTTCACGCTCGGCAGGATCTTCTACGATACGTTCGGACCCACACGTAGAAGAATACTTGCAACAAAGTTACCAGCAAAACCTCCATATGTACGAAAGCTTCAGAATGATGCAGTACTTGATGGCTCAAATGCACCCCAACATTCAGTTCCCATCAGTTACTCCTCCCGTGCCGTATGACCATCCAAGTCCTCCGCCTCCGAATCCTTCCGATGATAACGACGACGATTCCAGTGATGCTGCTAACTTAGAAGATTTAATTTTTATTAATATAATAATTTATACTTTCATACATTTTATAATTACTTTCTACTATAATTACAATTTTATTTTATTTTATTAATACTTACACAATTTATTTTTATTTATATTTTTATATTACTTATATTTCTTTTAATTAATTCTTCTTTATTATTATAATATCATGAATTATATTTAATATTGAGTTTAAATGTATAGTAATATACAACATTAATTATTAAAATAAGAAAAAATAAATAAAAACTTAAAATACTATTTCAACATTATTTGATGCCACATCAACTAATTCGAAATTATTTGTAACAACGTAATTTATGAATTATTGTCACAAATAATTAATATTATGTCGTCTTGACGATGCAATTGATGAAATAATTACAGTGACGATTTGTCATTGCAAATGTAATTGCGATGACAACTTGTTGTCCCAAAAAAAAAATTTACTACGAATCGACTTTAGTCGTCGCTCTTGTAGTATGATAAATAGAATTGTAGTTTGAATCAAATCTAGTTTCAATTAATTATTCAAGTACGCAAAGGAAAAGTACTCAAACTTTCATCAACTTCAAAACGCAATGAAAGGAAAAGTACTCTCAAAGTACGTACAGATAGAGGTAGAGACGGAGATTTTATTTCATGAAATTAGCATATCATCACATGATGTATTACAAAAGACACATAATTTCAAACGACATGGAGTAATTAAAAGACATCCGAGAGAGTTGGGAGCTTGATCTCTCCTTTCCTGGAGAGGGGAATGGTAATGTTACCAACAAGAGGAAGGTCAATTATGAGATTCAACAACAGCTCATAGTCGATGTCCCAATCTCTGCCAACATCCTTTATCAAGCTCACCAACAGGCTGTGCGGCACCTTCACCGGCACCTCCAGCAGAGTCGTGTCGTTCGCCTTCAGCGACCCCGGGTCCGGAATTTTACCGGAAGCTATCACACTGCCATTTTGCAAACATTTTCAATCCATAACTTTCCTTACCATCTCACACGAAATTTAAAGATAATAGTTTGGAAAATATATATATATATATATATATATATATATTTCACTGGACAATGGTGTGGAATTAGAAACTTTTCCACATGATTTTTTTTTTTTTTTTAACAAGGAAAGACAAAATAAATGGGAATATAATTAGAATATCTACCATATATAAAATTGACGTGATATATAAAATTATTTTCATTAAAAATATATAGGTCCAAAACCGGATGGGTAGAGTCTCTCTAGCCTGGTCTATGGGTGTGTTTCGTCTTGCCTGAGTGCTTGGCTCTAGTTTTCTGCTCGAGTGTTTTCTTGTACGGTTTTTTTTGTTCTTTTTACAATCGATGTTTTGTTATGGAGGAACTAATGGAAGGGTGGAGATCGTTATCAATTACAGAGACTGAGGGTGATGTGATTGGTATTTGCAAATGATCTGGTGGAAGAGGGGAGTCTGTCCTGTGTGGTTTGCTAGGGAAGATCCTAACTCGATGACCGTATAATCAACGAGCCTTAAAAGCATTTTTTAAACAAATTTCTGGAGGGTTCGTAAGGGTTTCAGCATTCGTGACATTGCTCTAGATATTTTTCTATTCTATTTTGGAGATCGAAGAGATCTTGAGAAGGTGTTGTCAATATTGGAACCTATCTCTTTCAATAAATCATTGATTGTTCTTAAGGAGTTCGATTGTTCATCCCTTCGGGATCCGGGGGATTTTCCGTTTTACTCGCTTTTGGGTTCGAAGTTCATAACTTAACCCTTGATGGTATTTTTGAGAAGATAGATCATGTCATTGGAGATGGTATTGGCGTTTGTAAGAAGGTGGAAGCGGATGAGAATGGCCGCTGCAATGGCACGTATATGAGGATTCGTGTTCTCATTGACGTGTCCACATATGAGACCATAAATCACTAGAACCAGATATAATTCAAAAGGCATCAATTGGACGTCGAGTTTAAAATATGGGACACAAACATCATGACTCATAAAAACTTATATAAATCATACATATATAACAAATACAATAATGATTAGGAGACAAAAACTTTTTAGTTTTATCTAAAAAAATAAAAAGATGTAAAAAGAAAAGGGGTTGATCTTGATCCAAATTACCTCCCGGCGCTTTTGAGAGTGTAATCGATGTCACAGATGGGAATGGAATGGCCATAGGGATTGTCCACAGACACCTTCGCCAAATACTCAACAGAATCCACACTCACGTGCTTCAAATCCATGTCCATAAGACTCGCCTCCGGCGTCTTCACGTTCGCCACTTTCTCTGCAATAAACGTCTTCGCCTTGTCTATAAACTGCGACATGTTTTTTTTTTTTTTAATTTTTTTCCCAAATTCCTTTTTCAGACACACAAACCAGAAGAAGAAGAAGAAGAAGAAGAAGAATAGATAAGAAAGTGATTACACAAGTTTATTTAGCTTAGTAAGAAGAATCAATTATGAGATTGGCAATTGGTTAGTACGTATATAATATATATGTGGAGTCATTGTGTTTTTGACACGTCTCGTATGGCGAATCCGCAGTCACAACACGTGATGCCATACGTGTCGCACGTGATTTTCTTCCGTGTTTACAGATCTGTGTTTGGGACCAAAAAAAGGACTGAGATTTTACGATTTTTTTTGCCTTTTTTTTTTTTTTGAAGAAAGAAGATTAAAATAAGATTATTAGTGGTGTCATCTGAATTTTAAAGAGGATTAAAATAGGATTATTATTATTATTGGTGTCTTTTGAATTTTAGAGTTATCTAGAATTTGTCCTTTTAAAATTTTAAAAACTCTTATATTATCTTTTAAATTTTAATTATTTTCACTAAACCTATTTTGATGCAACTTTTGTTAAAAATAAATAAGAGAAAGAGAATATTGTACTCACGTAGTTTTTTTATTTAAATTTTTATTACAATTAAACGGATAGAACCATATTATCACATTTAATTCTTTATTTTTCGCTTATTTTAATAAAAATTATTATAAAAACACTTAAATAAGACAATTTCAAAATTTACAAAAAAAATAAGAGTTTTTAAAATTTAAAAGATAAAATGTGAATGACACTAAAATTTAGAGATACCAATAGGACTTATTCTTCTAATCATTAGAGAAGAATTGGGGTGATTATTTTCGGGATTACAAATTGCGGGTGGCAGTATTTTAGTGCAAAAACTACAGCTTTTTATCTTATTATAAAGAGTTTGACTTTTAAAATTTACTGCCGACAAAGTTTCTGGGGATTAACCTAAATCATATGTTCAACATATTATTCGGTGTCTGTTATTGGAGAGACAACTCAACATCGCGTCTAAACAAAGGAATAAGGTTCTTTCTTTCTAGGCGAACCCACCCCCTTTTTGACTTTTAAGCTAAAAGCTATCGAGGAAAAATAAATTATTTTAAAGAATATTTTTAGCATTTAAAGAACATAAATTTATGCTTTGTTTAGAGCTTCTGAAATGATTTAGCTTTTAAAAAACTTAAATTTAATTATGCTTTGTTTTGAGCTTCTGAAATGGTTAAAATATTTTTTATAAATTATGTCAGAGTATTTTCTTTTATATTTTTTTCCTTATTTT
The DNA here is from genome assembly GCA_012066045.3 of Morus alba. NCBI lineage: Eukaryota > Viridiplantae > Streptophyta > Magnoliopsida > Rosales > Moraceae > Morus > Morus alba. The sequence continues at coordinate 9,114,449 of CP050232.2, read as the reverse complement.
CTTTCATTATCAAAGTGCGCAAAGGAAAAATTTATAAGTACACTTGGTAACTTTTAAAAATAGAATGATTAAGATGAAAATAAAAGTACGAACAATACTTGTATAATCAACTTATAATAAAATGAATTGCTTCAATTTTCTAGATAGCTTGAAGCAATTCCACCCAGATTTTATATGTTAATGGATCATTACATTGCTTCTCTCTCTGTTTTTTTTTTTTTTCCTTTTTTGGTGTGAGAATTTGACGATTATGGAGTTTAGATTTAGACTTAACTCTAGATTAAATTAATAAAAAATTGTATAAAAGAGATCTTATATCCCAAAAAATAACCTCATAGTATCGAAAAGATTTTTTAAATGTGAAGCTATCATTTTAATATTATTAAAAAAACATAGCGCATTCGACATGTTTCGATATTATAACAAAGAGTAATAAAATGATTTTAATTTATAAAAAAAGGGAATAAAGCACAACATATACAAATACATCAACTTGGCGTGGATTGGATGTTAGAAAGGGAGAAAAGGAAAATTAGAAGATTAAGACTGTTGAATTTTTATGTGAAAAAGAGCTAAATAAAATTCAAAAGAAGCAAACCCTATTTCTAGTTCTAAACTTGAAATTTGGATTTTTTTCCTTCCTCAATCTCTAGTTCTCACATGATAAGGTTTCCTTATTTTGCGTCTTTTAATTCATGTAAGACCTTTTGCATTTTTTTTTTTCAGTTATAGTAGTATAACCTTTTTATAATGAATTTGAAGAATGTTTAAATTTGGATTTACCATAGTGATGATTATAGTGGTGGTGGGAGCTGCGTAGGTGAAAGGGACTGATGGAAGTTAGGGCCGGATTTTTGGACGATGAGGCTGTCCACAGTGGATTTCCAACGATTTGTAACCTTGAGATCTCACTGATCTCCTCGTTGCGGTAGTTATAGAGGCTAAGGTTGTGTATGGACGGGCGTTTAGTGCTAGTAGTGTAGTCATGTAGGTCTTCGTCGATGTCATGTTCGCGTCTTATGGTGAGTAACGAAGGTTTACACTAGTGAAGTCGCGTAGATCCTTACCGATCTATCCTCTATAGCCATGTTGCTATGCTTATTGTCAATAATCTTGTTCTTATGGCTGGAGAATTAATCTTTTGCTTATTGTCAATCTTGGCATGTTTTTAGTTTTATTTTAATGTAACTAAGGCAATGTTGATTTTGTCCTTTCCATCTCTTTGTGTGATTTTGTAGTGTTTATGATTTTATCGTGTACTAATGAGAGAAGCCTCATCGTTTTATGTTGGTACTAGTGGTGGTTAGTCTAGTATGATAGGTTTGATCCTATGAGATGATGTGAGTGATCCCAATATTCTGAACTTTTTAATTTTAATTGACCAGACTTATTTATCGACTATAATGATTCTATTGAAAGAGCATTTATCGTGCTCGATAAATTTTTAATGAGCTGAATTTCTATTGTTGAATCTTGACATATGTATTCACTTTTGCGCTTCATACAAATTTACTGGTGTATCTGGTCATTGTTCAGAGTTGAACAGCCTTATACTCTTCAGTTATTTTCATTTGTTTAAGTGTCTCCATCCTTATTTTTAGAATGATATTTACCCTTTCAAAAAATAAAGGAAGGAAAAAGGGAAGCAAACCACGGTGCTAAAATGAAAATGTGTTGTTGTGTTAAAACAATTAAAAAAATATATAGAGCAATATAACCTAAAGAAAGTCGCATCTAAAAAGTATAAGAATAATTAATGTACAAAAACTGAACAATATATTTTAGGGAAATAGTAGAAAATAAGCCAATATAAAAAGCATAAGGAAGTATATAGACCAATTTTTAGTTATAGAAATTAATAGGTTATAACTTGTCAAGTTATGGTTCATAACCAGATAAGTTGTGAACAAACTTATCAAGTTATGGTTCATAACCAGATAAGTTGTGAACAAACTTGTCAAGTTATGGTTCATAACCAAATAAGTTATGGACAAAAACCGTGAATTATGGACAATAACTTGTCAAGTTATGGTTCATAACCAGACAAGTTATGGACAAAAATAATAATTTGACCTATTTATTAACTAATGTAAACTATTGGCCTATTAATTTTAATTTATCTTAAGTCTTGACCTATTTTCCTTTTTCTTGGCATTAGAAACTTTCTAAAGTCAAACAAATCAAAAATCAAAATCAAAAATCAAAATCTAAAATCCAAAATAATAATAATTTTATTAATTTTTTAGTCGATTATGTGGGACTTGTTAGCAACTGAAATCACATGTAGCAGAGCATATAATGGTGGAGAGTAATAGTGTGTTAAGTTTTAATTATCGTGTTATTATTAAAAGCATATAACATCTGAATATAAAATCTTAAAAGGATGCTAAAATAAAAAAAAATAAAGTTTTGACAAAAAACTACCAAAATGAACAAATAAATTGGTTTTAGGACAAAATGCACCAAAATGGTAAAAAAAAAGGTTTTAGAGAAAAAATAATAATAAAAAAAAATGAGTAAAAAAACGACCAAAATGAAGAGATAAATAAGTTTTAGGGCTACAGAAACCAAAACGGGAAAAAATTTAAAAATTCCAGGAAAAACAATAAAAAATGGTCAAAATGAACTAAAATGAAGAAATAAATAAGTTTTAGTACAAAATTGACCAAATTTATAAGAAGATGAAGTTTCAGAGCAAAAATAAAAAAAAAAAAGGTCAAAAAAGACAAAAATGATTAAATAAATAAGTTTTAGAGCAAAAGGAACTAAAGTGGAAAAAATAAAATTTTAGAACTAAAATAAAAATAAGGTAAAACAGGACTTAAATAAAGAAATAAATAAGTTTTAAGGCAAAGGTAGCTAAAAAAAAAAGTTTCTGTGAAAAATAAAAAGAATGATAAAAAAAGGATAAAAATGAAGAAAGAAATAAGTTTTAAAACAAAAAGAATCAAAACAAAAGAAGAATAAATTTCTGGGCAAAATTAAAGAAAGGATAAAAAAGGATGCAACACCGGAAGGAAATATCTAAGTAGACTAACATCTAAAGAAAATAATTTGGGTAAATGAAAGAAAAAAGTAAAAAAGAAAGCCAACAACGAAAAAATACAAAACTCTGGAGAAAAAAAAAAAAAAAAAAAAAAAAAACTGAACAATGTTTACACCATTAAAGGAACAGTGTTTTTGATCAAAATTGTGTGTTTTCATCAAAAAATTGTTCCTTTAAACATTATTTATAGATATTTAAATATATACTAGTTAAAGTTAATGTGCACGTTAGGAGTAATCCGTGCTCTAAGTTTTATTAAGTACCGACACATATGAAAGAAATTACGTTAATATGAGTAAAGTAATGCAGAAAGTGCATTTTAAAATAACATAAGAGAATCAAATTAGAAAAATACACATTAAAAAAATAATAGTTGCAATTAAATAAGGCGTAGAGCCATAGAGAGAGAAAAGTATTGTATGTCAAATTTTTTTTTTTCTAAAATAAAGTCTTAGAAATTAGACACATTTAAAAGTATATAAAATTTAAATATAAAATCCTAAAAAGGAACTAAAATAAAAAATAATAAAGTTTTAAATAAGAAGTAAAAAAAAAGATAAAAAAAAGTGAAGTGAAAAATAAATAATTTTTAACGCGAAAGGAACCAAAATGAAAGAAAAATAAAGTAGGAATCAAAATGAAATAAAAAATTAAAGTTTTAGGGCAACAGTAAAAGAAAAAGTCAAAAAAGGGGCCAAAATAAAAAAAAAAAATTAGGATAAAAAGAAAAGAAAGAACGAAAAAAAAAAGAGAAGGGGGCCTGTTTTGAGCCAAAACGTTATATTGTTTATAGATGTATAGATATATCTACTATCTATTATAAAATAAAAATGTGATGAAACAATCAGCTATTGATCAAATTTTTTTTTTTCAGTTTTGTTCTTTTCTTTTTCTACATTTCACTTACTTATTATCTATTTTTTTCTCTTATTTAAAGCTTACAAAAAAATTATTTAGCTTTTATTTTCATTTATGCACTTTATCTTTCATACTTTTTACTTACTATCTACTATTTTATCTTATTTAGAGCTTAAGAAAAAGCAGTTTAATTTTTGTTTCTATTTATGTCCTTCATCTTTTGTATATTTTACTTGTTATCTATTGTTTTCTCATATTTAAAGCTTAAGAAAAGACAGTTTAATTTTTGTTTTCTTTTGTGCTCTTCATATCAATTTTTTTCCTCTTACTTAAAGCATAAGAAAAAACAGTTTAATTTTTATTTTTATTTAAGCTCTTCACCTTTTATACTTTTTTTTTACCCTTTATATATGTTTTTTTTTTTTTTTACTTAGGGTTTAAGAAAAAGTGGTCAAATTAAATAATGTTTGCGTTACATAATGAAGTTGATTTTAACCCCACAAGACTCATCCTATCAAACTAGACAGTACGGTCTATATGAAAAGAAATAATGTGACGTGAGGTTTTGTTAGTGGGTCTACAATTGTCTGCTTACTTAGGGCTTAAGAAAGAAAGCTCAAATTAAATAATAATATTTGTATTATGCGAAGCAAAAATTTTAAAATTAATTTATAACAAGTTTCTATTTTATAGCATGTTTCTGTAAATGCATTTGATATGTAACACTATCATGTAAGTCAATTACTTTTTTTCGCGCTATGTTCTTCAAATAACAAATAAAATATTTATAGTTATTTATAACCGGAAATCGTTTTGAAGTTGGTTCAGTCGTTTTATTTTTATTTTTTATTTTTTTTTTCTACTTTTGTTTCCCCCATTTTGTGTTTTGTGGCCTTTATTTTTCTCTTATGCTCAAAACGTTTTGAGACTAGTGGAGTAGTTTCATGTTTTATTTGTTTTTTATTTACACTTTTTTCTTGCTCTTTATGCTGAAAAATTAACTTTAATAATTTTTTTTCACTTATTTCTCCCATTTTCAATAATAAATATTTTTCAATTACATTTTCATTGAAATAAGAAAACGTTTTATTGTTGTGTCAAAAAAATTTAATAGATTATTAGTAATAATAATAAAACACAACTGAGATTATCACAACAAAAAACTTACGATACCGTTGTCAATATTATTTTTCAATGAGGCAATCAAATCACGTCCCTAACAAATGATAAGTGCAAAAGAATGGTCAATGAAGTTTTGCATTTTTGCATTTGTAAAAATAGCGCAACATGAAACTTTATTTAGTAAAATAACTTTTTAAAAATTTTAATTTGCAAAATGATTTTGGAGCAGATCCCACCCAACCTCTTCTGCACTGCATGACTAGGTGGTCGTTGATTGTTAGAAAAAAAAAAAAAAAAAAAAGGTCATTTTGCTAAGTTTATGTTGTAGGATAGTCAACTTAGCAAATTCTTAAAAAAACTATGAAGTTTCTAAGGAACTGCTATCCTTGTGTTAGTGTAAACCTTTGTTTCCTAAAACAGTCAACGTGTATGCTCCAATGAGATATAGAATAATATCCTTGATTGAACTTCCATGATAACCTTAACAATTCTGCGTAGCTTCAGATCAAGTAGGGAGTAAAACATGTAATATAATATCACTTGAATGAGTTAATGCAAATATATTAATCTGTTGAATAATTAAAAAAAAAAAAAGAAGTGACATCCAAATAAATAAAAATAACTTCATCTCATTGAAGCTTTTAACTGGAAAATCTGTACCATCTGCGACTTCTTTTAGGTCTTTAAATATATGTGACGGGATTGCACTACATATGTTGAGTCCGGATTTAAATCTACACATCGAAAGAAAAAAGTATCTAAAAGAAAAATATCTAAAATAATTGTGAAAACAATTAGAGAAAATATCTAAAAATAATTAAAAAAATTTGTGGAAAAAAAAGAAGAAAACCTCTGAGCCATAGACTATAGTGGCATATACGATAAAAGATTCGTCCTCATCCTCTCTTGGAATATAAATGAACATGCTTGCGTGACATCTATCATATTTGTGCTGGAAAATGGTATAGTAATCTACTTTGAGGCTAGTTATGGTTTTGAGGCCTGATTTTGAGTGATATACACATCTTGTTAGTAACGTGTCAATGTGGATTTATGTTCTCTATCGTGAGAAGATCGAGATTCGCTGGAGCAGTTTCATATTGCACATTCATTATAAACTATATATATCTATGGTGTCTAACGTTCAGTGATAACTTATAATGAGTTGTCATCCTTTAACCGGTATGAACTTTTCATCCATAATAATTCTTCCATATCCTCCGTCTCCCCAGTCTTTACTATGCGAAATTTTAATGATTAATTATCGTTTTTCACCTTCTCAGTCATGTCCAACTAATACAACTGCATGGAGAGTAGTCATCAGGAAGGCATGTGAAAGATGATAGGACCAGATTTGAGAGCTTAAAAAATTTCTTGATTCGTTGTATAATGTTTCCGTAATAAGTTAATTTGTTAAACACAACTTTCACTGCAAAAAAAAAAAAAAAAAAAAAAAAAAAAAAAACCTAAATAAAGAATATAGTGTTATAATCAATCAATTACTGTGGATTTAGGTCTAGGGATGTGATTACGCTTGCCATATAACGGTATTCATTCTTATAAGTAACTTCATTTTTTGGTAATGTATTAAAGTGCATATTTTGGTTTATACTCGCCACATTTTGGCCTTGGTGAACAATACTTAATAAACATTATTATTTTATTGTTTTTATTTAGATTTATTAGTATTTATTCTTATTTGTTCTTATCTCGTAATACAAACATTATTATTTAATTGAGAAAATTGTTAAACATATTCTTAGAGTACATGGATCTAAATTTTAACCCCTTTCTCTTGATCAAAAGCCTTTTAACTAAGATGCTCTTAGAGTACATGGATCTAAATTTTTACCCCTTACTCTTGATCAAAAACTTTTTAACTAAAATGGTTATTCAACTGAAAAGGATATTAAACAAGAGTAAGGGATAAAAATCCAGACCAATAGTATTTTTCTACTTTTTCTAATTTAGCTTGACCCCCTTTCATTAAGCCCTAAATAAGTGAAAACAATAGATGCACTAACAAAACCTCACGTAATATTATTTTTCTTCATATGGGGACCGCATCGCTTATTTTGATAGGGCGAGTTTTGTGGGTTCGGAACTCATCTTCAGGATTAAACCCTAAATAAGAGAAAACAATATATAACAAGTAAATAAAAAGTATAAAAGGCGAATGACATAAATGAAAATAAAAATTAAACCACTTTTTTTTTTAACCTCTAACTTAGAGGAAAAAAGTAGATAAAAATTAACAATTACGAAAAATAAAGGGCATAAATGAAAATAATAATTAAACCGCTTTTTCTTAAAAACACTTGATAACAGGTTTTATATATATATATATATATATATATATATATATATAGATGAAGGGCATAAATAGAAATAAAATTTAAATAACTTCTTCTTAAGTCCTAAGTGACAGAAAAGAGTAGATAACAAGTAAATAAAATGTACAAAAAATAAATGATATAAATAGAAGTAAAAACTAAATCACTTTTTCTTAAGTTCTAAGAAAGATAAAAAAAGTAGATAACAAGTATGTAAAAGGTACAAAAAGTGAGGGTATAAATGAAAATAAAAATTAATTCTTTTTTTTAACTTTAAATAAGAGAAAAGAGTGGGTAATAAGTACATAAAAAGTACAAAAGTGAAGGATATTAAGAGAAAAGAATTGGTCAAACAGCTGCATTTGTTATATAGTAGATAATATAAAGTGCATATATGTTACATGTTTTGCTCCGCAACTTATCTGCACAAGTGCGGATTTCAAAAAATGTCAATCAATCTATGATTCGCAGTTAATAGGTTATTCACACTTTTATATGGATTGGATTGAATCGGTTTAACTAGTTTAAATGGGTATTTATAAATTTTGATTAACGTCCCTAGCGCCGTAGAAGTTCATATATATATATATATAATATGGGTGAGAGATTGCAAAATTTTCAAAAACACAAGATACATCTTCGTAATCATATAATTTGATTGTATCTTCTACAATATTGTTTCTTTTGACATTTAACTGATTTAGTGAAAAACACCTTTCCCTTTAAAAAGAAACATATAAAAAATAATAAAATCTGTTTAGGTTTAATTTAATGTGGGATAAGGGGGGTTGCAAATACCAATCTAGATGTTCTTTGTACCTCTGATATTAGTAATCTGCCATTGTCAATTATTTAAAACAGTAACAACAAAAAGTAATAAAGTAATAAATAAATAAATAAATAAATAAATAATAAAGAGTAGAGATTATATAGATAACTATATGGAAATTATAAAGTGAAGAAAAAAAAAGTGGGGATATTATTGTGTCATATCAATTATCGACACTAATTTCTCTTGTTCAGGGAGAGGATCATGAGTTCACACATTAACCAACAGATCACGTAAAGTACAAGGGATTAACAATTAAGTACAAATTGCCAAGAAAATCAAAGAACATTACATATATATTGTTTTTCCCCCCTTTTATATATATGATGACTTCTTAGTTTTGATGAGCTAGTTACATTGTACTTTCATGGTACCACAAGTGAGAGTGAGCTTAGAACCTAGAGAGAAACTGCATTTGCCTGAGGAGTGGAGTTAGGGTTTCCATGAGTTTCTCACATGGATGATTGTGAATTCCCTCGTATGTTGTCACAACGATGCTTGTGTCCTTGGATAGCCTCTGCACTTGTTTCTTCACATTGCATGTGTGATGCGTGCACCGATAGTAGCTCCTTTGATAATTTTTCATAGTTTAGTTTAAGTTGAAGGGTACGTTAGCAGAAAAAAAAAAAAAAAAAAAAAAAAGAAGAAAAAACCATGGTGAGAATTTTTACCGTCAAAAAGAGAGAATTTCTTATCATAACGAGAATTCATATATAAATATATATATATATATATTATATATATGCGCGTGCACACACGTATATATATTTTTTATTTACTTAAATTATTAATTATTATTTGTTAGTATGAGAAGTTGATAAAATGAACACCAAACTGTCCAAACCGAAATAAGGGGAAAAAAATCATTATTGCAAGGCACACAAATACAAATAAGTAACTTGATTTTCAGCAGGTCACATCTATAAGAAATTTGTAAGAGAAAACCTCAAAACTTTTAGAGCCCAAAAACATGTACATCGAATAGACAAATAAGTTGTCACGTTAATGAAAACTTATAAGATTAGTTCACTACTTCTTGTTTTTCCCGTATAAGTCAATTTTGAAAGTCGTCAATGTCACTAATCTAACTGAAAATTAAAGTTTTTTTTTTTTTTTTTTTTTTTAAAAGGTTTTAATGAGGGTAGGGAATTGACATAGGGAGAGTCTTGTCCTTCATCACCTAGTGCTAATCTCCACTCGTATATTCCAAAACGACAGTTTGTTATTTATCCTTCTAGTGTTGGCCTTTTATTTGACATTTGTATTAATGCTTTGGGCTGGATTTCCTCATATTTGTTGTTTCTTAGATTAGTTAGTGGTACTGCTGATTATCTTAACCTTGATAACATTTAATTTCCTCAAACTCAAAAATTATTCTATCACCACCAACCCCCCCTCAAGTTTTCGTATTAAAGTATTTCTACTTCTAGACTTTGTTAATGAATGTCTTCATTCAAATATGAGGCACCTCAAAATGCGTTAGATAGTTTTCACAAATTAGTGATTAATTATCTTTTACCATGAAAATTAACGATGATAAAAGAGTCAAAATCTACTAATTAATATCTTTATAGGAAGCCTATGCATCAGTATATGTGTCACAGGCCTAATGTGAATTACTCCCTCATATTTTACAACATTGATTAGCTGCATTCGTGCTCATTTCTTGTGGTGTTTTTCTTGAACTTAAATTTATTTGCTCTTTTTTTATGTATAGTTCTCTCCTTAAACTTGAACAAGATATATATTCATTTAAACTACTAAGAAGCAACCTTTTCTTATATATGTATAGGCGAATTATTCTTGTAAATCAAGTAAAAATATAGGACTGTATAAAAATATTTGTGTACTTTTTTTTTTCACTGTGTAAGCTTTTTAAATAAAATTGTGAATTCATTTACACACACACATAGATATTTTATAGGCGCTTCCGAGAATTACCTACGTTAATTATTAATTAACATATGTTGTCATGTTGAAACTATATATGTACGTACGTTTGTTCTAATGGTATAATTTTTCCCCTTTTGGCAGACAATATATTTGAATTGAATTACACATTAGTTCGAATGTGTGAATAAGTAAAACCCGTTTGATTCATGCATTTAAATTAGTGATTTTTGATTTTGGCATTTGAAATTTAAATTTTTTGTGAAAGGAAAATACTGTAACAGAACTAAAACTATAAGATTTAAACGCAGCAAACAAATGAGCCCTAAATGTTTCTCAATGAACCATAAAATATTAGTTTGATATACTGCCAAACATCATATGAATTGTTCAAGTAAATAGAACAAATAATATTTTTCAACAATTTTGATGTACCGAGTAACACATATTGGTAATATCACCGAGTGAAAAAGGGGGGAACAAATTAACGTGAGATGTAGTAATTCTTCTTAAAAATGTGATTACGTAATCATCAATTGTATACCTGGGATATGAACTGTTCTTCACAGCTTTCTGTCCATATTTTCTCCAGCGATAGCCATCGTCAAGAATATCGTCGGCGCTCCTCGTCTGAAAGGCGAACCTCGGCCGACTCGCTTTTCTCATCTTTCCAACCGCTCTCCTCTTATTATTTCCCTTATTTTCTTCCCCACTATTAGCAGAAAGAGCAGCACTATTTTGCAATATCGTATTTGGTTTAGTGCTAATATCCATTGTCTGATCACGACCACCTGCTTGAGCTGAGAGAAGGCCAATCCAGTCGATTTCAGGATAATCGAGAGGATTAGGGTTAGGGTTAGGGTTAGTGTTCGGTGTTGAGGAGGAAGAAGATGACGGAAAATTTGCGGAAGGTGCAAAGAGAAAACTAGGGTTTTGGGGTGGCAATAATAATGGTGATGATATCAATGATAATGGAGGTAAAGGTTCTTGGCCTTCCATTGGTGGTAAAAGTTTTTCTTTGAAGAGAAAACGTGTGAGAAAGCGGAAATGAAAGATGTACAAGTATGGAAGTTTATATAAGAAGGTTTTTAAGGAAGGTGGAAGTTGAGCGAAGAGGTTGGACTGACCCACAAAGAGAGAGAAAGAGATAAAATTATTATATAATTTTTGGAGTTGAAAGGAGGATTGGGTATATACTCTTTTTGTCTTTATAAATAAAGTTTTCCAATGCTTGCGGGGTAGAGTAAAGCCAACTAAATCTCAACTACTTTTGTTCAACTGCCCTCTTGTTCAAATGAGAAGAAGACGTGCCTCAAAATGCATATCGTTATCATCTATGCATGAATTTGCATGATTTCATATGTAAATGCTAATTCTTCCTGATCTTGAATTCTCATCAAACCTCATCCATTTAGACACGTTTTTTACTTTAATTTTATTATAAGATATAAAGAAAGCAGCTCAATGACTCACGTTTGAAGGTTGCCAAGAAGGTTCATTTGGAGAATAGACTCTGTTTACCAACCAAAACAGGACAACGTTGCCGGTTTTGACTTTCATCATAGAGAAATACTAGCATCTCTCTTTATATCACAATTTTTATCACTTTTTGCATTCATTGTTTGATACGTGAACTCTATTAATATAATATATTATTATTTAAATAGAAAATAAAATAGTAGAATTCACGTATCAAATAGTAAATGTAACAAAGAGAATGATATTAACATTTCGGTGATCATTGTAACCTAGAGAGAGGGAGTCCATATTCATATTATTTGGTCTCAAAAACCGGAGCATCCCTAAAAGTTACTGAGGTACTCTTGTCCTAATCCTTCATGCAGATACGTCTTAAGATTAATGGAAATTTGGTAACGATGAAAATGCATTGACATTACTTCCTGTTACATTACAAAGTGTATTGAAAGAAAGTCACAAATTATATATACATAAGCCCACATATATATTATATAAACACAATTTTATATAATTCTTTTTAGAACAACAAAAAAAAATATGATTTTGAATATCATGAATATGATATATAATTGCAGGTGTTTGTATATATACCTTCCAACTTTCTTCTTAAGTTTTTTTCTTCTTTTTTTTTTTTTGTGCATTGTTAGATTTGTTTTTAGTAATTTACCGAGTTTAATTAAAGTCTAATACTTAAATTAGCAAAAAGGTAATATAAAAATAAGAACACAAGCAGTTCATTTTTTGAAAAATTTACTCCACGAGACTACACCTAGCTATTTAACAATCTAATAAATAATTATAAAAATTATAGCTTAATGGCTGTAAATCAGCACTCGTAGTCATATTTGTCCCAACAAAAACGTGGTTATTAATACTGTACCTCAATTTCAAAGCCTTTGGTCGAACTGTACTTTTAATTGATGTAATGTAGCAGTTTATGTAATCTATAAAACCAATATATATGTATATAAAACCAATAATATGTATATATATATATATATATATTTATTTACTAAAAAAAAAACAAAAAACAAATAATGACATTTGAGTGTTAAACAAAATGGTTGATAGTCCACTCGTGTTTCGAAATAAATGGAAAATTTAATTATTGATATCTGCTATTAAGAAGGGTATTTATGTGCACAATATGAAAAGATTTTTGTATTTCGAGGTGAGATTATCTCTAAACCTAATGTTATTTTTTTGAAAAGGCAAAACGTGCTTTATTACTTTTTAGTTTTATTATAACATAAACATAATAAATACATACCATTAATTAGGGGCGTTAGGCAATTTGCCTATTTTTACTATGCGTAGAGCCGATATCATAATGTGAAAGCTTCCTCATTAGATTCATCTTATTATGGAGTCTAAATCTGTTATCTTTATTTTTCTGTTTCAGCAGCTGTTCATTCATTAATTATTTATTATGTCATTTAAATTTAAGAATCTGATCACATAATAAGAATAAAATACTAATTGAACAAATCACAAGGTGTCAAATTTTAATTTATGTAACAACTACTGAAGCAAAAAAATAAGACAACAAATCTTAATTCTTCATCGTGCATTATAATTTTCTACTTCAGTATGAGCCCCACTATTAACAAACGCCCTCTCAAAGACTCTAATTGGCTTTGAGTCAGGATTAACATCACGGGAGAAAAATGCATTTGACCAGTAAGTGCCAAGTGGTGACAATGTTAGTTGATGGATCTGATCGCCATACCAGCATGCTCCACTAATTGTAAGAATTTCTCGTCAAGTTTTCTTAGTCAATTATATTTAATTTTTACCGTACTACATATCTTTTCTCAAACCAATTGAAGATCTCATTCTGTATGTTTTGTCATGCTTTCTTATCTAGACTTGAAGTTTGCAACCTTTGTTTGGTCTCATCATGCTAGAGGCAAATAAAAAATGACCCATCTCATCAAGATCAAGACACGGTGATTTTCATATTTCAATTTTAAATATTTACAAATCGCTATAAATTTGTTGTTGTATTTCTATATGAGAAAACACCTAGTAAAGCTTTGCTAATTAAGTTATACCTCCACACCTTTTTCCTTTTTTTAAAAAAAAAAATTTTTGACCCAATCAATTTTTTAATGATAAAGAGAAAATTGTTAAACTTATCCTTAAAAATGTATGAATCTTAATTTTTACCTTAATTAATATAATTATTTGACTAAAAAAAATATAAATTAAGAATAAGATAAAAATCTAAATTCTTGGATATTTGTCTCTTTTTTCCCATGTAAATTACAAATATTTTGATCAACCAATCTTTTCTTTAAAAGACAATTTTGCCCTTCTGAAAATACCGCCCGCCAACTTGACACTCTACTTTGCTACACTATTTTTCAAACTCCAGGCGAAAACACACTTTCCGAGTTTTGACCTCTTCTAAAGCCATCACCAACAATAAATAATTGACGTTTGGTTCATTCCCTCTTTCTCTGTTAAACTTGAGTTGGCAGATTAATGGTGAGCTTGAACGGCGTCTCTCTTCACTTCTCAATACAAATTGTTCGCTGCGACTCGAAGCTCTCCTTTGAACTGATGCAGAACAAAAATCAATTTTTGCCTTTTATTCTCCTGAAGTTGTGTATTACAAGCTCTCCCACAGAAATGGCAAAACAGAATTACAGCATCACAAAATACAATCTCAAAAACGGCTCCAAGTTTCCTTACCTAATGAAATCAGTTCATTCTTTCAGAAAAATCGTTTCAGATTCTGTAACAATCTTTTCAATCCTTTCCTTATTACTTGTTAATCTCAATTATGAAACATGAAATGTCATAATTTCCCTAGAGCTTTTAACTAAAATGTTTTTGAAGCTATTAACTACAGTCGTAATATTAATGAATCTCTCGGAGGACAAGGGTCGGAGACAGAACCGGTAGAGCGTGTCTACATGACTACAAGTATAAAATGTTTTACCCATATATATATATATATATATATATATATATATATATATATAATGTGATTGACCGGAGAGAGAAGCCATTTCTAACGCAAAGAATTTCAGAACGTCAATAAATTATTGGGGGCTAAAGCAGCGCAGAAGTAGGGAAAGATTGGATGCACTGAAAATTCAAGTCCTGATCAGAGGTTGAATCACGTGATCCTCAGTGTCTAGAAACTCTTTAAAACATCAGGCCTAAGATTCTCTTTCTCAGCTTGAGCTTTTCAATTTACCTGTCAAAATTCATCTTGTTGACTGGAAATTGCATAAAAAAGACATACACATCGAATCAGCTGATGATCAGCTTCTTAAAGAATTCCACTTGCTCAGGAAAATACGACAGAACTTCATCCTTGGTCACCCATACAAAATCCTGGCACTTTCTAATGTTGTACTTGTTATTGGTTCCAACAACATTAGATTTGAAGAAGAATCGCTGGAACAAGGGGGGAAAAAGACATGAAACTACTATAAGTATTCGTGGAGCTTCCATAATTAATCAGTCTGATTGTAGCAAGCGTTGTTGAATATTGGTCGAAAGCAGCATAACATGAAAGACAAAATGATTAGGGAAAGAATACCTTAAAAGATTGAGAGTCTGGCTGATTTTGTACAACCATATGGGCCACAGGGGCACTTCCAGCAAAATACGTAGTGGATAGGTCTCCGATGACATTTTCTAGAGCAGACTCTGCACACTGAAAATTTATTGGGATTTAAATCAAGGATTAATCACTTCCAGGGGCAAAAAAAAAAAAAAAAAAAAAAAAAAAAAAAAAAAAAAAACGATGATAATAAAAGAAACGAATGAGAACTATCACCTTGCATAACGTCTCCTCTGACTCGTAAACTTTTTCTGGAAAGTGCCAAACAGGCTCACCAGTAGGAGCACCGTTTGGGTTACCAAAGAGAAGAAGATAGAGTCTTCTGTCAAGTGCTCTCTGTAACGACCTAAAGCAGAAGGAAAATTTCGCATGATCAGAGACCAGTGGCATCTCACAAAAAAAGTGTTGGTTTTAAAGTTCTCTAATATTGCAAAGCTTATGTTCTCTGGGAGAAAGAAGGAACATAACGTGAAATCTTTTCATTTGCACAACCAAAACCCTGAGCAAGCAGGCAGAAAGAAGGTCCAGTAAGTTTTCACAGCGCCTATGCATGACACACCGACATCAATCATGAAGGCATACTGCTGAACAAAAATCCTGCTCTTGGTAAATGTATGCACATTGTATCTCCACATCTCAATAATGTAAACTAGAACGACATACTGAACGGCAAAAGGTAGTGACAATTTGGGCTTTCCCATGCAACTTGGACTTGGTAGATATTATCACTTCTTGTTTTTTGTGTGTGTGCATGGGGTGAGTGGGAATACAATATGGGAAAAGAAAAATAATAAATAGATAAATTAAGAAGGGAAGCCAAATTGAGAAGTGATCACGAACAATAACAAACAAGAAACTTAGCCAGATATTGTTATAGCACGCATATGCCAATTCACATGAAGAGGGAAAAAAATGGATAACAACGAATATACTAATAATTTAACGCCATATTTAGCAGAACATGCAATTTGTAAGTCACCTTCAAAAAGTTCATGCAGTTACAACTTTTTCAAGCAATAAAACTCTTCCACATTCCATTTTAATAAAAGTAGAATAGAGAAGAAAAAACAGCTGAATTGAGATTCTACATCATAAGAATATACTCCCATACTTTTTATCATTCTTTTTGTCAGCTTCAGTGATTCGTGGAGCCGGTTCATAATCAATTTGGTACTCCCCTTTCTCCCTGCCCACCAAAAGTAAGGGTTATGAGAGTTGCAAAAGGAAAAAAATAAATAAATAGGTAAATAATTAAGGCTTGAATTTGTTAAAAATGCACTTGTATGAGCATGCATCATAAACAAATTAAGCAAATACATGATAGGTTCTTTCTTCCTAGACTCAGCCCCCTCTTATTTTTAAGCAACTTTCTTCCATAACATAAGCACATTACACTAGAGAAAATCGAGGAAATAAAACTTTGATTACCTAGACATATGAACATAGATGTCAATCGCTCAGTTTAAGGAATTTCTACATTCAATCATACAAGCATAACTCATACCAATCGTCCACAGCAATGAAATTACAAGTTACAATAAACGGCAGCAGGAAATGAGACGTAGTTTGCAGTGGAGAAGATCCACTATAAGTATGACAATAAAATTCCATTCAGATATACTAAACAAACACTATAAGTTCAAAAGAAAAAGAAACAATTTAGTCCACGAGTGCATTGCTTATTCTCATTCTATTTTCATATATGAACTTTTATAATAGGGAATGCCAACTTCGATACCCAAAAAAAAGTAGACAGTGAAACATACAATGCATATATATATTTAACAAGTTAAAAGATATGCAATAGATGCATTCATAACTCACATAACAATAATATAAACATCAAATGAACTACATGAAGGAATAAAAGCCTTACTTAGAACCTGATTTCTCCAAAAGTTCTTCGGGATATATCCTCCTGTATTGTTGTCGCCACCTAAATCTGTGTGTGTGTGAGAGTTAGAGAAACTACAAATGAAGGTACATAACTTATAACTAGTTGAAAAATAAACAAAACAGCTTTATGGACATCAATCAACAGCCATCACTAAGCTTGTTTGAAAAAATAACTAAGTTATAATTTATTTTTCCCATAGCCTCCAAATGGTTGTTGAAGTAACAGAATGAATCATAAGGATCCAAAAGTTAAAAGGGTCTTTCTTTTTTCCATGTTAATCGGTTGTGAAATGGAAATCTCAGATCAGCAATAAAAAAGTTCTAGCCTTTCAGGTCCCAAAGTGAACAAATATTATCTAAAAATCTCAAAAGGTTCGTACTATCTTCTCTTTCCCTAACATACATTCTCTCTACAAGAAAAGAATATCCCTATATTTAAATGAAAAAAGCAATTTTCTTTCCGTTAATCATTCTATCAGTGAACACGAAGATACTAATGTGCCCAATTCAAAAATCATTTCTATACAAATCACCATCTACGAGAATACATACGCTAATTCATGATCACAAGTTTCAGAGCAGTAGACAGTTTGCTAATCCGAATTTCATTTTTCATCTTTTTTTCCGAATATTAGTACGTCGATTTCCCCAACTTTCTGAGCAGCCAAACAGAGTGAAAAACTGAAAATGGACAAGAGAGAGAGAACTTACGAGAACTCCTGAAAAGCGTAAACGACGGGGTCGATCTTGGGAATAATGACGGGCAACCTCTCGAAGAGAACAGACGCCACGATTTTGTCGGAGCCAGTGCAGAAACCCCGCTGCCCCGCCAGAGGTCGTCGGACCACCGAGCTTAACGCTCTCCGCATTGTGAATCTGTCTCCACAAATGTTTCTCTGAAATTCTCAGATGCAGAAATGGAATGTAGAGAGAGAGAGAGAGAGAGAGAGAGCTGGAAATTTCTTGCGGACGCGAAGAAGAAGTAGAAGGAGGAGGTTCACCTGTAGGTGAAGGGGTTTTACCTCCGATCCAGGCCGAGGGTTTTCCCTCTGTGGGTTTCTCCTAAATTTCCCTCCGAGTGATTTGCATCAACAGTCCATGAATTCTTCGACAGGTTATATTTTTGGCCCCAATTCTTTTAATTTTTCCGGAATGATCTGTAACCTTTCAAAGTTTTTGCAATATAAACCTTTCCGCCAAATTATAAATAATCTAAAAGAGAGTTGGGGTTTACTGTTCATTAAGACTCAGTTCACTGTTCTTTCTATAGTGAGATGACATTTTTGCCCTTCTTTCCCTCATCTTTCTTCCTTCTGTGCAGGGGTTGCTTGGTCTTTTACTGTACATAATACAGTGTATTGCCCATTTTACCCTTTCTCCCCCTTCACTTGGCAGGGGGCTTTTCGGTCATTTTGGTCCGCATAAATCCCTAGGCCTTCTAGCTTCTTATATCACTCCAATCTCGCCGCCTCTCTCAGTACCCTGAACACTGCTTCTTCTTCTCATTTAATTCCGTTTTGTTCCTTACTACTCTTTTCTTCTTTCATTTCTTCCTCCTGCGCCGTTTTTGTTCCCCTTTTTTCTTTCTCCTTCTTCTTCTCATTTGATTCCATTTTGTTCCTTTGTTTTTGCTGAAAGTGTTTTTCCTTCTTTTTTCCATTTCATTATGTTCCGTTGTTTTGTTTTTGTGGGAATTTTTTGGCTTTTCCTCTGTGATTTCATTGTCTTCGCATCTCTGGTGGGCTTTGGGTGTAAATTTGGGATTTTATGGTTTTTTTGTTAGTTGCTCTATATTTATTAGAATTTTTTGTTCATAGTTTTTGGTTATTTTTAATTTTTTTTGCCCTTTCCCTGCTTCGGTTTCTTTGTTAATTTTTTCCTGGCCCTTGTTTTCCCCTTTTCCTTACCTGCTTTGTTCCTTAGTTGTTCTATATATATTAAAGGTTTTCCTCTATGATTGTTTTTCAATTTTAATTTTTAAATTTTTTTTTATTTTTTCCTTCACCTTTCGGTTTCTCCCTTCGCTATTTCATGTTTATGCATTATAGTATTTTGGTTGCTAATCCATGGTATTTAGTTCATATTCTTTGCAGGTTCCTTATCTTCTTCTTTGATGGATTTATCTGTGCTGAGAATTTATCTGTGTTGGCGTACTTTTTCTTAACTGATTTCAGGCTTGCCTAGGTAATTCTTGATCTTTTCCTCTTCATTTACTGCATTGATGAGTTGGGATGATTATAGTGGCCATTTGCCTTCCCGGTTTGATGAGCTGATGATTTGTACTGATTCATATTCTTTGCAGGTTCCTTATCTTCTTCTTTGATGGATTTATCTGTGCTGTGGATTTATCTGTGTTAGCGTACTTTTTCTTAACTAATTTCAGCATTGCCTAGCTAATTCTTGATCTTTTCCTCTTCATTTACTGCATTGATGAGTTGGGATGATTATAGTGGCCATTTGCTTTCCCGGTTTGACGGGCTGATGATTTATGCTATTTTTTTACAGACACATTAAATGAATTGATGATTTTTTCTATATGAATTTATTGGAATTTCCACTAATTTTTTCTTTATATTATCTAGAATGCTCAGTAATTTTAGGGAATTTTTTTTTTTAATTTTTTCCCCTTTTTTTTCTTTCGCTTGCATTTGATTCTTTCTGAAGCTATTATTTTTTAAATTATGCCTAGGACTGTATTGGTTTTATCATTTAATTAAACAATTTTAGTCTTTTAAGTTTTCTTCCTTCAGTATACAATATGACGTGTTACATTACTAAAGGTTGTTCATTATTCATGCTCTTTTTGCATTCTTTATTTATAAGTACTGTTGTGTATACAGATTTTTCATGCACGTTTCTGTTTCCTTCTCCTATGTCTGTTGTTTTGCTTCTTCAGCTCTGTCTTTGGTTTTTGTGATCTGCTCGCCTGCCCTTTTGTTCTGTTCTCGCCAAAAGAGGTTTGAATCTTTGGTTTTTGTGATCTGCTCGCTTTATATATGTAACAAATTCTTACCACCATTTTGCTTTGTTTTTTATTCACCTGATAATTCTTGGACAATGTTATACTTTGCTATGCTAAGCGATTTTCTCTGGCATATAACTTATAATCTGTGTGATAGATATAATACCCTACTCATGTTCATGTTTTTATGCAGTTGCCCACAGTAGGCAGTCATAAAATCATTATAAATACATAAATTTGTTTATTCATCACACGTTGTTAAAAATGTCAAATATCTGAGACATGTTTTCCAAATAAAAACATTATAACATTCGCATTCTATAAGCTTTTTTTTCTACCTGCTTTCCTATTTGTTTATTCATTTATTTATTTCCTTACCTATCTATCTATGTTTTGTTTTTTGTAGAGGTGTCAAATGGGCTGGGCCGTCCATGGACGGCCCGGCCCAGCCCGTAATAGTGCCTGATTCGGCATAGTCCGGTTCGTTACTGTTACGGCCCGTGTAATGGACTAAGGCTGGGCCTCAACTTCTCAGCGCACGGCCCAAGCACGTGGAGGCCCGCGGCACGGCCCAAGCCCACGAAAAAGCCCATTTCATTTGGTCCAATGGGCCCTTCGCGAGCCCAATGTTTGGCACGTGACGAGCCTCCCGTTTGGCCTGTCACGTGCCTCCCGTTTGGCACGTGATGGGCCAAACGGGAGGCCCATCATATGCCGCATGTTGGGCCCGCGTAGGGCCTAACGGAAAAAAAACCAAATTTCAACCCTAAAATCCCCTATAAATACCCCTTAATTCTACCATAAATCCCGCACAATAATTCACTCTCACCTTCTCATCTCACACTCATTCTATCTCTCAACTTCTCTCTTTGATTTTGATTCTAAGCTTTTTTCTCGCGTTCATTCATTTTCTAGCTCTTTCATTTACAAAGTTCAATCAAGTTCTATCAATTTCCAGAAAATGGCCTCACCAAACTTCCCTGATTTCACTGTTCTTCCTGAGCTTGGTGATGGGACATTTTTTGAGGAAGAAATGATGCCTTCCAACCCCACCCCCACTGAACCAGAAAATGCTCCGGTGGATAATGCTTCAGTACACAACGAGGAAGCTGGAGAACACAGCAGAGGAAAAATACCGCGAACTTCTCCGGCATGGCAGCATTTCACCGAGGAGCCCCGACCAAATCCAAAAACAGGTGAGATGGAAATTCGTGTGGTATGTAAATATTGTAAAAAAATATTTTTCTAATAAAAAGGGTGGGGGTACTGGTCATCTGGATAGACATTGGAAAGTATGTCTACCGTTGCACCAAGGTGGGAGTGTGGACTCCTGCCAACAAACACTATCACTCACATCACAGGGGTTACAAATTTTTACATACGATGCACAACATGCTCGTGAGGCACTAGCTAAATTTCTAGCTAGTGTCGAATTGCCTCTTTCTTTTGTAGATGATAACTCCTTTGAAGAATTCATCCAGATAGTCTTTTTCCCACAATTTAAACGGGTAAGTAGAAACACAACTCGTTCTGATTGCATGAAAGTTTTTTATGCAATGAGACAATCTCTTGTTGATAATTTTAGGACTTTTAATGCTATTGTGTCTTGCACTTCTGATATGTGGGAGGGGTGTAATAAAATTGGATATTTATATGTCACAGCGCACTACGTTGATGACGATTGGGTTTTACAAAAAAGAATAATTAGTTTTCGTTTATGTCCATATCCTCATAACGCAACAGCTATTTTTAGTACAATAATGGCAATTTTTGGGTTTTATGGGATAGAAGACAAAGTTTTAACAATTACTTTTGTAATGCATCAGCTAATATAGCTGTAATTAATTTGTTTAAATGTAGTTTGAAACCGGCATTTGGAGGGGAAATTTTTTATCAACGGTGTGCATGTCACATAATTAATTTAGTAGTTCAGGCAGGAATTGAACATATCTCAGCTAATCTTACAAATATAAGAGAATCATTATCCTTCATATCTAGTTCTGGAGCTTGGCTCCAAGAATTCAAACAATATTGCAGGAATAGCCATATGCGCCCAAGAAAGTTTTCAACTAACGTGAGACATAGGTGGAATTCAACATATTTAATGTTGAAGGCAGCACTCCCGTATTCACAGCTTATCACGACATACGTAAACAGTAAAAATGATCAAATTTTAATTTTTGATCCTGATTGGCAGATTGCTGAGTATTTTTTTTTATATTTTTAGAAGTTTTTTACAATGCTACTGAATTACTTTCTGGAGTTTATTATCCTACTGCACATTTAGCTTTATATCAACTATTTAATATTTCAGAAACATTTTCTTATTATAGGGATACAGAACTTTTTGGAAGTATAGTTAACTTAATGAAAAATAAATTTAAAAGTTATTGGTCAGGTTGTCCTATGTTATATGCATTGGCAACCATTTTAGATCCTAGGTGCAGAGTAGATAGAACTGAATCATTGATGACTGCTACCACAGAGAATTTAAAAATAGAGATACAACTAAGTATTACTGACGCTAAGAAAATGTTAGAAAAAGTTTTTAGTTTGTATGAAGCAAAATATAGCACAAGTCAAAAAGAACAGGGAACTTCGTTGTCAACTACCAGTTCGGGGCGTAAAGGATCGTCGTGGAGTTTCTTGAAGAAGAAAGAGAAAACGGCAGGATCGTCCTCAACACAAGTGTCTACGGAACTAGTCAAATATTTTGAAGCAAATTTTGTAATTGATGACGACAAACTAGACATCTTACAGTGGTGGAAGAGCAAGACAGATCGTTTTTCAACACTGTCCATAATAGCTCGTGACATTCTGACAACTCCAGTGTCAACGGTAGCATCGGAGTAAGCTTTTAGCTCAAGCAACCGAATTCTTGACGAGAAGAGAAGCAGAATGCATCTAGATATCTTGGAGGAACTAATGTGCGTTAAAGACTGGAAAGATTCCAGAAGACAAAAATAACAATACACAGATGATTCGATGCAAGAATATTTTTCTAACTTAGAAATAACAGAATCTTCTAGAAGCACTTAGGTTTGTAATTTACTATTCCTAGCTACTGCACTCTTTTTTCCTTTACTAAGGTTTTGCCCTGATCTCCCCACGGGTTTTACTTAGCAAGATTTTTAACGAGGCAGTCATTTATGTGTACTCGTATTACGTCAATTCAATAAAATCATATCTTTTGGGGCATATGATATATTTTTTTAATTAAATTTTTTTAAAAAAATACAAGGGCCTGGGCCCAAGCACGGCCCTGGCCCTCATGGACCAGGGCCAAGGGCCTGGACCAGGCTTGAGGTTTTCTTCTCAGGCCCGGCCCAAGCACGGCCCAGGCCCGTGATGGGCCTGGGGTCAAGCGTGTCGTGCCAGCCCGGCACGGCACGTTTGACATCTCTAGTTTTTTGTATTCCCTACTATTTACTGCTTCATATTGTTATATTTATATTTCATTAGTTTTTCTTAGTTGTTGTTGCTTTTTTTTTTTTTTTTATGCCCTCTTTTTCTTTCTTTCTTTTTTTAAGTTCTTTCTTATCTATTTATGTTTGTTCAGATTTCCTATTTTTTACTACTTTGTATTTTTACTGCTGTATCTTTTACTGCCGCTTGGAATTGTTTAATCAATATTTCATGCTTTGCATTTAAGAAATATAAATACCTATTTTCTATATGTTCTTAAAATGCAAATACAATATATTACACCATAATGAGGTTTAATATTCTCTCATGTGTAGAAGCATAATTGCCCATTGACAAAATATACCACATATTAGAAATAAAAACTAAAACAATGGCCACCAATAAAAGAAAAATGTTGCAACATTTATGTTTTATCCTATTTTTTAGTCTGTCTCTGATTTCTGTTATTTATCTACTTATTCATTTATATTTTTTCAGGGCCCTCTCATTTACTCCTTGATATTGTTATTGCTGGATCCTTTATCAACGTTGACTTTTGCTTCACCAATGTCTGCTGCTTCCGGTGATATTGGTAGCACTTGAGATATTATTAATAACTTTTATTCATACATTTTTAACAGTCACTACTGTTTCTGAATGTATGAGTTTGCTACCTGAATATTATTGTTGATTACTTATAGTTTATCATTTTTTTAGTCTGAAATTTTGGTACAATATTAGTAGATATCATTGATGTAAAAAACTGAGAAAAATATCCTTTTGCTCTTAGCAAATATTAGTAAACATATTTTAGTTTTAGCTATCTTTTTTACGTGGCGATGATGATGACAACTATCTTTTATGTTTGCTTTGAATTATTACCTTTTTTTTACAACACAACAAACATTAATACACGCTGCACGTGAGGATTTTTTTCCCTCACTTCATGCCCGTTTCCTATTCCCTCCCTTCCTCGCCCCATTGCCCTCCTTTTTTTTTTTTTTTTTTTTTTTTTCTTTTTTCTTGACCTCTCATGATAATGATGAGCAAGAATAGTCTTGCTAGGTTGAGTTTCATATGATTTCTCTAAAAATTATTGTTGATGTATCATTTTCATTTTGTGTTGTTTTTCTTTTTTTATTATATATCTTTGATTGTTCCCTTTTTTAATTTTTTCTTATTCTGATCTTTGTATTTTGTTGGGATCACTCTTTAATTCAAGACTCATTTGTGCATGTGTGTATTAATTTCCTTCATATAGTATTAAATACTGTTTTTTTTCCTCTGTTTTCTTTGCCTATAATATTTTCTCATGATTTTTTTTATTATATTAATCTACTATTATTTCATGAAATACAAGTACAAATTCATCACACAAATCTAAGATGTAACTGGAAACATGAGTATTACTATATTTGGTAAAGCAGCACGGCCCTGATAAAAAAACCATGCTCTGCACTAACAATTGATGAAGGCTTCATCAATCCACTGGCAATTTCACTGATCATCGTTTAGCTAAGAGGACAAACAAAGATTTTTCAAATATATTTTTAGGAAGGAGGAACACATAAATGCAATAGTTTCAAAAATACTTGAAGATACACAGCCCACGACACCATCACCACCAATATCAACTACCATGTCACAACAACCAAGGTAAAAAAATATTTATTAATTTATACCAATTATAAATTAAAAGATAGTATCTAATTTTTTAAACACACATATAATTCTATGATTTTAGAATCCGCTCATAAACAACAACACCAGGACCAACATCAATTCCCTCACAAACACCAGACTCAAAAAAATTAGGCGCAAAGTTAGATATACTTAATAATTTACATTATTTATAAATAAAATCTAAAAGTTATAATTTCAAATATATAACTTAACACATTTTTGTCATTTCAATTCTCAACCAAAACAAGCAGAGTAGTCTAGAAAATGTTCAAGAATCAGATAATGTAACTACTCCTAAATCAAAACATTTCTAATTTTATCAATTATGAATAGTAATTTGTTAAAAATTTACTACTTGCAGCTAAAAACACAATGCCAAAGATTAACAAAACAAGCTGGAGCATAATGTAAATAAATCTTTATATATATATATATATATATATATATATATAGGCAAGGTCTTTAATCCGGTACTCACTATTTACCGGACTGAAACGGCAGATGTATAATTCTGCCGTTTTCGTGTATATTTATATGGAAGGTGTGTATATTTATATGTAAAGATGTTTATGTTAAATTATAAGAAATGATAATGTATATTAATTTTTGAAATATGTATTTTTAATAGTAATTAAGTGAACACATAGAATAAAAATATGTATATTGACTAATTTGTTGTATTTCATGTTAATGAACGTAAGTGACAATGTATATAGCGAAATATGCTTTTAGTATCTTGTGTTCTTGATAATATTAAAAGGATACCTCAACATTTTTAAAAACATATTCTTGGTACTCTGAAGTTGATTTTTAAAATGTAAAATGACCTTAATACTCTTTTACTTAATCAAAATGTAATAAATCTAGAAAAAAATCATGTACATTTTATTTTATTATTTTCCTTTAAATATTTTAATGTCTTAAAATATTTTCATTTTTTTAGGAAACTAATAAAAGTAGGCACATGCAATTGCATGAATTTAACTGTTATATTATTGTATATTAGAAAAATAATTTTATGATGTAAACAAATAAGTTCTAACTAATTGTCATACTCTATTATTTTTCTTAATATTTAGACTGCACTACTTATTTTAATGGGGTGAGTTTTGTAGATTCAGAACCCACGTTCAGAACGTAATTCAAATATTATTTAATTTAACCACTTTTTTTTAGCTCTAAGTAAGAGAAAACAATAGATAACAAATAAGTAAAAAGTACAAAGAGTGAAGAACATAGAAGGAAACACAAATCGTTTTTTGTTAAGACTTAAGTAAGATAAAACAATAGATAACAAGTAGATTAAAAACACAAAAATTGATAAGGGCATAAATAGAAATACAAAACTAGTACATAATATGTAAATAAAAAGTACAAAAGGTAAATAACATAAATGGAAACACAAATTAAACCGTTTTTTTTTAAGTCGTAAGTAAGAGAAAATAGTAGATAATAAATAAGTAAAAAATACGAAAGGTGAAGGACATAAATGGAAACACAAATTAAACCGGATTTTTCTTAAGCCTTAAGTACGAGAAATAGTAGATATTAAGTAAGTAAAAAGTACAAAAAGTGAAGGGCATAAAGAGACACAAATTAAACCCTTTTTTTAAGCCATAAGTAAGAGAAAATAATAGATACTAAATAAGTAAAAAATATAAATAGTTAAGGGTACTATAAAGAGATAAAACTTAGTTGACACGTGCTTGCTTCAACACATTTATAATATATAATAGATATTGATTGTTATTTAACTAATAAGAAAAGTAATTTGGACATTACATATCCCAAAAATTAATTTTAAGGTATCAAAAAGATATTTTTAAAAATATTAAAATACTATTTTTATATTATTAAAAATACAAAATACTAAGAGCATATTTTGATATAATATAAAATACCAAAATTTACATTTTTATTTATATTTTCCATTCTAAAATTAATATATGATATTTAAGAATTAATGCAACAAACGACACTATTTTTTTATGAATATTCTATTTTTTATGATTTTCTTTATTTTTCGTCTTTAAAAAATATAATAAAATAAAAATGACGTCAAAAAATAATGAAATTTTACAGACACAATCCTTACATTTTTCTAGGCATGTCAGAAAAAAATTACCTCAAAAATGACAAAAAAAAAGTAAAACCTATCAAAAAGCCCCCGGCTTGCGTAGTGGAGCACCCAGAGACCAACTCAGGGGTCGGGATGGGTCAAAAATTTACAGTTTTATTTATTTTTTACATTCTAAAATTAATATATAATTCTTACCAATTAATGCAATAAGCGACACCATTTTTTAATGAATATTCTATTTTTTATGATTTTCTTTATTTTTCATCTTTAAAAATAAAATAAAATAAAAACAACATAAAAAAATAATGAAATTTTACAGACACAATCCTTACATTTTTTACCTACTGTAAAACTATAAAAGCTGTTGTTTTTACTAAACTCTTTCCCCCTTCATAAATGATTAAGCCTTACATTTTTTTTTTTTACTAATTAAGCTTCTCTTTATTTTGTAAAAAAAAAGAGCTTTTTTTTTTTAATTGGGTTTCACATTTTTTTAGTCTCTGGTCAAAAAAATAAGAGATGTCGAATTAAAATAGAAGATCTGAAATTAATGGAGGAGGAGTAAATGATCGCCTTAGTCACTTTATGATAAGCATGCAGTGTCCAGGTGTTAGTGAGGTGGGGAGTGATGCAGTGGGTGTCAGAAAAATTGTTGACAAATGTTGAGGGCTCAAGGAGTGTGTCAGTATGTGAAATATGATATATAATTTCAAAAGGGTAGAATTGTAAATGTGGTTAACTGGCTGACTCATCCGGTACTTTCCTAGTGACGGATTAAAGACCATTCCCATATATATATATAACACTTTTATTTTTATATAATATAAAAGTGCTACTCGCAGCAAGGCGCGGGTTACCGACTAGTTACAAATATACTAAAAGAGAGTTGGGGTTTGCTGTTCATCAAGACTCAGTTCACTGTTCCTTCTACAGTGAAATGACATTTTTGCCCTCGATTTACTGCTCCTTCCTTTGTCTGGCGCAGGGACGATTTGGTCTTTTAACCCGTTTGTGATGGGTTGCTTTTCCGCTTTTGCCCCCGTTGTTTCTCCTTTCTGGATTTTTAGGCTTTGGTTTTTTGGTGATTTTGCATCCGGTAGGGGCCTAATTTTTCTTTTGTCCTCGATTCCCTCACTTCCATCATTTCACCCCCGTGGAGCCCTAATACTCCTTCCTCCTTTGATTTTCTTCTTCTCCGTCAATTTCGTCCCTTTTTCTTTTCTCCGTTCTTCTTCTGATTTGATTATGCTCTCTTGCTTTGTTTTTGTTGGAATTTTTTGGCTGTTCCTTTATGGTTTCGGTGTGTTGGGTCCTCCGGTGGGATTTCCTTGGATTTTCTTCTTCTCCGTCAATTTCGTCCCCTTTTTTGTATTCGTTCTTCTTCTGATTTGAGTCTGCTCTCTTGCTTTGTTTTTGTTGGAATTTTTCGGTTGTTCCTTTCTGGTTTCGGTGTGTTGGTTCCTCCGGTGGGATTTGGGTGTAAATTTGGGGGTTTTATTGCTTATTCTTTTTAGGGTTCTTCCCCCGTTTACATTCGCGATTTATGGTCGATTTTCCCTCCGTTCTTAGTCCACGGCTTTTTGATTTCCATTTCTTGCTTCTTCCTTGCCTTGCTTTGTGTTCTTCGTTTCGATTTTTATGCATTCTTCATAGGTTACATGTTTTCCACTTAATTTTTCTGGTTTTTTTTTTCTTTTTTTGTCCCTGGTCTCTTCCTTGGTTATTCTATATTGATTAAAGTTTTTTGTTCATAATTGTTTGTTATTTTTAATATTTTTTCCCTTCCTTTTTCGGTTTCTTGCTCTGTTTTCCCCCTTTCTTACGTCTTCCCCCACCTGCTTTCTTCATTCGTTGTTCTATATGCATTGGAGTTTTTTCTCCATGGTTGCTTTTAATTTTCAATTTTTTACTGCTTATTTTTTATTTCCTATTTTCCCTCTCCGGTTGCTTCCTTCGCTGCTTTATATTTATGTATTATAGTATTTTATTTGCTAACTAATACTGCTTAGTTCAAATTCTACGCAGGTTCATTATCTTTTCCTTTGATGGATTCATTTGTGCAGGGATTTTATCTCTGTGGGTGGACTTTTTCATGTTGATTTCATGCAGTGTATGGGTAATTCTTGATTTTCCCTTCTTCATTTATTGCATTGATGCTTACAGTGGCCACTTGGATGCTTACAGTGGCCACTTGCTTTCCCCGATTGACGGGCTGATGATTTGTATTGATTTTTTTTATGGACACATTAAATGAATTGGTGATTTTCTCTCTCTTAATATTCTGGAATCTCCACTAATTTTTGCTTTGCATTATCTAGAATCCCCGACAATTTTAGGGAAAAAAACCCCTTTGTACTTTTTTCTCTCTTTTTTTCCTCTTTCTTGCGTTTGGTTTTTTCAGAGCCTTTTACTTTTTAAATTATCCTTAGGGCTATATTGGTTTTATGACTTAATAAGGCAATTTTTATATGTTAATTTTTCTGACCTCAGTGCACAATATTACATGTTACATTATTAGACGTTGTTTACTGTTCATGCTGCTTTTTGACTCTTTATTTATGAATACTGTTGCGTGCACAAATTTGTAATGCATGTTCTTGTCTATTTCTCTTGCGTTTGTTCTTTTGTTTTAGCCACTTTGTTTTTTCTCCCATCATTTACTATTTCATTCTATTATCCCTCATTTACTCTTCCGCTTCTTGACCTCTGCGTCTTTGACTATTTATTGTTGTTGTTGTTTTACCCGTGATCACTTACTGTTTCATTTCACCCTTCGTTATTTACTATTATGTTTCCTTATCCTTCTATCTTTGAGTGTTTGTGTTCACCTGGGGTTGGTTGATACCTAACAGTTATAGCAGCATTTGAAGTGCTTCAGGTACTATTAATATCTTTTGCTTACTTTCCCCCAACGTCAGTAATATTTGCTTTTTGTTTGCTTTATTACTTCTGTTGATTTATAGCTTCACTATTTTATCATTACTTAATGGCATTGACATGCTTACTTGTAATTTATTTGTTTCTTAGCAACATGCTTAGATAAATGTCATTACTTTAGATGTTTTACAATTAATTCTCCTCTCTATTTTTTTTTCTTTCCCTTTTTTCCCCTTTCTTCTTGCCTCTTTTTGTTCCCCTGACTGTCTTCCCTCTCCCTTTCTTATTCCCTCATGGCAATGATGATTATGAATAACCTTGACACTTGAGTTTGATATGATTTGTCCAAAAATTACCGTGAATGTGGTTTTTTTTTTATTTTGTCTTGCTTTTGTCTACACCCTTTGATTCATAGTCTTT
Organism: Morus alba; assembly: GCA_012066045.3. Lineage (NCBI taxonomy): Eukaryota > Viridiplantae > Streptophyta > Magnoliopsida > Rosales > Moraceae > Morus > Morus alba. The sequence goes on along the minus strand of CP050232.2, from coordinate 9,083,989 downwards.
TGCTGTTTCTTTTTCCTTTTTTTTTTTTTTTTGCTTATTCTTATGCTCTTACCTTCTTTTAGACCAGTATTCAATTTAAAAGTTTTTTACATACATATATTCGTATATATTAGTTTCTTTTTTATTATTAAATCCTACTTTTTTTCACGTGCTTTCCTTTGCCTATGGTATATTAGTTTACTCTGTCTTCTGCTTTATAAATAAATGACTATGTTGTGTTTACTTTGTCTTCTGTTTCATAAATAAATGACTATGTGGTGTTAAGCGTTTTCTAATTTATTAGTTCCTGACCCATACATGGACGAGCATATATATATTGGCAATAATGATCATACTCAATTTTCACATATTAAAGTCTATTTGATTTGCCCAAAAACTGCTGTGGTTATATCTTTCCTATTTCACTTCTTAACACATTTTACCATTTTAGTTCTTAGCCAAAATAAGTAGAGCAGTCTAAAAAACTGTTGTCTCTTTGAGCTTTCTTCAGTTAGCTGATATTGGTTATTTAAGGCACAACTTACAAGATTTCAGTCTTGAATATATTATTTTGTTGTATTGTTGTCAATGTAAGTTGTTTTTATAGTATTCAAAACATTTATTCCTTCTCATTGTTAATAAATCTTAGTAATATACTGATTATCTTTTTATGTGTTCCTTATTCATCTTATAATAGTACATATATTAGTTTGTATTTCTACTTGATATATGTTATCCTTAGATAGTTTCAATGCATGACAGTGATTGTTACAATCTATTATTACTTATTTGTTGCCATGTAATTTGTTCAGAAATTATGATCAATATATTTGTGGTCATCAGAATCTTTATTTTAGAATATGATATTGTCTACAATTGTTGATTAGAACTGTCTTGATATCTTCTTTCTTCTCTCTTTTTACTTGCTATAATATTTTTGGCTTTTTGGCTGTTAGGTCTCATCTTGGCGTATTTACAGCTCAGTCTTTAAGCTATCTCTGTTTGATCTCAGTTTCATTGGCTCATTATACCTATTACTAAAGGAGGTCGGAAAGTTACTGTACTTAGTACAATGAATTTCCGATTTTACCCCTGTTTCTTTCTGTTCAAGCTTTTTTATATCGTCCGTGTCCTTTTGAGTGTTTTTACTGTTTTACCCTCAGTTTTATTTTGTTTCTGTGTTTTTTTCTGGGCATTTTGGTCATTTGATTTGGTCCTCTTTCTTTTACCGTTTTCAATGTCTGACATTTGGATTGAATTGATACAATTATCATGACCACGTAATTATCTTCATTTTTCATCAGTAAAAGAAATTATGTACTATAACAATAACCGTATAAAAGAGCTTTGTTCTTGAAAAGATGCACAGAAAAATATCACATCATACCTTCAAATTAATTATAAACAAAAAGTAACAAAAAAAATAAATAAATTTGTGTTCTTACCGTTTTATCTTTAGTTGCTTATTTCTACTTTGTTTTTTATTTGGGTATTTTAATAATTTTGATTCAAAATAGCATTGTATGCCTTTTGCTATTTCTTTTCGTGAAGCTTCTAGCTTCATTTCTTCTGGGCATTTTTTTTCTTCCTTTTCTTCTCTCTCTCATCATTTTCGTGAAGTTTTTGGGCCTCACTTATTTTCTGCATTTCTATTCTTTATCGTTTTTAGCTTTTCCTATGCTTCTGTTTTAGCTTTTCTTTCTTCTGCTTAGTTTTTAATACTTCGTTGTTCTATTTGGTAGTTTTTTTTTTTTTTCAATTTTTGTTTTCTTCCTAGATCTATTCCGTCAGTTGCTCTTCTGTATAAATACGATTTGTTGTGTATATACCTAATGTGTTATGATAATGACTATGATATTGTTCTCTCTCTCTCTCTCTCTCTCTCTCTCTCTCTCTCTCTATATATATATATATATATAGTGTGTTTTGTTGTGTATTTGAAGATTCTTATTCTCTCTTTTTTCATCCTTTGACTATAGTGATCTCCTATTTTTTAGCTTCTCTGTTTTTTACACTGTTTACACATAACTCATATCCACCTTCTGTTAATATTTTTACTGTTTTTGAGAAATTTCAACTCTGTTTGTTCTTCATCTTAGACTGGGGTATTACTTTTTTACTCTTTACACGTTTTTTGTGTAGTTTCTTTCGTTTTCTATTGTTATCTTTACTTTTAAGTTTATTAATATTTATATGATTTTTTTCTGTTGGATATGATTAAGATGTTCTGTTTTGTTATTAAGATCATTATGTTAGTATACTTTTATTTCTCTAAAAATAATACCATGTTACTCTGTTGGCTATGATTAATAGGAGTTGATGTTTATGTTTAGTTTCGCTAATAGGAGTTTTTATTTTGTTTTATTAGATATCATTACTATGTTTTATTTTGTTAATAGAAGTATTTATTCTTAGTGTTGCCTCAATTATCTAGGATTTTTTTGTTATCTTTTTTTTTTGACATTATTTTCTTCATGTTTTTTTATGCTGTCTATTCTTAAATTTTTATCTCTTTTTTTGTTCTTCTATATTTGATTTCACCGTTTTTTTTTTTTCTCTTTATTTTTCTGTTCAGTTCCTTAATGTTTTTTGTTCTTTCATATTCATCATAAATGCGTAATAGTTTGTTTAGTTGGCAGCCATGGAAAAAAAAAACCCGAACCTTATATTGTTATCTCTTTATTTGTTCTTCTATATCTCATTTTAGCGGTTTTTTTCCCTTTATTTTTATGTTCAGTTCGCTGATGTTTTTTGTTCTTTCTTATTCAGCATAAATTCTTAATAGTTTTGTTGGCAGCTAGAGACATTGTCAAGTCATGTTTAAATTATTGATGATATATGTTGCTAGCAGATTAAAGGAGATATATGAACCTTATATGTTTTATTTATATATGTAAAAAAACTATTTCCTAGATATAAAAAAATTTATTACATATTTAAATGTTTTTGTGACATTTATGAATTTTGTGTCATGTTTTGTTTGTTTACTTCAATATTATTATTTTATTCTAATTTTTTCCCGACAATTTCTCTTATTTATTTAGTTGATATATGTAAAGAATGTATATTTTTCTATGTACCGACAAAAAAATTGTATCTAATTTGTTTATTAGAGTAAACGTAATGTAATAAATTATGTGTATTAGTTTTTTTTTTCTTTCTACAACAATTGCCATAAATTGTATTTTTTAAAGTAATAGTATGTTCATAGTATTTTTTTATTTCTAACAGATATGACGTTTTGTTCAAAGTTGTATTTCTAAACAGAAAAAAAGAACAAAAATCTGTACTCTTGGCTATTCGTTAGCGTGGTTTTCTCTTGAATACAAAAGTGAGATTTTCAACGTTATATTGCATATTTTATTTATATTTTATACAAAATGTGTTTTGTTACTTAGGCTTAATTTTTTTCACAGATTCGAGTTTAAAATTTGAGTTTTGTTATAATAAAAAGCTTTCAGAAACAGTTACATTTAACTTTTTTGTTACAGTAAATAACTCTCACACAATATCATATCTCAATTCGAATTTTAAACTTAAATTAATGAAATGAACAGTTCTTATATCCACGCTATAGTATGTAAGCGTTTTCTTTTATGAGGTATTTATTAATTTCGTGTTTATTATTCGATAACACTGCACACAAACAGAATAGAAATAATACATTTTTCTGATGTTTAACTATAACTTATATATTTATTTTAAATCTGTATTAATAATTTATCTGTAAGATTTATAGTTATAGATTAAAATAAAAGAAATGTTTTCATTGATAAACTATACCACCGTGTAAATGCACGGGCAACACACTAGTATTCTATGTTTAAGGCAATATTCATAGCGTTACAAGTACTTTTACTAATTGTTGCCCATATCTTCTTCATATCCGTTATTAATATTGAATATATTATGTATTGTTTTGTGTTGTTTACTATAGTATTCAAAAAAATTTCTTTCTGTTCTTATGATTGCCCTTTTTCTGTGTCTTATTTCTATTTTCTATTTATTTATTTCACAATCACATATGCATATATGTGTACCCATTTTACTTTGTATATTTAATCCTTACTTGGCTTTGCATATGACAATGATGGTTATAATCAAATTTGGTCTCTTGACTTCTATGTAATCGGTCCAAAAATTATTGTCAAGAAATCCCCCTTACTCAAGATTTACCAACAGGATTTAAATGTTTTTTTTTTTTCTTTTTCCCTCCTCTTCTTCTTCTATAGTATGTGGCAATGATGATCATGATCAATTTTGACTTGTTCAACTTCATCTAATCTGTCCAAAAATTATTGTGAATAAATCTACCTTATTTGGATTTTAATTTTCTCTTTTCTTTTGACTAAAACAATTTAAATGTTTCTCCTTTTTTTTGTCCCCGTTTTTTTTTCGACTCCTGAAAATTTAAGGGCCCGACATTTCAAATGTCTATTTCCATTTGATTTAAATTTTATCTATTTCCATTTACTAAGTTCTTCCATATTATTTCTCTTATGATTTTACAAATTTGATTTCTAATACACCAACAACATCACCTCCACTATTTTGGTGTTCATTATTTTTTCCGATATACAACTCTTTATTCTTGGACGTTTGCTATTTTTGTTCTAACAATTTAAGCAAACGTCTATTCCCCTATATGATATTTGCTGTTGTTTTTTTTTTTTTTTTTTTTCTGCTCCCCTTCTTAAATCTTTCATTTTAATTCTCCTCTCTCTCTCTCTTTTCCCCTTCTCTTCTCATGCCATTTTTTCTCCTGTCTCTTTTCCCTTTATTTACAAAAGCTTTCCTCAATGCTGCCCCTATGTATTTTTATATTTTATATTTCATTCTTTCCTATGTCATTAGCTTCCATTTTTCCACCCACTTTTATTCAAATGAGGCCTCAGCCTACCTTCCTCTACTGCTTTATCTAAGTAAAATGCAGGACCATTGTGTATTCTTTACGCAGGCAAAATCTGTTGCCTATTATGCACTAAATCTTCTGCCAGCTACATTACCCCTTTGATGTTGTTGTTTTCCCTCTCTTTTTTAGTTCACCTAGTAGTTTTCGGACAGATTTATACTTTAGTACAGCTACCTATTCTCTGTCATAACTATATTATAATCTGTGTGATAAATATAATGTCTGATTAATTTTTATACCTTTATGCAGTTGCTGTTAATTGATAGCCATAAAATGGTCATAAAAATACAAATAAATTGATTTGCTACACATTACTGACAATATTTAATCTAATATCTGAGTCACCATCACTATATAAAAATATTACCACATTCACAACTCATTAACATTTTCCTATTGAGCCTTCTTTATTACTTATTTACTGTTGACATTAATCTGTTTTTTGTTTTTGTCTTTTACGAAATTGATATAATCAGATGCTATCATAAGAAATCTTCTATCCCTCTGTTGATAGATGAACCATGGAGTTCAAGATACGAAAATACATATATAAATTCTTTTGTTTATCTATTTTTTGTTTATAGATTTAATTTATATGCTATTCTTATGTTATTCATTCTATGTGTCCATAATCATATTTTATATTGGTAAATTATAAATGTAAACATGTAATTAAGGTAGATATTTTCATATTAGTTTATGTAAAATAAATTATAGCTGTATTATGAAGATTATCAACTCTTTATATGATACTAGTTCTGTCGATTTTCGGATGTTTTAATTCGAGTTCCATTCAATTGTGCCCCTTTTACCGTGAAAAGACTATTGTTCTTTTGCATTTTTGAGTTAAGGTGACTTTAGTGATGATCTTGAGTTGAGTTTGAGTTATAATTTGAGTTGAAGCTGTATCTTGAGTTTATGTTTGTATATGGGTGGGGTTTTATTCATCTCTTCATTGTGAACGCATAGAAAGAAAAATCATCTCAATTAGAATTAAAACGAAAAAGTTATGACATTTTTAAAAATAGAAAAATATTGTTTATTAACTTGAGTTCGAGTTTATGAACTCTAGTTGAAGGGAAAACTTGAACTCGAGTTTAGTCCTAAACTCGAGTTCAAACTTGAGTTCAAATTCAAATTTTACAAAAGAACATAAACTTGATTAAAGTTGTAACTCGAGTTCAAACTTTTTTTGAGTTTCGTTGTAAAAGAATAAATACTCCTTTTGAAGAACTTAAAAGAACCAAAAAGAAAAAAAAAAAAAAAAAGAACAAAGCAGCCAATATGTTCACCATGTTCTTGTCAGTCAAACATAGACTTGTTGACGTTTGTTTGTGTCGATGACGAGTAGGGCCGGTAATTTCGGACATGACAAGATGACATGGTATGAAAACGACACATACTAATTGATTTGGACTACACATTTAATATATAGGTCATTAGCAAGTTGACACAAATAACACAAAAATAAACAGTATATATACATGTCAATCCACTTAACACGCTTAATATGTTTAATTATATGGGCCTAAAACATGCCGACATGACACGATATGTACACACCCTTTTAACGCCCATATACATGCAAACAATAAACTCAAGTATTAAAACATACAAAGTATATAAGATATCTACAAACTTGTTATCATACGCCAGCTTATTTTAGCTATAATTAATATTTAGTAGTTAATTAATGTTATTTTTAAATATAAAAGTATTAATTTTTATACCACATCCTATTAAGTATATCATAAACGTCGTAAACGTGTTTTTTTTAGGTCAACTTGTCACGACTCGTTTAATAAACGTGTTCGCGTGTCGTGTCGTGTTACCCGTATAATAAATGTTCATGTTCATATTTGAGTTCTTGATACGTTTATTGATCGTACCATGTTCATGTTCACTCTAATAATGTCGTGCCATAATCGTACCGGTCTGAATACAGCACGCGAACATGAATCAACATTGACGAGTTCATCACCTTTGTTTTAACTCTTCAAAGAGCTTCTTTCTTGCCTTGGTGAGAGAAAAAACAAGAATTTCAAGCACAACAAAGCCATAGCTTGACAAGCATTAATAATTTTATTTGATTTTTATTACATTATAAATGATTGTTATTTTAGTACAATATCCTCTCATACTATATATATATATATATATATATATATATATATATTTTTAAAGTCTCATACAAGATAACTTGCTGTGCACATGATTCATTTTTTTGAAAACTTCTAAAGGAATTAGGTAAAAGGGTTTACTTGCAAATAATTTGAGAGTTGAGGATTGTTTGGTTAAAATTAGAATTTAATTTATGGGTTAATTTACCCTGAATCTCACTTTGATCCATGACATTTCAAACATCTCACAGTTGATCCTTGATGTTTTATTTTGATTTCAATCCTTCCGTTAATTAGGCTTTAAAATTTGATGAAATCCGCGTAAACTAAAAATAGTTAAAATTTTAGATTATCTATAGAAATTAATTTTTATTTTTTGTATTGTTGTAATCTCTAAATTTCATATATTTCTAATTTTAGTCCTTAACTTCCACAGATTCCGCAAATATTCAATGCAAAGCTAACAGAAACTGAAATGAAATAAAACCTCAAAGACCAATTGTGAGACATTATAAAGTCATTGACCAAAATGAGATTGAGGGTAAATCTCTGGAAACATTTGTGAGATTTTATATATAACCTCCAAATCTTTGAAATTTTCCACATAAATCTCCTTAATTCCCCACTCAATTTTTATTATTTCCGATTATCATTTTATATTTTACCAATTCTTTTATGTTCAACTTAAATTTTACCATTAATCTTGTACATTGCTATTCAAATTCTTAAAACCTGACAAAAACAAATTTCACTTTTCTTTTACATTCTTTCCTGTATTATTTGTTTACCATTTGAAAAACTGACAAAAACAAATTTCACTTTTCTTTTACATTCTTTCCTGTATTATTTGTTTACCATTTGAATTGATTACTTTCAACAGCTAAGGATTGCCAATTGAGACACACTAACACCAACATTTAGTTGTGTATTTCTCAAGTGTTTGATTAATATGTGGTCTACATACTGTTGTCGTCAAATTTAAAATGAAGTGACGTGTCTTTTCCAAAAAAAAAAAAAAAAAAAAAAAAAAAAAAAACAACCGGTGATGACAAATTCATGTCGCCATTTTCCTAAACGACAATAGGTGTATAACTTTGGTCATGAAGACAAACATTACATTTTTCGACAAAGACGATAGCAAACTCATAAAGGAATGACATCACGTCATTAAGGAGCAACATGTTTTTCCAACAAAGGAAACACAATTCCAACCGTTAACCTTGAAGCGTTTCACTTGTTTTTCCTCCGTGTGATTGCTTTTCCTCTTTTCAAATTCTGGTACTTTTTTCTTTTCCTTTTTTTTCCCCCCCGAGAAAAGTACCAAGGAGAAATGTAAAATTTTCAAAAGCGGGGAGGTAAAATTAGCATATGCCGTCAATCGATTTAACTATACCAATCAAGAAATAGAATAGAGAAGGTGAGTACAAATAGGAAGAGCAGAAGAAAGGTCCTGCTGCTACTATTCCGCTGGATAGCTTGGGACAGTTCTTTGTTACCCAGCTCTACATTCGTTGTCGCTTCAACTGCCTGCCATTTCAAAAGAAAGCGGGTCGCAATAAGAAATAGTGCCCGTTTGTTTCCTGTATTCATCTCTTATTCTGAATCATGATTCATGATTCACTACAGTGTTTTCTCTCACAAAAAATACACGTAAAACGAAAATGGTTTTGAATCATGATTCTGAATACACGAACCAAACGAACACTGAGAAAAAACCTGTTAACTTGTAAATGCAATGTTATAAATGATTGCTAATTTCTCTAATTAGAGACATAATCACTGCTAAATGATATTTATCATACAAAATTGAGTTAATGATGTGCATACTTTTTCTTCTTTCATGAGTAATGCTACAGCTATATACTGAGAAAAAAATTGTGCTTGACAAATAAGGACTTAAATTTGCATATTGCAAGTTATAAAAGCCCTTATGCATTATTCATTGAAAGGTACATTCTCAATATTAAGCTTAAATCCATGTCTTTGGCCATGCAATCATCAAGAAAGATTATTGCAAAATATCTTAACTACTCTTGCAAAATAAAGGAAAGGGCAAGTTAAATTTGCACCACAACTAATTTGAAGCAGTCATTATTCAGAAATATATATATTGATTATTATATTCTTGAATATAATATACAGATATTTATTTGACAGGAAAGTATGGAAAACCAATGGAGCAACCAGGTTCGCTGCCCATATGCTAACTTCAGTGTCTCTTAAATCAAACAGTAAAACTAAATTTTTTATTTATTATTCTCTTGGTCTGGTTTTTCTGGTGTTGTGTTTTAGAGGGTAATATGAACATCTTCATTTTTGATGCAATATGGACAACGTTTTAGTTAAATGTGTAGTTCCTTTTAGATTAATTGGAAATCCCAATCCCCATCTCCAAACAGTTAAACTGCAGAGAATCACACTAAAAAATAAATAGAAGTTCATTTTTCTAACAAGAAAAAACTAAAAAGGATGTAGAATCATGATTCCAGTGACAATATAAACATTATCTTTTAACACAAAGGTATTATGGTTTAAAATATAAATTTTCCACAAATTTCAAACATGCAGTAGACATCTTAGCAAAATAATAAGGTTAAAAAGTAGATGCATATCGTAAGAACCTTATAAGCTACAAGAAAAATGAATGAACATCAACATGTACTGGGCATCTAACCTGCAGGTATAGCTGTTCTATTTGTTGTGCTTGTTGCAAAACATGTGTGGCCATGAGATGATTCAACGCTGACATTTCGACCATCTTAGTTTCCGTTTGCTGGACCACATCTAGAAGACTACTCAGCTCTACCTGCAAATCAACAACAGCAGCAGCAACAAACAGCTTTACTTTTAAGGGAAACTTGCAATTTGAGATGAAGCAATTAGGAATAACATAACAGAAAAGAACGAAAAAAGAAACAAAAAGACGCCACTGAAGTTCTTATACTGTGATTACCTGAAGAGCACGAGTTTCATCATCCAAAAGCTGTTGCTGAACTTTTAGAGGCTCGGGTCGAAATTGATCAAGTTCTCTGACGTCTAAATTGTTTGATTTAGATGCGTCTTCAGAACTTGACTTGACAACGGGTTTCAATTTTCTTCTTGGTGTTGCCTTACTGATGGCATCTTGAAAGCGTATGGCTCTAAGCTGATCAAACTGGGATGTAACAGAGTGAAGTCTCTCACTTAAACTCAAAACCTGCAGTCAAGAAACTGGCATAAGAAAAAACCAAATTACCAAATGGTAATATTCATTTGATTAATAAAGTTTCCTAACAAGGAGTTGGAAATTTAAAATTTCAAACTGAACAATTAAACAACAATGAGCTCGCAAATAGCCAGGATTAGTTGTAATTGCATGCCACGACAAGATTGTATCATTTCACAACACTAAAGTAAGGTGATAAATTGCAAGGTTTCTGCCCTGGAGGACACATAAAAATATAAAAGACAACGATCAAATAGTATGAATAAAGATGAGAGTACAAATTGAAACCTACCACCCCATGTTTGTGTGCTACCGTATCAGCATTAGATTTATCAGCCCTGATGCCAAACCAGCGTTTTGAAGTCTCTTCTTCATCATTTATGCTGTTTTTTAGAACATCAATTTGTTCTTGGCATGCTTTAATAAAAGCGCTGACCTGCATTCGATTAATAGCAGAATGAGTCAAAAAAAAAAAAAAAACAAACAAACAAACAAAACAAAAATACAGAATCTACCAAGTAAAACTAAGATAAAGATTTTTTTTTTTAAAAAAAAAATACAACACGGAATCGAACCGGCAACCTCTCCCAGACCCCATCCCACCCAAACCCCCCTATGCCACTAGACCAAGCAATCTTAGGCACTAAGAAAAGATAAAGACGCATGTTAGTTACGATGATAAAGATGTAAATTAATTACAACTCATTAAATATTGTGATTACAATCATATTCAAAAGAAAAATAAAGTACCCACCAAGTAGTTTCTCTAAAATAAATGGCATATGCATGTGCACTAAGGGATTGCCGACGCTAAAATGCATGGCATCTGTGAAATAAAATAAGTGAAGAAAGATAAGATCTATCTAGGTAAAAATCCGTTGATTATCTGAAACAGTTCATTTGATTTTCAAATAATAAAATCCAAAATGTAAAATTCTAGCATCAGAAAGAATGGTGTTAATAATCCAAATAATAATATGTCGTGAAATTCCAGTACAGAAACACCAAATTATGACTTACTTCATGCTCAATGCTATCTCTCTCTTGTTCAGTAGTTCGATGCAGATCCACATAATCCTTGCGATGTTTCAGCATAAAATGTTCTAGAGTCCCAATGCTCTCAAGCTAAATAGAGGAAAGAAAACACATCCAACACCAGAACAGATATTAAACTAAGGAATTTTCTAAACAAGATGAACGGTTTGGTAATGGTGCGCATACTGTTTTGAGGGCGGCTTTAGTGAAAGGTGATCTTTGGCGAGGCTTGTGGATGATAAAATTTGCCAAAATAGCTGCCAATTTAGACTGTAAAAAGAACACATGGTCACTAAAAGTCTCTGATTGAAACAAAATCATCTCAGTATTCATAGATGAATAACACGAAATTGAAAGGTTAGAAATACAAAACCTCATCATATCCCAAAGAGAGAGCAGTGTGCCTCACAGCATCTTTGAAATCCTCAGTCCTGTCCCTGACTTTGGCCATTCTTGACCATCAAGGAGCTGACAAAAATCCTAACCCGAAAACCGACAACGATCCCTCTTCCTCTACAAGGACGAGGAACAAAGATGAACAGGAAGTAGTAACAAAGCTACAAATGTCAAATCCCCCCTTCTTTTTTCTATGTTACCCTTGAATCTGGAAGATAAAAATAACATAAAAATAAATGCTTGAATGAGAAAATGTCTTTGATGATATGTATGAATAAAAAAAGCAGAATCCATGATCTAGTCCAGAGCCGGCTTAACCCTAAGGCAAGTTAAGCGGCTGCTTAAGGCCCCAAAGTTTTAGCCTACAATTTAGGCTTGTCTCTATTATATTTTTTCGGCATGTCTACGGTAGGGGAAGCTTTTTCCCCTACCGGTAGTGTGAAATCCAACTATCCATATTAAATCTTAGTGAAGGTTTACGTAGTCTCATTCACACCGGATTGTAGCCTGTATTTAAAAAAAAAAAAAAAAAAAAGAACAATAGTTATTTTTTTTTTTTTTTTTTTTTAGAATGAAGAACAATAGTTTAGTACGCACAGAAAGTAAAAACCAACCTTAAAATCAAGAATTTTCCTCGCAATCCAAAACTCCTCAGAATCTCAACAACCCAGAAACCAACAATTCGAGCAACAAATATCAAATTATTAAATTTTATGAATTAAGACAACTCAGAAACCTTCAAATTATCAAATTTTCCTTGCAATCAACAATTCCAAAGCATTCAGACAACCCAGAAACCAACCTTCAAATTATCAAAATTCCTAAACTGGTGATTTCGAAACAAGTAACTCCAAGTCCCTAAACAGGGTGATTTTGGAATCAAGAGAGGGAAAAGTGAATGAGATTATGGTTTTGTTTGCTCCAGTTTCCGAATCTATTGTTTCCTCGAAAATTCCACCATTTTATTCTTCCCCAAACACCTCTTCTATATTCTCGTGACAAATATGAACTCTGCAAATTGTGGACATAATAATAACTTACACAAAATTCAGAAAATATTAACGATAACAATAATCATATTAGTAATAACCATAACGTATAAACTAGATTTCCCTTTACAAAAAACAAAAAAAAAAACCCCCAAAGATTAGAGAGAAACCTGTTTTCGAAGAAGTCTGAGTATTGTTAAGCACATGTAATCCGAGATCTTACGCGAATTTAGTCTCTTTGATGAACGAGCAACAAGATGATGAAGAAATAGAAACACGGATCCACAATCAACGGAAAATCAAACCAACCGACAAATCCCATGCTCTTCCTCCCATTAATCAATAGGTCTCTTGACGAAGTCCATGACGGAGTCCATTATGCCGGCTTGCGACGCCGGGAGGTGTGGCTGGTGGGTCTGCAAATTAAGTTAAGGCATCAAAGATGGGTCTGCAAAGGGATTAGGTCTGCAAATTTGCGTTGGGGAAGGAATTTTTTTTTGGACGATGAATTTTTAATCCAACGGTCTTTTACTATTTTACCTTGGCAATACGGGTTACGATACGACGACACGACACGAACACGATTTGATTTTTTTTGGGTTAGTGTCAAAAATATCAATTCCGGGTCAATTTAGTGTCAACTCAAAATTGATCCGTCTGAAAAAGGGTCGGGTTAGTGTTAACCCGTATGACACTAAATTAACCCGTTTAGTTAATTTATTAATTTTATACTATTTTTTTAATTTTGGACCTTTTAGTAATTTAGTCTCATAAGAGAAAAAACCCTAATCCTCCCTCACACCCACACACGCACACACACTTTTCATATATTTCCTAATCTTATTCACTTTGAAATATTGCATATATGAACTTATATTGTCTAAGCATTTTTTTAATCTTATGTAGAAATTTGATGATCTTGTTGATGATGACTTCTCTGATGTTCTCCAAAAATCTCAATTAGAGCTTTACTTGGATGAGCCTAGGGTAAATAGGAATGCACCTTTAGATATTCTTGCATTTTGAAAGTCAAATCAATTCCGTTATCCTATTCTTGCCATGATGGCTCGTGACATCTTAAGCATCCCGGTATCAACAGTTGCATCAGAGGCAGCATTTAGTAATGGTGGTCGTGTGTTGGATCAATTTTGAAGCTCACTTAAGAGTGAAACTGTTGAAGCACTTCTCTGTACTAAAGACTGGTTATTTGAAAATGAAGGTAAAGTATTTTACACTTATCTTTTGAATCAGTTTAGTTAATTTTATTATAGCTATTTCTAAAATTATTTTTTTAAATCTTGTTGGATGTTAACTTAGGTGATCATGATAAGGCATTTCTTGAGGATTTGAATGAGATGACAAAGGATGTAGTTTCTCTTAGCTTGAATGATAATGCTCAAGCTTTAAACTCGGTTGCTCTTAACTCTTGAACACTTAAAAGATAATTTTAGCTTTATTATTTAGTTGGAGTTGATTATCCGATTGAACTTTGTTATCTTATTGGACTTTGGTATGTAGTTAGACGTTATTTTGAAGACATATCTGATTCATGTTGTTTTTAATGTAATTTTAGTGCTTCAAATTGTTTTAAAAAGTGACATATCAATTAGGGGTTTGGGTCGATTTCGGGTCAAGAATGCGGGTGAATTTCGAGTCCTAATTCACGAGTTATGACGGGTCGTGTTAGTGTCAATCCGTGTCTGGACGGGTCGTGTTAGTGTTAGTGTTTTTTCAACCCGTCGTGTCACGGGTCGTGTTAGTGTTGGGATTTTTTTTTAAAAAAATTTCTTCAACCCGACACTAACACGACCCGTCGACACGATTTGCCAGCCCTAATTTTACCCTACTGATAGGGGAAAAAGCGCCTCCTAGTGTAGAATTGCCGTGCGCCTCCTACTGTAGAATTGCCCTATCGAGTAGAATCAACAAGAATCTATTTTCAAGTCTAATTTATTTTAACCAATTCTAATTTAAAATTTGAGTTTTATTACAATTTAAGTTTATTATTTTAAATTTTTTTTTTAAATAATCATATTTAATTTTTTTTATTATAATAAAAATTTTTACATAAAATTATATTTTAATTCAAATTAAAAATTTAAATAAGCGTATTAAACGGACACTATATTTTACTTGTACTAATACTCCTTTCTTAATATTTTTGTTACAAGTTTTTAGGTTATAATATACCTCTCTTACTCATTATTTTTTATCTACTTGTTGATTATTGTTTTTTGAGTTATAAATTAGCTATTTTATTTTTTGTTATTGTTGTGTTATGTCGTGGTGATGGTTTTCATGCATATCAAAATCAAGTTTTAAGAATAAATACGTTCACTAAAAAATTTGTATTGACAGAGCATGGCAAACTCAAGACAAAAAAGAAATAAAAAATTTGATTCAATCACAAAAAGAAGCTTTTAAAAATTATTGAAGCGAAAAAGTATACTTTTTTTTTTTTTTAGTGGAGAAGGTTTTAATGAGTTTTAATATTAATTATTACTTTAACTTTGTTGTCTTTTTATTTTGGTTGTTATTTGTTTTTCCTCATTTGATGTAGTGTGTTATTTTGTTAATTTTGAATGGTATAAGATGATATTCCGTTTTTTCCTTTAAATTTCATTTCAGTGCACAATGTTATATATATATATATATATATATATATATATAAACTATAACTATATATTAAAGGTGTATGCACTTACGATTCATCTAGACACATAAGACCATTCAATTAGACACAAAAACACTATTTAAAGTAAGGACTATGGCATGAAAATGTTAAGATATAATATAATTCTCGAATTTTGAAGTGTGTTTTAGCATCATGAAATGATGAAAAATATATGTTAGGTGTTGGAGTTATGTTTGCTCTAACTTTGATGTTCAAGTATGACTATTATGAAGTATACAACAACAACAATAAGCATTAATCCCAATTTAAATAAGTTATATGAATTTCACTTATTCATGCAGTTATGTTCAAAATTAAACTTTCCTAAAGGACTGGATCTAGAATATCTTTTCTAACTACTTCGATCCACGTAATTCTTAGTCTTTCCCTCCATCTCCTAGTATTAGGTATAAGAATGTCTTCGCAAGCACGAACTAGTATTCCTAGCGGTCTACATTGGACATGCATGTACTACCTCAAGCGGCATTCGCGCACCTTATCTGTGACGATCCTCCTTTAAGGCCGCCACTGTAACTAACTTTTTAACTTGTACTTACTAAAATTTCTTAAAATTTACGGAACATTTTTTAAAAAGGTTTATAATAAACATAAGATACGAAATTGCTTTCTTAATTAAAATATTCAAACCTTAACATATCTGTTTTAGAATCATAATTAACAAAACTATTTATAGCATAAAGTTGATTGCGGAAATATTTGCGAGCGGTATCCATATCCCGAGCCCCACATCGTTCGTCCACTCGCCGGCAGTCCATCAGGCATTTTATGCCGGTTGCTTACCTACAATATAAACATTCTATAATAAGCTTTGCTTAACAAGTAGGAACTACCTCTCGCAAAATAACTGTAAGTTCACATGAATAAATATGCATGAGCCAATTATGTTTGATTATGATGTCTTATCAGAATCTTATTATCTTATCTTTCTTTTGGGCCCGAGTGCTCGTACCACTTGCGTGCAATCATCGGGACGTGATGATTTGCAAGGTCCCCCACGACACCGTGATTATAATTTGAATGCCTCCCTTGAGTTGGAGGACATTATTATTTTTTTTCTTTTCTCCCTTGCGGAGCTTGAGTTACCTCCCCTGCGGAGGCTGGTACGGCACTCAACTGAGATTATTCTTATAAGTTCCCCT
Source organism: Morus alba (assembly GCA_012066045.3). Classification (NCBI taxonomy): domain Eukaryota; kingdom Viridiplantae; phylum Streptophyta; class Magnoliopsida; order Rosales; family Moraceae; genus Morus; species Morus alba. Next base: position 9,067,519 of record CP050232.2, on the reverse strand, counting down.
TGACTTGTTAAGGTGTATACAATATGACCTAGCATAACATACTATAACATGGAATGTACTCGAACACATATAATTCGTGTGTAATGCTTAAGTGTATGTAGTATAACATAGCATAACATACATAACATTGAATGTGCTCAAACATATATAATTCATGTGTATTGTTCACTTTAAAATCTATTTATATTGTAGGCGAGATTCCTACTTACTTGATTTTTAAAGCTGGAATCTCCTTTTCGCCTATTAGCCTATTATCTTGCTTTCTTCTGAAAATGAACACCCATTAAGAGTGTGAGATTAACTGTTATTTGCTATTCTATTTTAGCAACTTATGAAGGAAAATCTAACCCTTTTCATAAGGCATATATTCCTTTCTTTTACTAAATGATAATAAAGATTAATTTATTGAATCCTCAAAATCTTATTTTCCTTAATTTTTCTTAGTATGATATTACGGCCCAATTCGGCCTAGGACTTATACATGACATTCTAACTTTTACGCCGCTGAAATTTATACTCCAACGGAGTCTCTTAAACTAATGTGGGCGTTAGACCCACATTAAATCTTTGAAATTCTACGGACCTATCGTATTGGGCTCGTAGGTGCCTGTCGGGATAATTCGCCCGGTAAACCACTATGTTCTTTAAAGAAAGTATTTTTCCTTAAAAACTCCATTTATGAATACTTTCATTAAAATAAGATTTAATGTCATTGTATTTTACTGAAATTCTATCTCGGGTTCTTTTATAATTTTTTGTTGAAACCGACACTGTTTTAGTTTTGTCATGTTAAAAACTGTGCAGTTTCTGAAATCTGCGCTTTACTGTATCTTAGAGTCGGATTTCAAAATTTTGTTCTTCGTGACAATTCCTCGTCTCGTCGAGATCTAAAATTGTTGTTTTTAGTGAAAGTTTAAATTCAGCCTCTATGGACCTAGTTTGGCTGAAAACCGTAGCTGCTGTTTTTCTTGAAACTGTTTTAGTCAAAAGCTGTGCCGTTTTGGGAATCTATGTTTTAGTACCTCTTATGATCGGATTTTGAAAATCTTTTCTTCATTAAATTTTTTTGCCTCATTGAAATCTAAAATTGTCACTTTTGTGAAAAATTGAGATTCAGCCTCTAAGGGTTCCGTTTGGCTAAACTAGTGGTTGCCAGTTTTTTTTTTCGAAATTGTGTTGGACAGCTTGTCCGTTTTTATAAAATGGCTTCAAACTTGGTTTTAGAGTTAAAATTAGGTTTTGTCATAGTAACTGAAAATGTTCAAAACATCCAGGGCTATAAGTTCAAGCTTTGAAACATTGAAAAATCTCTCTCTAGGGTCCTAATTTTCGTGGTCAAAGTCACCGGAAAATTTTTCCTCTAATCCGAAAATAAGCAACTTAGTGTTGGTTGCCAAATCGAATTCGGCGGCGGAAGCGTGGTAAGAAACAGCGGATCGTGTATAACAAAAATTTTCATTAAAATTTTGACATACTCTATAGATTATATTAATTTATGCACGAATAAATTAATCACATTAATTAATATGATTTAAGGATCAACCGAAAAAAATACCTGGAAGCCGACTTAGATGATAACTTGAATTTCTTTGACCACGAACAGTCCTTGCTCCAAGCTTTGTGTTTAGAATACCAAAGTCTTCCACGTCAATTCCTTGATTCCACGTAGACGTGTGTGTGGGCACACGTGAGACAAAAAAGGTTTCTGAAACACTCGAATTTCCACAAACACCAACACATGTACGATGTGGAATTTTTGGAGAAAAATTTTGCTCTCTTTTTTCTTGCTATGAGAATTTCGGCCACACATCAAATTAGGGCTGAAAATATGTTTCAAAATTGTGTCTACAATTTTCTATCTTTCTCATATTTAAAGAGTAGAAGTCAAACTTCCAAATAGAATCAAATCCTTCTCTCCAATTTTGAATTTGGAACAAAAAATCCCTTCCCCTTATCCACTTAATGGCCGGCCACCCTCCTAGGATTTATCCCTATGTGTGGCGCCAATATCAGATAGGGAAGGAAGAGATTTTATCCTTTATCCAGTAGTCCAATTTTAATTCAGATTCAAATTCGAATTTAAATCAAACTTAAATTAATTTGAATTCTAAATTGAACAACTTATCAAATAAGTTTAAATGGATAAATCTAGATATGTTCAAATTCAAATTTAAATAATCACATTATTTAAATAATAATTAATTCTCAATTAATTATTTTTTGAGTATTTAATTTTAGAATTCTGTAATTCTAAAATTCCCATTTTGCCCTTTGTGTCTGGTAGAATTACAAGGACGACGTGGGGACTAATGGACCTATAATCCCGAGGGAATTTGAAAATTTGGATTATTGAATAAGGTCTTAATTTTGTGCAAAATGTCATCTGTCATAAGTTTCTAATGTTTTTCAAGGAATTTTATTGGATCACTTACATTGCAAATAATAGAATTATAACAAATAATTGTCGCAGTTGAGGTGCTGTTAATGTAAATGAAGCTTCTAATATTGATTGATCCCATTCCTTATCGTCTCCTAGTAAGCCTAATGCATAGCATGCAGCTTGATTTGTTGGATATCTTATATTGTTGACTGTTCGAAGGTCTTCATAACTTATTTTTCCTTTTTGATGATTTAATAATAATTTTAGGTAGTATAATTCAACGGAATTTGGATGGACGTGGAAAGTTCGTCCAATTGCATGTCCTATTTGTCTTGGAGACCAATATTTATATTTAGTATTCCAAACATATTTAGTCGGAACTCTATATAAGTTAAATCTCTGGCATTGATATCGTGTTTATTTGTCTCCATCCTATTATCTAATTTAATACCTTTTTTTTCAATATAGAATGATGTATTTCTTCGTCTATAATTAATGAATCTTGTTTCTTCGATTGTTGTTTCGTTTTTAAATTGTTTTGGAAACTTTTTTGAACATTCTGAATTTTTCATGCATGGAGAATTTGGCCTAATAATGCCACATGGTCCGTGCATCATAAATTCAGCTACGATTTTGTATTCTAATGGATTGTTATTAGGATCAGGTATTTCTGCAGAAATGAATTTATTTATTTGCCATGGTTCACGCATTTTGTCGTCGTTGTGAAGCCAAAAGAGAAAATGAGAATGTGGGAGACCTCGTTTCTGGAACTCTATGACATGCAAATCTACAAAATTAAAAAATAATTTGTTATACTTTCTATTGTATTAGAAATTATAATTTATTTATTTGTATTAGGTATTCATGGAATGAAATAAATGTGAATAGAATGAGCTAACCTGCTATAATTGTTCCAAATATTTTTTCATTTTTAATAATATATAGAATATGATCTAATTTCATTTTAAAAATTCTTGTAATGATGTCTGGTCTATCTTCTGCTTTGTGTCCTGGTATTTTTGCTAAAGCTCTGATAATTTCAGGTCATTTTGGATTACATATGAATGTTATAAATAAATCTGGATTTCCATAGTGCCTGCAAATTGTCATTGCATCTTGATAATTTTGAATCATATATCTTGGACTTCCTGTATGGCTGGAAGGAAGAATAATTCTTTTTCCTATCGCTTGTGCATTTGTATCTCCTTTGGTGATTGCGTCTTGAATTCCTTGATAAATTTTAGATCTTAAATTTTTTTGATTTTTCCTAATATAATCTAGTCGATCTTCTTCTACAGAGGCATATGCATCAACTATATATTGTTGGAATAGTCTGCCGGCCCGAAAAAGGGTATTTCCTTGTATTTGTCATTCTTGTAATTGATAGCAATAAAATTCTCGCATAGAAATTCTTTTTCTTGTGGAGGTATTCCTTGAATTATTGATATTATATTTTAAATCTATTCGGTAACCGTCCTCTCCATAGGGAAATAATAGAGGATATTGAAGGGCCATATAACATGGATGTAGTTTTGTAATCCTTTGTAAAGTGTTTGTTTTATCTTGAATTATAATGTCTCTTCCTTGTTCATATTCACCAATATCTCCAACTATTAAACCACCTATGTCATTTAGAGTGGGTAATTCATATTGATTACTATCTGTATTTCTTTGACCTATAAGTCTTAATTTCATAGATGGGATATGATATTGTTGATATTGATCTCTTATCATTCAAAAAAGTTTAACTAATTTATTTGTATCATCAAGCATTTTTGTTAAGTTTTCAGTTATAAATTGTATTAAATTTTCAGATTGATGATCATATTGAAATGATGAAGCTATTCGATTTTGAATTTCATTTTCTGTGCCATATATATATAATTGTGCAAATTTTGGTGGATTATTATTAATTGGTAATAAAGATCCCATAAGATGATGTATTTGTCCACTTATTTTAAAAATATATGGGCCACTTGAGTTTGTTGCATTTGTTTCTATATTAGCACCAAATGATGTAAATGCAAACATGGAATTATATATTCGGATGTTTTTACGAAAGTGTGTACTTATTGAACCTCCATAATAATTAAGTAATCTATCTAGTGTAAGAGGTGTTTTTTTAATTAAGGGCAATGTTATTTTTCCATTTCTACAGCAAAGATTATATTCAATTAGATTACTGGTTTTGGCTCGCTCATTGAACCAAAAGAACGCACCACAATGACGATAGATATAAGAACAATCTCCGAGATCAATGTACGCATTACTAGTACCTATGAAAAGGAAAGAAAAATGATAATAAAATTGATTAATAAAATTTAGATATTATTTGTACAAAGAATTATATTATTATTTAAATGAAATGATCAATATAGATAGGAGAATTACAATTTTCATTGTAAGTGCTGGATGCCGAAGGTAATAATGTGGCAATTTGTTCTTCAGATTGAAAATGGCCAAGCATTGTGTCAAATTTAGATCTTGAACGTGTTGTTGATGTAGCTTGAAAAGCTTCATTTCTCTGGTTTTCAAAATTATTAGTCGTATTTGCAGAATCTTGATTTATTAAAGAAATGGCGCGTCGCATAGATTGAATTTGTCGTGATGATCTTTTTTGAATTTTTTTCCTATTCATCTGTGTTTATGATATAAAAATATTTAGGTATTAAACAGAAAAGCCAAAAAAATTAAATAAATAAGATTATTTATTGCATATTGTGATATGTTAGGAAGAAACCTAACAGCTAGATATGTTCACATATGTTTACAAATTTAACGTGTAAAGTATTTTTATGTTATATCTCTGTAATTTTATAAGAAGAAAAAGGTAGAAATGATTAATTTATGAAAATAAAAGTAAAATAGGAACTATTACTAAAAAATAGGATAAGTGTGTAGGAAAAAGATATGAAGAAATATAATATGAGTATAGTATAGTTGTTAATATTGTTGGCATTAGTAATAATTAATGATAGTATATAAAAAAAAAAAAAAAAACGCTGCTGATTATTTAGGTTAAGGGAGATGAAGAAGAAGAAATAAAACGCAGCAAAGAAGTGCAAGAGGAAGGAAAAAAACGGGGAAAAAAGTTGTAGACAAAACAACATTTACAAAGTATGAATATTATGGTATTTTTATATGATAATTGTTGTTCATCTGTTAATTTTTTTTAATTAATTTGTGATGAAGAAATAAAATTATATTGTGATAATGATTATATCATTACTTTTTGTAGGCAGTAAAATAAGAATATATTAGTAAAAAATATATTACTAAAAAATAGTATAAGTAGGTAGAAAAAGAATATAAAGAAACATAATATTAATATGCTTATTATTAGTGATAGTCGTTGATAACGTCTGAAACAAACTTCCCGGTAATGTGTAAGTCAATAGAAGTGAAGAAAAAGAGAATAACGGGAGGAGAAAATGCAGTAGAAAAAAATAAAAAAAAGTAGTAACCAAAAGGAACTTGATAAGGGGCCAATATGATAGTATTTTTATACATTTGTTATTGAACTCTTGAATTTTTTGATGAATCTGTGATGAACAAATACAATTATAATGTTATAATTATTTTATAACTGTGTACCGTAGGCAAGTGGATAAACCTATAATACTTTGTAATATATCTGATTCATTATACATATCATAGGGTGTATTTGATGAAAAGTAATGAAGCAGTCTAAGAATATGAGATTATTCAAAGACTGCGAAGTGTATTAAAGAAAGATAAAAGAAATGAGATTTGTCTCCCAATTACAGAACACGTACAAAAAAGAATAAAGTAAATAATATACATTGATCCAATATAAACAGGAATAACAAAGAAAATAGAAATGAATAGAAAAAAGTATGAGAAAAAACTAAGATTATGGGAAGTAAATTGTCCAAACATATGAGGACAATGTAAGGGGCTAACGGATGGAGCAATTAGCGACAAAAAAAGAAGAGGAGAAGGTACAAATACAAAGAAAATATAGGGAAAAGAAGTACTTAATAATGGAAAATTGTTAGGATTACAACTAAAATCAAGCTAAAGAGAAGAACTAAAACATGTAAATTAAAAACATAGTTAATATAATGCCAAAAAATAAATAAAGTGGAAATAAATATTTGGATGCCATTTAAATCGTAAATACTAATAAGATTGAATCAAGGGTTGATAACAGGAAAAAACAGAATTGAAGTTAGTAATAGTAAGTAGATGACTTTGAAAAGTGTTTTAGTTGTAAAACATTAAGTAGACAAAAACAAACACAATTAATCAAGTATAGGTAAATATTAATAATATGAGAGCAAGTGTAAATAAGATAAAAAAAAAGAGAGTAGGAGTTATTAAGTGTACCTGGACCAGTATGAAAAGTGTGCTAACTGTAAAATGTCAACCAAATAGGAACAAATAGAATTAGTTAAACATAGAAAGAGAGGATGAGGATAAAAATGAACGAAAATAGGTATAGAACACTAATAAAAGATACTGGATTAGCAAAAATAAGAAAAAATAGAATCAGCTCAACAACATATATTGACAGCAACATATTAAATTTATGTTTCCCTATCATCATTATAAGAGAAAGAAAAATTTATTGATAGTACCTGTAGCAGTGTGAAATTTGTGCTAAGCGTAAAATATTGAGCAACCGGAACGAAATATGGCTAGTTAAGGATAGAAAAATATGGGTAAATAGGAGTAAATGATGGAATCTGAAATGAAAAAGTCAATGGTTATGGATAAAAAGATATGAAACATAAAGAGTCAAAGCCAGAAAAGTGTAAAATGGAAGCAGTAAGTGAGAAGTAATGACGGAAAATCAGTAGTAATAACGGATAATGTGGAAGGGGAAGGAGAATGGGCGGAGGAAAATATACATGGCAAATGTATTCGACAAACAACATTAATAAATAATAGGCAGAAAAGCTGTTATCAATAGTAGACAATGTATAAGAATATAACACGTATTAATCTATATTGGTTTAGAGAAATAGCTAGAAAAGTTATGATAAAGAAAAGTACTGGAAAAAGGACATAAAAATAGGGAAAAATATTGTTGTAGATAATATCACATGATAGTAATACATGTTCTAGAAAAAACGAAAAGAAAAAATCTTTGATTCATTTAAGACATCTGCAAGAAAATCAAAATGAGTTATTAACCTAGTAAATCAAAGGACAACCTAAAAGGCTTACATGATCACCGCAATAAATGAAAAACAAAAAAATGTGATATTACCGATACAGAAAGCCAAATGAAGTAGAAGAAAAGCTATTAAAGTGAATAAAGTACCTGCAAAAATAAATTGTTTAAAAAAGATGATATTATTAGTACAACAAACCACAAGATAGAGAAAGAAAAAATCTCTAAATCATTTAATGCAACCATAATCAAATTGCAATGAGTCATCAACCTAGGAAATCAAAGGACAACCTAAAAATCCAGATCATCAAAAATGCATGAAAAGTAAAAACACACCAATAAATGGAAGAGAAAAATCTTAAATGGAAAAAAAAAAATCTTATTTTATTAATCGCATCCATCGAGGAAAAATGCATGAGTAAAAACGACAAAAATAGATAAAAAACAAAGACTTGCAAAAACAAGATTTTAATAAAAAACAACAGAATCGAAAAAAAAAAAAGGTAAGAAAAGAAAATCAAAATTAGAGGAAAAATATGTAATCAAATTAATAATGTATGAAACAAAAAGAAAAAAAAAAAAAAAGAACGAACGAAACCAACAACACAAAGGAAGAATAGTAATGAAACAAACTAGAAAGTAAGAAACATAAACAAAAACCAAGGGGGAAAAAAATCCGGAAACCCACCAAAAGGACAAAAATTGAATGTAATGTTCCCAGGAAGTCAACCAAGATCATATGAATTAAAAACAACATAATGAGGAAAACGGAAAAAAAAAGGTAAGAAAAAAGAAAATCAAAGAAGAAAAATTGAATTCTCCCGGAAAAGGCCGAAAAAAAAAAGAACAAAAAAATGAGTTCCCTTTTACACAAAAGTAACAACAAATAGGAAAATGCTCATGCGATCTCAAGCAAAAATCAAACCATAGAAGAAAAAATGAATAAAGATGAAAAGAAAAACCAAAGAAAAGAACAAAAAAAAAAAAAAAATGGGTTTCAAATCAAAAAAAAACAAAAGAAAAACAAAAACTAAAACGGTAAGGACACACCAACAACAACAAAAAGGAAGAGGAAAAAATCAGAACACTCTGCAAAAACCCCAAGCAAAATCAACAAAATGAAAAAAGACCAAAAAGCCCAAAGAGAGAAAAAAAAAAGGGAAAAAAAAGAAGAAAAAAATGGAAGCCCAGTATATTTATTAATTTGAGCGGATATCGGAAAATTTTTTCCCCAAATTTCACATTTTTCTCATTTCTCTGCTCTCTTCTTTTTTTTTTTTTTTTTTTTGAAAGGAACAAACAAAAGAAGAAAAAAACCTCAATTCCCTTTTCCCCAACTCGTCAAAATTTGAACAACCTCTTTTCCCCAAAGAAATTCCCTGTCCATTCCCTCCTTTGAAAATTCCCAAAAAGAATCTCACGGGAAGAAGCAGATTCAATTTGTAGACCCTTTATAAATAGAATTTCATTTTTCAAAACCAAGGGGAAAAAATCCTTTAAATGGGAACCCACCAAAAGGAAAAATGACAATAAAGAAACGACACACCAAGAAATTTTTGCTCGAGAGGAAGAGGAAAACCACCGCACCTGCAAAAGCCTCTCCAGATCCAAAAAACCATCAACGGAAAGGAAAAAAAAAAAACCCAGAGCCCACAAAAAACTCAAAAAGGCGACCGACCGGTATAGCAATCAGAGAGGAAAAGGGAAAAAAAAGTCCAAAGATCGAAATGTTAAAAATCAAGGGAAAGGAAAAAAAATATAAAGAGAGCCCACAAAATTCGGAATATTTGACGTTATTGATGTTGAGAGCACTTTTTGATCATTATTTTCAATTGACTACGAGAGGAAAAAAGGAAAATCTGCAGCATCGGAACCAAAATCAAGCCAAGGAGAAGAGGGGCGAAAAAAGAGAAGAAAAAAAAACCCAGAACCTACCAAAAGGAACGACACACCAATAGCAGAGAGGAAGAGAAAAATCTGCAGCATCCGAACCAAAATCAAGGAAAAGAAGAGGGGAAAAAAAGCACCGAGAAATTTCAAAACGAAAGAACAAAAAATGAGTTCCTGCCGAAAACCCACCAAAAGTACCCATAGACCAAGAAGACAGAGGAAAATCTTCGACATGCGAAACAAAATCAAGAAAAAGAAATGAGCCAAACCAACGGATGGAAGCAAAGAAGGAGAAAAAAAAAGACACAGAGCAAGAGGAAGAGAGAGAAACGGCGGATGAAAAGAAAACCAAAGAAAAAAATGCTATTAGGGTTTCACAATCACACGTGTGAATAAACAAAAGTGCCCATAGTAGGAGTAAACAAAAAACTAAAACGGTAAGGACAAAATTGTCGTATCACTTAACAAAAATAAAAAGACCAAAAAGCCCACAACCAACAAACGAAAAGAGGAGAGAAAAAGGACAAAATCGTTAGAACACTAAGAAGGGTTGGTTATGACATATGTGGAAAAACAAAAAAATGACCGTGGATGAAAAGGAATAAAGGCTTGGGACGGGTCTCTACTTTCAACAAAATGAAAAAGACCAAAAAGCCCACAACCCACAAACGAAAAAAGAAAAGAAAAAAAGGGCAAAATGATCAGAATACTATTATAAAAACAGTAAAATGAATGTGGGTGAACAGTACCGGACGGATTTCTTTAATATATTTATTAATTTGAGCGGATATCGGAAAATTTTTCCCCCAAATTTCACATTTCTCGCGCGCTCTGCTCTCTTCTTTTTTTTTTTTTTTGGTATCTGATTTGGCTACTCTAATTCCCATACGAACGAACAAACGCAAGAAGAAAAAACCTCAATTCCCTTTTCCCCAACTCTGTCGAAGAGGCATTTGGCTTGCCAAAGAAAAAACCAACCTCACTGGATCCTCTCTTTCCCCCAAATTCTCAAAATTCCCTGTCCATTCCCTCCTTTGAATTTGCTCTGCTAGATTCCCAAAAAAGAATCTCACAGGAAGAAGCTAGGGTTTCTCCTCGACGCTGCCTTTTCTTATTCATTTTTTCACTCCACACTGAAGTGAAGCTAGGTTTCTTCTCTCTAACCCGCCGCTCCTTCTCTTCACGGTGACCCTCCCTTTCTTTCAAAAGTCATCCACCCTTGCGGCCTTGCTTCTTCTTCGCTGCTACTGCTGCTTCTTCTTCTTCGCTGCTGCTGCTGTTCTTCTTCTTCTTTCATCTCTGTCATCTCTCCTTCAGATTCGGCCTTGGGGAAGTCGTATTCTTTCATTTCTTCGTCAGATCGGCCTTCGTAAAGGCTTGTTATTCTCATTTCTTCGTCAAATTCGGCCTTCGGGAAGTCAAATTTTTCAGTGGGCAAGGCCGCAGCTCTGTTTCAGCTCGCCATCTTCATCATTTCCCTCATCTGGATCTTCTCCGTTAACCCCTCATTTCCCTTCTCTTTCTCTTTCTAAATCACCCCAACTTTCTTTCTCCTCTTCGTTTTTCGCCAACTTTGAACAAACCCACATATTCAAACCACACGTTTTTGACTTTTCCTTTATGAATTTTTGCTTGTTTATTGTTGTTGTTGTTATTTTTTTTTTATAATTATTATTAGGGAGATTTCCCAAGATAGCAAAAGTGGATAGATTAGCAAATGTGCTGGTGGGTTTTCATTGGACTGACCCACTCGATTCTTGAAGGCTATTTCACCTTCTCTCTTGAATTCTACAAGGACAAGACTGCTTTTTACTCGGCTGAAGTTTGTATGTCTTCTTATATACATTTAATACATACATATATATATATATATATATATATATATATATATGTATATATATATATATATATATATATATATTTCTTCTTTCATAAAGTTTGAATCTTTAGTTGGTTATGATCACTAATCTTTGAAGGGGTCATGGAGTTTTTATTTTTTTATGTTTTGTGATTATTTATTTATTTATGTCTTTGGCAGGGAAAGAGTACAACAAAGGGGATTCGAGATATGCTGGTAGGGATGCTTCGATTGTTGTCGTTGAAGGAATACCATCAGTTTTAGAGGGTCATGCCTCCCTTCTAGCCATGTAAGATTTAGTGGTGTAACATTATAAATTGCTAAATGCTAATCCTGTAGAAATGAAATTTGGAAATGGAAAGAGAATGAATTTGGAAATGAAAATGGGAATTGAGCAGATTTGCTAAATGACGTTTGTTGAATGAAGGAACAGTGATAAAGACCATTCAATTATTTATATATCTTTATAATTTTTTCCCCTCAAATAAGCAGGGTTGAGTGTTATTGTTTATCTATTTAGTTCAAGTGAAAAGGGGACTTAGGATTGTGACTCATTTTCTTGATCAATCCAATTATATGGAATGTAGCCAAATTGTTTCGTATTCTAATTTTCTAGCACAGAGCCACAGATCCACTATGAACTGAAATTGGAATAAAAAAGGAACAAAAATGAGAATGAGTATTTGATTTAGGTGTTTGTTAACTGGTGTTCAAGTTATATATAATGTATTTTTGCGTAGAAGTCATATTAGAGTGGATTTGGGGATTTTGGGAATGGTGATTGAAGGTTTAGGGCCTGAATGTTATTCTTAGTTATTATTATATATGTAATTGAGTTGTTTATTCCGATTGAAAAGGAAACAAGGTAAGGAAACTGTGGACTGTAATTCCTTATCTTGATCACTCAAATCATGCGTGATTTGAGAAGGAAACAAACTCACTAGACATGCCAATTACTTTATTTTCCACATGTTTGAGTCTAGGATCATTCTAAGAGAATTCTATGGTGGTGTAAAAAACAATACTTGGGATACTGACAAAGTGTATGGAATTTATAAATTTACGACAAACTTTTCATTCCAAAATGATAATGGTGTTATATTATGGTCATTATGTTTACTTGTTAACCCAAAAAAAAAAAATGGAAGAAAAAAATTGTCAACTGTTTCAAGATGTCAACAGATTTGTGATTTGCATTAAAAAAAAAAAAAAACGCTTTTTTTTTTTTTTTTTTTGATCTGAGTTGTTCTTATTAGGTTTTGGGTTTTTGATCTGAAAATTTTGTGGCTGACCCTTGATTTTGCTTTTTCCCTTTTGATTTTTTTTTTTTTTTCTTATTTTTTATTCTTTTGTTGTTCTGATTTTGCTTTCCCTTTTGTTTGAGTTTGTGTTTTCTGAATTTCACTTTGCTTGTGAATTGCCTACTTTTAAGAAAAGGATGGTTTTACTCTTTTTTTTTATGGTACGGATAGCTTACTCTTGGACATGAATAATATATATGTTAAATATATATATATATATATATATATATGTATAGGTGTATTATTGTGTTCTTCTACTTTCTATGGTGTAGTATTTTGGATACATTTACTGTTCGTAGTGTGCAATTTATGTGGAGAGCAAAGTAAAATTTCATCTCATTGTCCTAGGTTTTTATTTTGTGATCTCATTGTCCTCAGAACTGATCAGCCATACTCCAGTAGGAGAATTTTCAAAGATGGCTCCTTTTCGCAAATTGAGTTTTGACATTGAATGTGCTGGCCGGCCGTAAAGGTCATTTTCCGGAGCCTAGCCATGATCCTGTCATCCAGGTCGGACCTGTTCATCTGATCTAGTGAACCAAAAATTTGCTAACTGTCCAATGTGTTGGTCACTCTGTTTAAAAAATAATATTGAAATTGTTCCCTTTTTTTTTTCCCATAGGTTGCCAATCTAGTTACTTTACAGGGAAAAAGCCAGCCATTTATCCGTAATGTCATGACCCTCAAATCATGTGCTCCTATAGTTGGTGTGGACGTGTTGTCCTTTGATACGGAAAGAGAAGTCTTGTTAGCTTGGAGGGTATGCATCAACCGAATCTTTTTTTGTCTTCATATTTGCAAGATTGTGATAGCACGTTTTTTTTTTTTTTTTTTCGGACTTTTGTATGTAGGCAACAAAGACTCGTGCAGTTTTCTCCAACTAGCTACAAAATAATATATATAAGATACTCTTTGTTTTATAAATTTGATATTAAATTTTTGTCCATTGCATCATTGAAGTGATTATGATTTCTCCAACTCTCTATACAACAACTTAGCTTTGTAGTTGTGCATAGTGTAACTAGTCCTTTATTTATAGGTTAAATGGTGAAAATTTTAGCAGAGTTTAATCATTGTTTTGAGAATGGATCATTTTCGTACAGGTTAAATGGTGGAGATGATCTTTTTGTTGGAGCATTTTGTCAAGATGAATTATTTACTTAACCATTTCATTTGGCTAGACGTTTTGTATACTTTGACATCTCTAGTTATTTATCTGTTTTCTTTACTTGTTTTGAATGTTAAAGTTGTAGACAAATGGTGTGACTTGTGTTGTAAACATCTTATTGCCAACTTCGTAGATATTGATAACAATTATTGCATTGAATGTTTTTATGTTTTAATTTAAATGTTTCTATTTGCATGTAAGATGTTGTTCAGAATCACCATCTATTTGAATGAATTCAAAATGATATCAATAATAATTTTAAAAAGTTACAAGAGTGAACATAACAATGGAAAAAAACTATTGATCTGTACTATAGTCATGCTAAATAGCTATAAGAGGTTGAAAATAACATGTCTTAAACGCTATAAGATCTCAATTCTATAGCGTTTTTTATATCGTTCTTAGAACGTTATGTTTTATTAGGATTTTTAATAGTGTTCGATGTCTTAGCGTTCCACAAAATGCTATTGTTAGTGTTTAATAGCGTTTTTGGTCAGCTATTGATGATGATATTTGTTGTAGTGCATGCGCACTGTTGATAAAAAATTTTCCCTTCAAACGCTGGTTTCAAACTACGTTCAAATATGTTAATTGTAGTTGTATTAGTTGATGTATTATAAAAAATAATTGTTAAAATTTTATTTTTTATCTCATAAAACCTAAAAATTTTCATTATTATACTAAAAATAGATGATGCGTTATGAGGATATGGACATAAACAAAAATCAATTATTCTTTTTTGTAAAACCCAATCGTCATCAACGTAGTGCGCTGTGACACATAAATATCCAGTTTTATTGCATCCATCACACAGATCAGAAGTGTAAGAGACAGTAGCATTAAAAGTCCTAAAATTATTAGCAAGAGATTGTCTCATTGCATAAAACACTTTCATGTAATCAGAACGAGTTGTGTTTCTATTTATCCGTTTAAATTGTGGGCAGAAGGCTGTCTGGATGAATTTTTCGAACGACGCATCATCTGCAAAAGAAAGAGCCAATTTGGCACTAGCTAGAAATTTAGCTAGTGCCTCACGAGCATGTTGTGCATCGCATGTAAAATTTTGTAACCCCTGTGATGTGAGTGATAGTGTTTGTTGGCGGGAGTCCACACTCTCACCTTCGTGCAATGGTAGACCTACTTTCCAATGTCTATTTAGATTACTAGTACCCCCACCATTTTTATTAGAAAAGTGTTTTTTATAATATTTACATACCGCACAAATTTCCATCTCACTTGTTTTTGGATTTGGTCGGGGCTCCTCAGTGAAATGTTGTCATGCCGGAGAAGTTCGCGGTCTTTTTCCCCTGCTGCGTTCTCCAGCTTCCTCGTTGTGCACATAAACATTATCTACCGGAGCATTTTCTGTTTAGTGGGAGTGGGGTTGGGAGGCATCATTTCTTCTTCAAAAAATGCCTCATCACCAAGCTCAGGAAGAGTAGTGAAATCAGGAAAGTTTGATGCGACCATTTTTTGAAAATTGATAGAACTTGATTGAACTTTGTAAATGAAAGAGCAAGAAAATGAATAAACGTGAGAGAAAAGCTTAGAATCAAAATCAAAGAGACAAGTTGAGAGATAGAATGAGAGTGAGATGAGAAGTTGAGAGTGAATTATTGTGTGGGATTTATGGTAGAATTAAGGGGTATTTATAAGGGATTTTTGAGTGAAATTTTCAAATTCTTACTGTTGGGCCCTTCATGGGCCCAACGGGCGGCCCGTGACGGGCCTAACAGGAGGCCCGTCACGTGCCAAACGGGAGGCCTGTCATGTGCCGCTCGTTGGGCCCTCGAAGGGCCCCCTGGAGCAATTGAAATGGGCTGTTTCATGGGCCATTTGTGGGCTTGTGCCGGGCCAAACAAGGGTGGTGCTGCGGGCCTCCATGTGCTTGGGCTGTGAGCCACGAAGCTGAGGCCCAACCCTAGCCCATTACACGTGCCGGGCCGACACGACTCATAACAGTAGGGAACCGGGCCGTACTGAATTCGGCACTATTACAGGCTGGGCCGGGCCGTCCATGGATGGCCCGGCCCATTTGACACCTCTATTGCTAATAGGCAAAACTAATTAAGACTTGTTTTTCATTTCTTGTTTTTAAAGTAATTTTGGTTTAGTATAAAACAAAAAGTGGGGTATGTTTTTTTGTTCTTTTGAAAAATACTTTCAAGTTATAGTTAATTTGTGTATTTAATTTTTTCAAACAAATATTATTTCTATTTATAATTAATGGGGAGATATGTTATTGGGTTTTAATGGAATTTTAATGTAGGGTAAAATTATAATAAATATTTATTATGAATTGGTGGAGGCATTAATGAATTTGATGGGTGCATAATTGAGAAAATTATTGAACTCAACTTTAAAAGTGTACGGGCCTATATTTTTATCATTTATTCTTGATTAGTATCATTTTATTAATACCGTTATTTGACTAAAAAAGATATTAATTAATAATAAAATGTAAAAATCAAGATTTAAGAAGTATTTATCAAGATCTCACAATATTACTCAATAAAAAAGGATCCGTAGTTTCCTCCCTTCTTAATCCAAGAACTGTTTGTTACATGCTGATCATCCAATAAAATCTTTGACGGTCAGGATACAAAGGAAAGACGGTCCTCCCTTTTTTCTAATGGGGAAGACCATAGACATACCTATATATTTATACAAGGAATATAATATTGTCCTCTTGAGTTTCGACTCTCTCGTGATGTGGTTTCTCTCACCTTCCCGCTAAATTCCCTCTTTAGAAGTCAAATCTTTAATTTCAAGAATTTTATTTTTTAATTCGTATACCTCAAAGAAAATATACATACGTATATATAATATAATATTACTTCCTATTTCCCTTCTCATCCCAAAACCCCAAAACCCATAAATCTCACACGCTCTCTTTTTTACTTTTGCCTTCTATTTTCGGCTTGATTGTTTCTAAAACCATGAAAACTTTCTCATAAAGAAACTAGGCTCTTTCAAAAGATAGCGTTTCCTTCTATCGGCTTCGTTTCTTCTCATAAAATTTTTATTTTTTTCTTCTATCAATTTTATCAGTTGTTGAGTTTAGTTCAATAAAGTCCAAGAGCCCTTTTCTTGTCTTTTTTTTTTTTCCTAAATATTTTTCGTTTAATAAATGTTTTGATATTTGAGAGAAAAAAATTATGGAAGAAAATGCAGAACATGATACTAACAAGGAAAATATTGGATTTCTTTCTTCAAGCCCTCCGTTATCCGATGGCAGTCATGGTAATGCGGTTCTCCATCAAGCTTCTGTTAAAGGATTTCTATTTTTTTTTTCTTTTTAGCTTTTTGCGCTTTTGGTTTACTAATTACTAAGGGTGTAAGAATTGAACCCGAACCCGACAAACCCGTCCGACCCTACCCGAGCCTACCCGAAAATGTTGATTTTTTTTCGCATTAATTCTCTAAAAACCAAAAAAAGGAAGAAAAAAAAACCCCCCATTATGTTTTTTTTTTTTGTTTGAGGTTAGAATTACCCTTAGGTTAAATATGCCCACTATTAATTTCTTTTTTACGGTAAATAATGTTAATTTGGTTTCTAGAATATATAGTTATGTAGAAATCATCAAAAGTATGCATTGGATTTGTTTTTTTTTTTTTGTTTTTTTTTTAACTAAACTGGGTGGAAATTTACTCAAGACTTCAATTTTGAGGTATGTGTAGAATTTACCGTCTGCGATTTATGAGAAAAATTTATAAAATAAATGACTATTCTTCTGCTATAATTATCCATATTTGTTGGATTTTAACAATGTGATTTATGAATTTGCACAATCTTGCTATGTCATGTAGATTTTAATGATCTAAACACAATTTAAATAAAATCAAAAAATAATAATCTAGCCAAAAATTAAAAATGCCACAAAAACTCTTATTG
Organism: Morus alba; assembly: GCA_012066045.3. Classification (NCBI taxonomy): domain Eukaryota; kingdom Viridiplantae; phylum Streptophyta; class Magnoliopsida; order Rosales; family Moraceae; genus Morus; species Morus alba. The sequence continues at coordinate 9,049,887 of CP050232.2, read as the reverse complement.
GGATTTAGGCGTACCTCTACTCCGGTGGACAGCACACACCGTCGTCCACGGTTGCCGGAATCCGCCAATGGCCGGTCAGAGTGGGTGGAGGAGCTGCAAACGGAAAAAGAAAGGCAAGAGGAGTGTTGAGCTCCTCCTTATCTCTCCCTCTCTCTATTCGGTCGGCCACACCCCCAAAAGCCATGCACAAGCCCACCAAAAACAGAAGGGTGTCTTATTATATGGAAAATGAGATGGGGATATTTGGCTTAAATCAATATTCAATTAGAGAGGGTATTTGGCCTAATGGGCTGGCCAAATATTATGAGATAGAGAGAGTTCATATGCCTTAAGCGAGTTAATAAAATAAGTGTCTATTCTATAATGGACCGATATTTAACATACATACATGTGTTAATTCACATTAACACAGTTGTCCATAAGATGCTTTAATTAATTACAGAGTGAATTATTATGATTATGGAAGTCTACATAAAAATATTCCAACAGTCTCTCACTTGGACGACATAATCATACAACAAACATTCACTCATCACAACATAAGCATCAACTAAGAATCTCACATAATAAACACAAGCCCAAAACAATCATGCATAATAACGTATCGATGAGATACAATCATTATACATAATTAGGTGCTAGAGATTCATCCAAGCATGACGACAACTTTAATATATGGATAAAAATAATGATAGAGACTAACAGCTAGATATCTCTTTTCAACTTGTCACTTTACCAACTAAAAAGTGTGTCAACACAACATCACATATAAAGTGATAGATCCATGAATACACATGTATTATTTGAGGCATAAGCAATCCTTATCAATAACAACATGTCACACACAAATTGCAGTAAACTCCCACTAACTCAATACAACTATAGGCTCCTTACAGTTTTGAGTGGGATGCGTGTTCTTAAAACACCTAATAGGTAAGCCTTTAGTGGAACTGCCAACATGTTGTTTATAGGCGTGTTTTAAATAACGATGAGGCATTTTATAATTTCTCTTTACAAAAATAGAACACACCATCATTATGCTTGAAAGGACAATGCTCCTGGTGTTCTAAGAGAAATGTACTATTATGGAACTTTTACAATACAGTTTCAGTCGGTCAAGAAATGGAGTTAACTACTCCTAATGTTGAAATAAGGTTCCACAATTACATCACACAAATAGCCTCACGATACGCCACATATACTCCGCATCACAGTTAAGGACGCTACGAGTGTCTATTTGACACTTTTCAACAAAGTAGCTCCTTCTTTTAACATTTAAGCAACCTGATTAATCAACATCACGAGATCCAACTACAACAAAAGTGTTGGTTTGCCGATACACAACTATCTGGTACTTAATTCCCAGTTAATTCAATAATAATAACAACAATCACTCAAGTACCGAATCTATACGTGAACAACTAACATAATAATAAGACGTGTGCATACTTGAGCATACATCAGGCTGCTTAACACGTAAGTATAAGGGACAATTTTATCTGATCTCTCTTACTTCACCATAAGGACATTACACCTTTGAGAGTTTGTCACTTTAACAAACAATGCTTACTAGGAGAACAAGAATGCATACTAAACCTGTTCGAAACAAGAACAATATAAGTTCTCTGAGACGACCATAAAATGCACTTATCCTTATCACGAAGAATCTACATGCCTAGAACATAAGAGGTTTTTTTCAAGATTCTCATACCAAAGTGACTAGGTAAGATGCTATTTGTCTCAACTAATAGGTCAAAATCATTAGACATGAGCAAGTTGTCACCGACATAAAAAACAGAAATATGCAACTGCTCACATTGACCTTACACATATGCATTTATCAACAACGTTCTCCATAAGAACAAATAAAATATGACATATAATATGGAGTAACAAACATGCCCCAAAATTTTAGGTCTTAAAATAGTGAGAATTAAAACTACCTAGAAAATATATGAAAAATCATTAAAATAAACAAATATTTAAATAAAAATATTTTCTGGTAACTCATGTACATCTATGTAAGGAGTGCATGTATCCTAATGCCTTTTTTAAAAGTAAATGTTAAATTTTATGGGAGAGCTCCATAACATAATAACCGAGACAATTTGACATGTTTAGACTCACGATAGGCAAGTACATAAACATTCACTATTGTCAAATTCTCACAATTAAATATGCCATATAATAATAACAACATAATACTCTTATGGCCTCAATCATCAAACAAATTGTATACGAAATGCCTAGGAAAAATTTATTTAAAAATTATGAGAATTAGCCACCCATAAAAATATACAATCAATAATATAAAAATATTAAACACATGATTTTATGGTGGCCCAAATCCAAAATAAATCATTTAATTGGGTATGAAATGAAAAACAGAGCACAACAGTGAAAACGGCGGTCACCATTATCGCACCCCCACCACACTTGGTCCCCTACGCCTATGGCATCCCAACCACTTTATTGCCCCACTCGGTCACAGGCCCACGTTACTAGGCCCAGCCATATCTTGGCCTTCGGAACTCTATTTTTGATGATTCAAAAGGGGTTTTTCTCAGAATTTCGTCATCTTTTGATCCATAACATCAAAATGATCTAAAACCCTCAAAATTATGGGTGAAAATTAAAACCCAAAACCGGCCATTTTCAAACTTCAAAACATAAAATCTGGCCAAATCGACTCACGAAACTCAAGGAAATCATTACCCATAAGCTATACTCGAAGTGGGTAACCTCAAAACAACATTTCCTTGAGCTAAAAAGGATTTAAATTTTGGATTTTTTTTCTTTTTTACAGAAACGACATGTCGTTTTGGGGCATGTGGGAAACGACATGTCGTTTCACTAGTAAGACAGCCCCAGTGAACTTTGCAAACAACATGTCGTTTTGGGACATATGGAAACGACATGTAGTTTCACTAACGAGGCAGCCCGTGAACCTTGCAAACGGCATGTCATTTTTCACATGGATGGAAAAACGACACGTCATTTTGATCTTCCCTAAGCTCTGCAAATCAGACCCGGTCGAATCCGTTACCCGACCCACCGGAAAACTGAGCTCTGGTGGTCCATTTTTGACGTTCTTAGATGGGTTTTACTCCAAATTTCATTCTCTTTAGTTTTCAACCATCAATTTCACTCAAAAACCCATAAATAACAAAGCCCCATGAAATGCACGAACGTGCACTGTAAGTTCAAGAAAACGAAAACGCCTGTAGCCTCAAATCCAATAAGATAGGCTCTAATATCATTTGCAAGATTTTAATGATCTAAACACAATTTAAATAAGATCAAAAAATAATAATCTAGCCAAAAACCGAAAGTGCCACAAAAACTCTTATTGGGATTTAGGCATACCTCTATTCCGGTGGACAGCACACACTGTCATCCACGGCCGGCGGAATTTGCCAATGGCCGGTCAGAGTAGGTGGAGGAGCTGCAAACGGAAGAAGAAAGGCAAGAGGAGCGTTGAGCTCCTCCCTATCTCTCCCTCTCTCTGTTCGGTCGGCCACACCCCCCAAAAGCCACGCACAAGCCCACCAAAAACAAAAGGGTGGCTTATTATATAGAAAATGAGATGTGGATATTTGGCTTTAACCAATATTCAATTAGAGAGGGTATTTGACCTAATAGGCTGACCAAATATTATGAGATAAAGGGAGTTCAGATGCCTCAAATAAGTTAATAAAACAAGTGTACATCCCATAATGAACCAATATTTAACATACAGGCATGTATTAATTCACATTAACACAATTGACCATAAGATGCTTTAATTAATTACAAAGTAAATTATTATGATTACAGAAGTCCACATAACAAATAAACATGTCATTAATGAATTTGCGTTATTTTTCATGTCATGCATGGATATTCATTATCTTATTACTCTATTGATAACGTATGAGATATGACTAATTTGTGACCAAAATATTAGGAGGATAACAGGTCCTATCAGAAGAGCAACAAAGGTAGGGTGGACAGAGGAGGAGGTCAGTAGCTAGAGCTTGTTATGTTTTACCAATTATTGTGTATGATTTTGTAAGCTTGTTGTAATTACTGAATCGTTTTGCCTTTTGAATGAATTTAGCAGTACTAACATTCAGTCCTCTGTGTGCGTGTGTGTGTTGAATTTTTTGTATGATTTGTTCATGTGAAATTCTAGTTACTGTTAGCACAAGCAATATAGAATTGCTTGACATTATAGTTGTATAAGTAATGACGTACACCCGGTATTGTTTGCTTTTTACCAGGACAAAATTTTAGCTGATGCTGTCCGGAGGTACAATAGAAAAAACTGGAAAAGATAGGTGAGAGCTAGCAGATTGCTTAATTGTTTTTCATCTCTTTTCGGAGTTTAGTTTTCGACGAATCTGTAATGATATTAACGAATTGTTATGTAATTAGACTTTCTTCATGCTCACTTAGTGCTCTTGTTGCGACTTCTTCATAAGTTCTGCTCAACTCTCCTCTCCTTAGAATAAATGCTGAATTGATAAAGTTATAATTCTTTTCAGCTGAGCGTCTTCCTGGAAGAACCGATGTTCAGTGCCTGCATCGGGCAGAAAGTTGTTAATCCGGATCTTGTTAAAGGAGCTTGGACCAAGGAGGTCCGTGCAAATAGACTTATATCAGCTCTATCATTCAGATTGAATGTTATGTTGCAGATGATACATTATTATGAGTACTGTTTTTGCAGGAAGATGATATGATCATCAAAATGGTTGAGAAGCTGGGGCATAAGAAGTGGTCGGAGATAGCAAAGTTCTTGCCCGGCCGCATAGGAAAGCAATGTCGAGAAAGGTGATCGACCCTTTTCTTTTACTTTGGTATACAAGTATCATTGACCTTTTTCCTCTGATTCTTTCATGATTTTACTTTATCAGCCAACATTTTTCTTTTCCTTTTTTTGGTACTAATGAATGCTTCATTCTAATGTATGACTCACTTTCTTATTCAGGTGGCACAACCATTTAAATCCAGATATAAAGAAAACTCCATGGACCAAAGAAGAGGATTCAACTCTCATCAGGGCCCATAATACTTATGGGAATAAGTGGGCTGAAATAGCAAAGATTATGCATGGAAGGTATCTTATTAGTATCAAATAAAATCTTTAACATCCATATCATGTATAACAACTTCAAAAGCAATACACTTTTGTAACTTGGAAAGATATTTTTACGAGTCAAAGTTGTTTGATGCTGGATAAAATAAGTCATTTGCTTTCTACTGTGAATATTTCCATAAATTTGTGTCTGAGATAGAGGGATTGAAGGATTTGTACGTATACTACATGAAGAAACCTTTTTTGATTTGATTTCCCCCCCACCCAGCCCTTGAAATGCTAACTTAACAGGACTGAGAATGCAATAAAAAATTATTGGAACTCCTCAGTGAGGAGGAAGTTGACGTATCTTTTAAGCAAAGAGAGTGAGGTGATGAAAAAAGTCTTGACCAGAAAGAGAACTTAAGAAGTAGTGTAGAACCCTCACTGGATTTAGTTCTTGCACCTCCTAATCAAAGGGAGAACAACATAAGTTATTCACCTCAACAGAAATCCTTGCTCCCGAGGGAAGGGGAAAACATCATGACAATGCCACCTTCTAGAAGCGACGAGCCTATTTGGACTGGAGAGCAGCAAGGAAACTGCTAGTAACATAGCCATGGTGCGAGGCTGATAGGCCACGACAATCTGAGAGAGGCCTTAAACCAAATCCCAAATATTTAGGATGAGCTGGGATGTATATGACCGTTGCATGCATGCAGACGTGGCCATTAAACAGATGAAGAACAATGCAGAAATGGACTTGGAATGGGTCACGATGGGTCACGATGGTTGAGATTTTTACGTGCAAAAGGATCTGTAGTTGCGAGTTTTACGTCATTTTTATTTCCGTTTGTTTGCTCTTTGTTTTACGTGTATCCGCATGTTCTGTTTACGTGTGTTAAGTTCCATTTAAATAGCTGTTAGTTTCCTTTTCTTTTGGTTCAGTTGTACGTGGCTTTGCTTATTTAAGCAGCCAATGTTTTAGTTAATGAATATTATTGAAGTATTTGCATTCACAAGTGTGGTACGTTCTCACCCGAAGAGGACAAGTTGCCTCAGTGTTTATATTTTCTGTGTTGGGACCTATCATTGGTATCAGAGCAAGGTACTAATGGGTACTAACAAAGAACGTATTGAGCACTTGGAATCTGGACTTGGTGCAGTTCACGAAGGACTTCAGCGAATGGAGGAGGCTATCAATCGACTTTCGAGTATATTGATCTCAAACCGGGAGAATCCTATCCAGGAGAATCCTGACTACGACAACCATCACCAAGCAGGCAACAATGGAGGCAGGCAGATCATTTCTTCCAAAACAGCGAGGCTGGAATTCCCACGATTTTCAGGAGATGATCCAACTGAATGGTTCAACCGTGTGGAACAATTCTTTGAATACCAGGGCACGACAGAAAACCAAAAGGTCCCCATGGCTGCTTATCACCTTGAAGGGGAGGCCAATCAGTGGTGGCAGTGGCTTCGTAAGACGTTACCGGAAGAAGGACAGGTGATTTTATGGGACAAATTCCAAGAGGAATTATGGGCCCGCTTCGGACCATCAGGCTGTGAAGACTTTGATGAAGCTCTCTCACGAATCAAGCAACTAGGGATGTTGAGAGACTATCAACGTGAATTCGAGAAGCTCGGAAACAGAGTAAGCGGATGGACGCAGAAGGCGTTGGTGGGGACGTTCATAGGCGGCTTAAAGGCTGAGATTTCTGATGGGATTCGGATGTTTAAACCGAACTCCCTCAAGGAGGCCATCAATTTAGCACGAATGCGAGACGAGCAGCTTGCACGACAGCGGCAGTTCATGCGACCACCACCGATGAGAGCTCCTCTAGCTCTTCCACAACCCACCCGTGTAGCTCCTACTACGCCGGCTGCTCCAGTCAGACGTTTATCCTGGGAGGAGATGCAGAGGAAACGAGCGCAAGGCCTTTGCTTTAACTGCAATGAACGATTTACGGCTGGGCATCGATGCCAAAAACCGCAGCTATTACTTTTAGAGGGCTACGCAGGTGCCGGTAATATGGTCTGTGAGGATGTCACTAATCAACAAACAGGAGAAATTGATCATGGGGACGTTACAGGAGAGGTACTAGAACCGGAACTGGAGCCTGAAATCACGATACATGCGCTGACGGGATGGACTGCTCCGAGAACAATGAGAATGACAGCAACGATGGGTTCCCTCGAAGTAGTGGTGCTAATCGATAGTGGGTCAACACACAACTTCATTAGTGATCGTCTGGCAAGCATGTTGCGATTACCAGTGGTACCAACGGAAACATTTACTGTTCGGGTCGCAAATGGCGAGCGTTTAAAGTGTCGAGGACGTTACGATAAGGTACGGGTAGAATTACAAGGCGCCGAATTTTACCTTACCCTTTTCTCTCTGCCCTTATCAGGTCTTGATCTTGTCCTGGGGCTTCAATGGCTTGAAATGCTGGGATCCGTGGTTTGTAATTGGAAACAGTTGACCATGGATTTTGTCTGGGAAAATCAAGATCGTAGGCTGCAAGGAATGGACGTGCATACCATTCAGGCAATTTCCCCAAAGGAAATATCGAAGGAGTTTCGCCGTGGGCATGCGCTATTTGCTGTGTGTTTCCAGCCGACCATGGAAACCGCACCACCTGATGCTCCAACTCAAGAAAAAAAGCAGAGCATACAATGGTTGCTGAAGGATTATGCGGACGTGTTCCAGGAGCCATCAAGATTACCACCTGCACGTGAAGTTGATCATTGTATTACACTGAAAGAAGGAACCGAGCCAATTAACGTACGCCCGTACAGGTATGCTCACTTCCAAAAAGCTGAAATCGAGAAATAGGTTCAAGAAATGCTAGATTCGTGACTCATCCGTCCTAGCACCAGTCCCTTCTCGTCGCCGGTGCTACTAGTGAAGAAGAAAGATGGCAGCTGGCGATTTTGTACAGATTACCGTTCGCTTAATGTCTCTATCATCAAAGATCGCTTTCCCATTCCGACAGTTGACGAGATGTTGGAAGAATTATATGGCGCAGCTTACTTCACCAAATTGGATTTACGAGCCGGCTATCATCAAGTAAGAGTAAACCCTTCTGATGTTATTAAGATGGCTTTCCGTACTCATAATGGCCATTACGAATATCTCGTAATGCCTTTTGGCCTTTGTAACGCACCCTCAACATTCCAGGCCATCATGAACTCAATATTTCGGCCTTACCTTCGAAAGTTTATTTTGGTTTTCTTTGATGATATTTTGGTATATAGTCCCACTTGGGAGGAGCATATGGTGCATGTTAGACAAACATTGGAGACTTTACGACAGCACAAATTCTTTGCCAAGGCAGGCAAGTGCGTGTTTGGCCAACAGGAACTGGAATACTTGGGGCACATTGTCACACATCGAGGAGTGAAGGTTGATGATAGTAAAATTGCAGCCATGGTCGCATGGCCACCCCCTACTAACATTTCTGAGTTACGTGGTTTTTTAGGCTTAACAGGGTATTACAGAAAGTTTGTACAAAACTACAGCATCATAGCGCGACCCCTGACCAATTTGCTCAAGAAGGGAAAATTCGGCTGGGGTGAAGAAGCCAACACAGCTTTTCTGGCTCTCAAACAAGCAATGACAACTACACCGACGTTGGCTATGCCTAATTTCAATGATTCTTTTACCATTGAAACCGATGCATCTGGAGATGGAATTGGCGCAGTGTTATCACAGCAAGGCAAGCCTATAGCATTCATGAGTCGAGCATTGGGGGTTACAAAAAAGTCTTGGTCCACTTATGCCAAGGAGATGCTTGCCATTGTGGAGGCCATACAATTATGGCGCCCTTATCTCCTGGGAAAAAAATTCTTCATTCTCACTGACCAATGTAGCTTAAAATATTTCTTGGAGCAGCGTGTGGCTACACCTGAACAGCAGAAGTGGGTAGTCAAGCTAATGGGCTACGATTACGAAATTATTTATCGCCCAGGCCGCGAGAATTCAGCAGCTGATGCCCTCTCACGCAAGTCTGGTAGCCCAGTTCTTCACCACCTGCATGTACCAGCAGTGAGCGTATGGGATGAAATTAAAAGGGCTTACGAGGGAGACTTGTACATCCAATCTCTAACTCGTCTAGCTAAGGATCAACAAGATGGCCCATATGTGTGGCGTAATGGATTACTGTTCTTTAAAGGAAGAGTCATCATTCCTTCTCAAGCAGCATTACGGGCGAAACTACTCCACGAAATGCACGATACGAAAATTGGAGGACACTCTGGGGTCTTGCGGACATTCAAGAAATTGGCCCAACAGTTCTACTGGCCAAAAATGTACCAGGCGGTGCAAGAGTATGTAAAAAAATGTGAAACTTGCCAAAAGGTGAAGTCTGACACAATGCCTCCAGCTGGGCTCCTGCAGCCGTTACCCATTCCATGTCAGGTATGGGACGACATCACCTTAGACTTCATTGAAGGACTACCAACATCCCACGGCAAGGACACGATCTTAGTAGTTGTCGATCGTTTGAGTAAGTCTGCACATTTCCTATCCTTAACTCACCCTTTTACTGCTAAAATCGTGGCTGAAAAGTTTGTAGAAGGAGTTATTAAATTGCATGGCCTGCCCAAATCCATCATCAGCGATCGGGACCCAATCTTTATCAGTAAATTCTGGCAGGAGTTCTTCCACCTGTCGGGAACGAAGCTACAACTCAGTTCCGCCTATCATCCACAGACGGACGAACAAACAGAAGTTGTCAATCGCTGTGTCGAGCAATATCTCCGGAGTATGGTTCATCAATGGCCGCGCAAGTGGAGCAACTACCTCCCATGGGCTGAGCTCTGGTACAATACAACGTATCATGCGTCCACGGGAATGACCCCTTTTCAAGCACTATATGGACGATTACCTCCTCTAATACCCATTTACCATAATGGGTTTTCTACGGTGCATGAAGTAGACCAAAGTCTAGAGGCTAGAGATGAGCTGCTACGGCACCTCAAAAGCAATCTGGAGACTTCCATTAATCGCATGAAGCAAGTTGCGGATCAAAAGCGTAGGGATGTTTCATTCGAAGTTGGTGATCTGGTGTTTCTTAAGTTGCACCCCTATAGACAACAGACAGCCTTCAAACGAGCCCACCAGAAACTAGCTAGTCGCTTCTATGGACCATATCCAGTGATTCAAAAAATTGGAGCCGTCGCATACAAACTTCAACTGCCGGAAGGAGCACGCATTCATTCCGTCTTCCACGTATCGCTCTTAAAAAAATTCGTAGGAGAGCTCGCAAACCCTTCAAAGGAGCTGCCGCCAGTTAATGATGAAGGGAATGTTGCACTCGAACCTCATTCCATACTGGATACTCGCTGGGTCAAGCAGGGAAATAAATTTGAAGAAGAAAATTTGGTCCAGTGGAAACATCTGCCAGTCGAGGACGCCACTTGGGAGCCCAGCCAATCTCTGCGTGAACGATTTCCTTCTGTGGACCTTGGGGACAAGCGTCCACTTAATGGAGGGGGTATTGATAGGCCACGACGATCTGAGAGAGGCCTTAAACCAAATCCCAAATATTTAGGATGAGCTGGGATGTATATGACCGTTGCATGCATGCAGACGTGGCCATTAAACAGATGAAGAACAATGCAGAAATGGACTTGGAATGGGTCACGATGGGTCACGATGGTTGAGATTTTTACGTGCAAAAGGATCTGTAGTTGCGAGTTTTACGTCATTTTTATTTCCGTTTGTTTGCTCTTTGTTTTACGTGTATCCGCATGTTCTGTTTACGTGTGTTAAGTTCCATTTAAATAGCTGTTAGTTTCCTTTTCTTTCGGCTGAGTTGTACGTGGCTTTGCTTATTTAAGCAGCCAATGTTTTAGTTAATGAATATTATTGAAGTGTTTGCATTCACAAGTGTGGTACGTTCTCACCCGAAGAGGACAATTTGCCTTAGTGTTTATATTTTCTGTGTTGGGACCTATCAGAGGCTCACAACAACATTTGACTGATCTTACATGCAACACTTACAGTGAACCTTCTGGTGTCTTGCGAGACTCTTCAAGCATCTCACGAAGATATGAATCTTCAAACGGGGCACAAGGCAATACAAATTCTGGCAGTGACTGTGGAAAAGTAGTTGAGCAACCGAAGTTTCAACCCAACTATACTATGAATAGTTGTGGGGCACTGTGTACTTACAGCCTCTACGATAAGCAAGTGAATGGGGCCGGTGCGTGGCGAACGGAACGGTTCATCAAGCCATTTCTCGCCTCAACCCCCTACCCTAAATAGGAAGAGGGGTACTTTACAAATAGGGGTGCTTCGCACCTGCCCTCTCGATACCTTATTGGAGCTTTGTACCTAGTGGCCGGTTTCCCGTCGTTAGAGCGTTTTCCCAGTGCGCGGAGCACCAACGAGAAAGGTGTTAGTGGTTTATCATTGGGTCAATAATGCTACTCCCTCTTTTTGTGCTACTCCTACTCCCAGTGACACACGAGGATAATGAGAAAAGAAATGATGTTGGGATCTCTATGAGTTTATCAGTGGATTTGGACACCATTTCGGAGACTGGCGAGTTTCCAAATTCGGGCCATTATCCCACAACCGCATCTACTCCAATATTCTCTTGTAAAGAGACATCCTGTAATCACGTAGTCCATTTTCTATAATGAGGTGTATGGCAAGGAGTTTTAAGAATAGCTCCAAGGAAAAGTTGCAATCCTAATTGTAGAGGGGATGTTTTTTCAGAAGAGGTGGTAACTGAGAGCTGCAATAACTCTCAGAGACTTGGATCTTCTGCCAAAAGCTCTGTAAAAAAGTGCCTAAAACATGTTCTTGATGTTGAGCACGATGCAACTCTGCTTATGTCTGTCCCTAGAACTTCATGGCCCCGAATTTCTAATTCAGAAGTTCTCTCCAAGAGTTTACACTATTTTTATGAGTGATTTTGATACTATCCCAATTTTTTAATTATTGTAATTTTTATTTTAAATAATCTCTGTATTTATATATTTATGCTTTTGTTAATCTATGTTATTTTTCTTTATATACCTCGTAGATATATATATATATATATATATATATATATATATATAATTAGACTTCACGTGGCATGTGGGGAGTAATCGTGTGTTAAATTTTAATTTTCGTGTTCTATATATTAAAATCATATAACACCTGAATATGAAATCTGAAAAAGAAACCAAAATAAATAAAAAAATAAAGTTTTAGAGTAAGAAGTCAGAAAAGGGTAACAAAGAAGTAAAATAAAGAAATAAATAAGTTTGATGGTAAAAGGGACTAAAATGAAAAGAAAAAATAAAGTTTTAGAATAAAAATCAAAAAATAAGTTAAAAAAAAATCAAAATGAAGAAATAAATAAGTTTTATGGTAAAAGGAACTAAAATGGAGAAAAAAATTAAAATTTCAGGAAAAAATAAAAAAAAGGTAAGAACAATTCAAAAAAAAAAAGTTTTAAGGCAAAATAGACCAAAATGAAAAAAGATAAAGTATCAGGGTAAAAATATAAAAAAGGTCAAAGAAGGACCAAAACGAAGAAATAAATAAGTTTTAGGGAAAAAAAAATTAGGACTAAAATAAAAAAAAAAAGAGTAAATAAAATGACTAAAATGAAGAAATAAATAAGTTTTAGGGTAAAAGTAACTAGAAATAAAATAAAATTTCAGTGCAAAAATTTAGAAAAGGGTAAAAAAGGATCAAAATGAAGAAGTAAATAAGTTTGAGGGTAAAATGAACTAAAATGAAAGAAGTCATGATAAAAAATAGTTGAAAAAGGACTAAAATGAAAAAATAAATAAGTTTTATGATACTATTAAAGAGAAATATTTAAGACAGATAACATCTGAAAAAAATTAATTTGGATAAATGAAAGAAGAAAAATTAAAAGTAAGGGCAGGAAGTATAAAATTTTGAGGGAGAAAAGTAAAAGGAAAATGGAAGATGGAAAAGTTAAAAAAAAAAAAAAAAAAAAAAAAAAAAAAAAAAAACAAAAAGAGAGGCCAAAGTTTGAATAATGTTTTTGTGTTTACTGAATAGTAATAGAATCCCTTTTCGTATACAGTTATACATAGAGCGTTCAAATTTTGACTGCGTTTCTTGCTATTTTTTCTCCCCTTTTTCCTTTTTGAAAATTGGAATACACTCTAAATCAAGACAAAACAAACACTGTTGGGAAAATTTTATTTGGTGGAACAGTAGAATTTGAAAATTATTTATTATCGACCAAGAGTTTAACTTATGTTGGTACGAACAATAAATTACATCTAAATAATTTGTAACTCTGGTGGACTGGAAACATCACTTTTAACAGATGTTTTCCTTCTAAGAGAATCTCGACCAATTGATCAGTAATACTATTCTCGTTCCGCAGACCATTATATGTGGGCACACGAACTCCGTAATTTCATCTACATTGATTTTTCCTTCCAACCACTAAAGAGTTATGGAAAGTTAAGCACTAAAAGTGAACAATTCATTTTCTCTCTTTAAAGTGCTCTTCAGGTAATCGAAGAATTTATAAAATTAGCTAGAGAAGTATGAAATCTATAAGATTAGGAATCATTATCACCTAATTTTATTACAAAAAATACGGCCATTGTTGTAGATAATCACCGGTCTAATTCTGTATAATGCAAATAACTTCCAATCACAAAAAATATTTATGATTTGATTGTATAAAAATAAATCTTGTTAGTATTAAAATGAAATATTTATTTCCACAACAAATAAGTAATTATTTCAAATTATGAAGGGAATTAGATTCCCAATTATCCTCAAATGAATAACTATTACGATTTGATATTTGATTTATTTTTTTCTAAAGTTAATAAAATAATTAATTCATCCTGAAAATGTAGTAGGTGCGCCATCAGTCCAGAGGACTCATGTCAACGCCTAGTCTCCATACTCTCTACAGGACTGCGACAGCACCCAATCTGGCCTAACATTATTATATATTACTCTGTTCATCAAGAGATAAATCACTGTTTTTTATAGTGATTTTTTCCCTTTTTTATTTATAGTTTTCCTTCTTCGGTATGATTTCAGTATGTGGTTTTTTAGTCTTTTTGGTTGCTTATTATGTAGCTTCACGCTTTTCACTGTTTATCAAGAGATAAATCACTGTTTTTTGTACAGTAATTTTTTTGTCACCTTTTTACCTATGGTTTTCCTTTTTCGGTATGATTTCAGTGTGTGGTTTTTTGGTCTTTTTGGTTGCTTATTATGTGGCTTCACTTTTCACTCTTTTTGTACAGTAATTTCTTAGTCTCTTTTTTGCCCGTGCTCTTCCTTTTTCGGTTTGGCTTTTGTGTGTGGTTTTTAAGGTTTTTTTTTTTTTTTTTTTGCTTCTCTTTTGTTGGGCTTTGGGTCTTCGGTGGGTTTCTCTTTGGCTGATGATTTTGCTTTGGTTGCTTCTTCCATTTTTTCTTCTATTGAGACTTTACCGGCATTTTTTGCTTCTTTCTTCTCTCTTATTCGTCGCTTTATTTTGAGGTTTTACATGTTTTGGTTCATTCTTTTTGTTGATGGTTTTTGTTATGGATTTCACTTGCATTTTCTTTTTTTCTTTCTTTCTCTGTGTTGCTCCTTTTTTTCCACATTCTTTTTCTTTTGTTGGTTTTTTTTTCCTTTCTTTGTCTGTGTTGTTCTTTTTTTTAAATCTTTTTGTTTTTTTGCCGTTGGATTTTTTTCCTACTACTTTTCTATTGTTTTTTTCCCTATTTTACTGATGATTCTCGAATGTTCTTGGATGGTTTTTCCCCATTTAGCAGTTGATTCATTTCTTCAGAAACTGGTTTATGTGGTGCCTCATCTGCGTAGGAAAATCCTTGGTCTAAAGATTTTTTTACCGGCTGATTTTGTATCTGCTATTTGCCCCAATCGATTTCATTTGCATTTATTGATTTGCTGATGCATGTTGATGATATGTAATCCATAGGGTATTAGTTTGTACTTTTGCATTGATTTGTGTTTTTTTTTTTTTTTTTTAGACTCATTAAATGGCTTGGAGATTTTTTTTCCCTTTCTGTTGTTCTGAATATGTACGAAATTTCTCTTGAAAAAAAAAGAAAAAAAAAATTTCCCCTTTTTTTTTTTTTTTTTTTTTTGCTCTTTCTTTCTCATTCACTTTCCTTTTGTTTGTAATGAATACCGTTTGAAATTTTTTCTCCTTTTTAATTTTTTTTTTGGTATTTTGTTTAACTGAAAAAGCTTTTCTTTTGCATTCTCCATGCACCGCCTTAAAACCATTACGTGTTACATTGCTATTGGTTATCTTACTCTTTATATATATGTAAAATGTGGTCGTTGTATATTAATTTCTGCTGTCTAAATTCTCTTATGTTTTCTCTTCCATGCCAAACATGCTTCCTTCTCTGTTCCATCGTTTATCATTTATTGCTCTGCTTTACCTTGGTTTATTTATTACCCCATTGTGTTAGTTCAATTTCTTTGGCTTTGGCTTGGTTGACTAATATTTGTTGTTTAACGCATGACTAAGAATATTTTAGGTATTATTAAGGATTTTTGTCCAAGTGTTATTAATATTTATTGTTGATGCTAAATATGTTGTTTTGTTATATTATTATTGATTTATGTCGCTTTCTATAGTGTTCAAAAGCATTTATTGTTTCTCATTATAAATAAATTTTAATCGTATATAATTTTTACCTGTAATCCTTATCAATTGTATAGTGGTATATATATCTCTTTGTATTTCTACTTAACATATTTTACCCTTAATTGGTTTTAATATAGGGTAGTGATTGTTACAATCTGTTTTTGCCTATTTGTTTCTATGTCATTTCTTTAAAAATTGTAGTGAATGTATTTCTAGCTATCTAGATTCTTATTTTAAATTATAATATAGTTCATAATCATTGAATACAATTGATTGAATATTTTCTTTTTTCTTCCTTTTTACTTGCTCTAACATTGTTGGGTTTTCGGTTGTCTGGTCTTATTTTGGTTTACTTATTGTTCAGTCCCTTAACTTATCTCTATTTCATATGTGTTTGGCTGGCTTAAAGTTTGTGTTTAAGGCCATATGCAGAGCATTACAAGTACTTTTACTACTTATTTCCCTATATGCTCCTTATGTAAGTTATTGATATTGTACATATATTATGTATTGATTTGTGTTGTTTATTATGCTATTGATAAAATTTGTTCCTGCTTCTATAATTGCTCTTTTCTATATCCCATTTGGTCCATAGTAATGGAATTTTTATTCCTTATTGATGTTTTTGATAATCATATATGCATATATGTTTATCAACTTTTTAGTTAGCGTATTTGATCCTTCCTTGGCTTTAGTGTATGCCAATGCTAATTATAATCAAGTTTGATGTCACTTTTATGTGATGAGTCCAAAAACTATTATGAAAGAGCCTACCTTATTTGCATTTACTAACGTGGTTTAAATATTTTTCCCTCATTTTGTCCACTTCTCATTCTTTTTCTTCTTTAGTGTGTGGCGATGATGCTTATTTTCAATTTTGACCTAATAAATTTGATCTAATCTATCCAAAAATTACCTTGAACAAGTCCTTAGTTGCATTTTGATTTTGTCCCTTTTTAACCAAAACAGTTTAAATACTCTTCTTTTTACCATTTTGGTTTATTTTAAAATTTTAAATGCCTATCTTTATTGGATTAAAATTTTATTTATTCCTATTTACTCAGTTTTCTCATAATATTTTCTCTTTTATGATCTTAGAAAGTTAATTCTCAATATAAGAACAATATCAGTTTTGCTATTTTCCCGTTCATTATGTCTTCTATTATACAGCTCCTTATTTCTTTTTTTCTTTCCTTTCTCCGTGCCACCTTTTCTCTTGTTTTTTCTTCCTTTACTTTACAAAGGTTGTATCCAATATTGTTCCCATTGGCTTTTATATCTTATATCTCAGTACTTCCTCTGTCGTTGGCCTTAGTTGTTTTGCCTATTTTTATTCAATTAAAGGTTGACTATAGATTACTTATTTGCTATTCATATTTTGTCTTATTCTATCTCCTTATCTAGATAAAATGTAAATTCATTGTGCATTATTTACATATGTGGAATTTGGTACCATTCTATATTTATCTTCGCCTAGCTATATTGTTTCTTTGATACTGTTATTTTACCCTTCCTCTTAGTTCACCTGGTAGTCTTTGGACATATTGTTAGGAATGATCTCCTAGAAGCATAAGATGTAATAGGATATTTATTATTTATTTAATAAAAGAGTTTATTCATCAATTTTATGTGTATATATTTGTGAATATTTTATGAATATCAATGAAAATTCCATGATTATTTATGCAACCTTAAACATTGTATATAAGTGTTATATACGAGAGGATAATGTTTAAGGATAATAATAAAAAAGTAATGTTCATAATAAATTTAATTAAAGTTCAGAATCTTTAATTAAAACACTATTAATACATGTCATTCCCATTTAGAATGGAACGGTGTTATCCGCACTGTTAATATGGTGAGATATTGAATGCGTGTATTTCGCATAATGAGATTATGTGGAACAAGGACACAGACACAATATGAATTTCTAATAATTTCCATTAAGTATAGAAATTCTAATTGAGTCTATCGATGGTCATATATAGAATGATCTTAATCCTGAGTTCTTAACAGACTCCTATTTATGGATTTGTGTCTTTTGATTTACTCGGTACGGATTCTAAGATCCTGAATCCTATTCCTTGTATTTTGGAGACATGATGAAGTAGGTAGCCGGGAATGTTATTACACGAGATGGAATCCATTCCTTCTTAAGAAAGAAGTAGATAAATAATTCTCTTGAGGATTGATTCGGTACTTGGACCAGTAGGAGCTCTGATTCATGAATGTGTTTTATGAATCACTGTCCATTAGATAATCAATGGTACTCAATAATAAAGAAGTAATTAGAGATGTTAACGGATTTTACCTAGCTCTAATTATGAATTATTTATAGAGGATTAATCTATATGCAATGACTATATCGAATGGACACGTCACAGTTTAGAAGTAATTTATATCTATAATTTCGAGAGTACAATTCTAAGTTTATAGTGGAGTAACTATTAGAATTACTAGAATTAATTAATTAATTAAAGTGTTTAATTAATTATTAATTTTATTGGAGCTCGGGATTATAGGTCCATTAGTCCCCGCATCGTCCTAGTAATTCTACCAGACACAAAGGTCAAAATGGGAATTTTAAAATTACGGAATTCTAAAATTAAACACTCGAAAATAATTAATTGAAAATTAATTATTATTTAAATAATGTGATTATTTAAATTTGAATTTGAACACATCTAGATTTATCCATTTAAACTTATTTGATAAGTTGTTCAATTTAGAATTCAAATTAATTTAAGTTTGACTTAAATTGGAATTTGAATTTGAGTTAAAATTTGACTACATGATAAATGATGATTTTTTCCTTCCCTATCTGATATTGGCGCCTACACAGGGATGAGAATCCCCTAAGGTGGCCGGCCATAATGGATAAAGGAAAAGAGGATTTTTTGTTTCAAATTCAAATAGGAGATAATTGACAAACTTTATCTTGGAGATAGAGATTGGATTCCTTTTAGAAGTTTGACTTCTACTCTATAAATAAGAGAATAGTAGAAAATTGTGAATAAAATTTTTGAGATGATTTTTGAAACAATTTTTGCCCTAATTCCAGTTATGGCCGAAATTCTCTTAGAGAGGAAGAAGGAAAAAAATTTTCTCCAAAAATTCCACATCGTGCATGCGTTGGTGTTTGTGGAAATTCGAGTGTTTATTGTAACCCGTTTTGTCTCATGTGTGCCCACACACACGTCTCCGTGGATTCTAGGAATTGACGTGGAATACATTGGTTTTCTAAATACAAAGCTTTGGAGCAAGGATTGTTCGAGGTTAAAGAACTCAAGTTATTAACCGAGTCGGCCTCCATGTATTTTTCCTAATTGAGTTCTTAATAAATGAATTAATGAGATTAATTTATTCATGTATAAATTAATATAATCTATAGAGTATCTCAAAGGTTTTATGAAAATTTTTGTTATACACGATCCGCCTCCCGCCACGCTTCCGCATCCGAATTTGATTCGACAACCAACAATTGGTATTAGAGCGGTCTATAGACTATATTAATTTATGCTACTTTTATTTGATAATCAATATTAAATATGTTAGATTTAATTATGTATGTATGTGATGGGTAGGCACTTGCATTTATGGATGTTTATATTTAATTCATGACGATGAATGTATGGATGACGGATCTGGTCATTAATTATATGGTTCCATGTATCGCATTAAATTCGTTTAAATTAAATTATTTGTAATTTTATTCGGGATTAGAATTATTGTAATTCTAGGGTTTGGGTAGAATTAGGGTTTTGATTTTGAATCAAAAGGAGGCTTTGAAGATGCCCAAGAACAGCCCCAAGTTGCCCAGAAAATTTTCTGAAAAGAGCCCAGCGCGGGCGCTCCCAGGCTTGCCCCAGCACGCGGCAAGCGCCCGCCAGCGTGCCAATAGTCCGCGAGCGCGCACGTCTCAGCGCGCCTAGTGCACGGATAGTCCCTGCGCGCGCACGCCCAACATGGCCAGCCTAAGCCCCAATGCGCGGACAGTCCGCGCGCCCAGCACACAGCCAGTGCGCCTAGGAAGCGTGCGGCCATCCCGCGCCCGCGTGCACCCAGGTGCGTGGTTATTGGGCCAGATGGGATCAAATGGATGTCGAATGGGCCCGAGGGTTTCTAAAATCCTCGTAATACATGTCGACGGACCTGAAAGAGTTTCGGACCCTGAAGAAGGTGAAATCCAACCCGAAGACGAAGAACGAGGCCAAAGAATGAAGAATTCAAGAATCGAAGACCCGTTGATGTAACGGAAGAACATAATTATTGTAATTATTTATTTATTTGATTTTGGTTGTAATATATATTTTCCATGGGACCCGGTCAAATCTATCTCAATAGCCGATTGCATATATTTATATTTTATGTTGATAATTATATATTATATGTCCATGCATATAACATGCCATATAGATATAGTGTGCCTACTCATATGTTTTATAACATGCCATGCGTATACGCGCATTTATTATTATTTATTTTATTTATAAAAGAGTTTTAGAAAAATAAAATAAAATAAGAATCGTACGCTAAAAATTGATTTAATATGATTAAATTGATTTAAGTTGCAAAATTGATTTGCAAAATAATGTTACATGTGAAATTGAATTTAAGAGTTAAATTTTAGAATTTCATATATTCGAAAAATAAATTGTTTATTTATCGGGATTTGAAAAACATGAGATGATTTTTAAATAAAATACATATTTGTAAAATAATGAGTGGGAGAGGGTTGTATGACAATACAACCCACTGGTCTCCATCGTTAGTTCAACACTATGAGATTCGAAAGGGCTTCGCGGCGGCACCGATTCCACACTCCCTGTGGAAAGTGTTCTTTCATATCAATAACAAGGTTGACTTCCTTGCGATAGGATTCAAAGATGTATTTCCGGTTTGACCTACCCTACGGCGGCACTCCGGAGTTAAGTCTGTAGAATCTGAAATGATGGGTTACACTCATGAAAATATAATCAAATTGTTGATTATATTTTTTACTAAAATAACGGTAGTTGATAAATATGAAAATATGAGATGTTTTAATTATATTAATTAATTGAGAAGGTCTTGGTTTAATTTGCGATATTTTGATCTACCCTACGGCATCACTATATTCGTGGTAAATTAGATTATCGTTGGCACCTAAAATAAAAACATGATTTATGTATTTTTCATGTGCATCATGCATCATATTTAATTGTGCCTAAATTCACATGTTTTGATATTCATGCACATAAATTGATTAGATGAATATTCTACTTATTTCCAGTAATATGTCAAATCCTAAAATCTCACTACATGAAACTGAAACACTAACTAGATATAAACTATGCAAAGTGGTAAAGTAACATAAACAACTTACATTCATGTGATGAATATAAGTTTGCCCCAAATGGAGGATTGTCCTCATGTCCCTAACAAAACCACTGTAGCTAACTATTAGCTAGGGTTGGGCTGGCAATTCGTGTTCGCGGGCCGTGTTCGAGCCGACACGATTACGGCACGATACGATTATAGTGAGCACGAACACGACACGATTAATAAACGTGTCAGAAACCCAAACACGAACACGACACGCTAATAGCACGGTTAACACGACACGACACGCGAACACGATTATTAAACGTGCCGTGACGGGCCGACACGAAAAAAACACATTTATGACTCGTTTATGACCCAACTAGCAAAAATAGTTAATTTTATATTGTATTCAAAACTATATTAATTGACTACTTAATATCACTTATAGTTAAAATCATGCATAATAGCCAGCACACATTAAAATATCTAAAATATCACTTATGACATATGTTTCAAAACATACCAATTACTAAACATCTAAAGAAGTTTGAAAACATAACCAAATACATTTAAATAAGTTTGAAAACATAACCAAATATTTGAAAATTTAAGTGCATAACACATAATCAACCATCTACAAGTCCATTGGCATATTTAAGTGCATAAAGCATAAAACATATTTAAAGTTTAGGTTTATCCATTACAAATCATCCATTGGCATTTTGTAATCAACCATCTACAAGTCCATCTACAAATCATCCATCTACAAGTCCATTGGCATTTTGTAATTTTATCAACATGCCATAACTTATTTAAAAGTTAGAGTGTTAAATTAAGTTAACCCTTTTATCAAACACCCTTCATGCAAATGAGAGAATATAAATAAAACGGGCTGTGAGAGAATGAGAGAGAATGAGAGAATGAGAGAAAGAGAATTAGAAAAGCTAGGGTTTTATATTTAAAAAAACAATATAAATATATATATATGGATTAATAAATGGGCCGGTTTGGGTCGGGTCGTGTCGTGTCGGCCCAATTATGGCCCGTATAACTAAACGGGTTAAGCGTGTTAAACGGGCTGGCACGAATCCAACCCATTTATTTTCGTCTTATTCGTGTCAGCCCGTTAACGACCCAATTAATAATCGTGCGGTCTAAACCCATTTATCTCGTGTCGTTTTCGTGTCGTTTCATCGTGTCGTGTCCGAAATTGCCGGCCCTAGGTTGTACGTGGTAATTCACAAGAAGTATGAAGGCATGGAGATAGCTTATAAGATAATGCAGTCATTAGATACCGTATTTGGAAATCCATAAAACAAAAGTGTTGGCTAAATACTGTAAGAGCCCTGAGTAAAAGACAAAAGGAAAGTCGTTTCCACCAAAATAAAGGAAAAGAATCAAGCAAATATGATTTGCTAGTTCTAAAAATATGTTTAGTAAAAAGGGTGATTCCTCATTCCTGGATAGTAGATTCGGGAGTTGCTACTCATGTTTGTTTCCTTTATTAAGTCTTAGTTCTTACAAGGAAAGTCGTTTCCACCGAAATAAAGAAAGAAACTCAAGCAAATATGATTTGCTAGTTCTAAAAACATGTTTAGTAAAAAAAAAAAAGGTGATTCTTTATTCCTGGATAGTAGATTCGGGAGTTGCTACTCATGTTTGTTTTCTTTATTAAGTTTTAGCGCTTAAATGGAAACTGTTTTCACCTAAACAAAGAAAAAGAATCAAAGTAAATAAGATTTATTAATTCTAGAAACATCTTTAGTAAAGGGTGATTTCTTGTCCTGGATAGTTGATTCGGGAGCAACTAATCATGTTTTGGTTTTCTTTGCAAAATATTAGTTCTTACAAAGAACTTACCGTTAGGGACTACATGATGAAAGTAGGAATACCGCGAGGATATCGGCAAAAGCAGTGGGAGAAGTTAGACTTCAATTTTAGAAATACCTTGTTGTGAACAATGTTTATTTCCCTCCAAACATAAAGAGAAATTTGATTTCTAATTCCAAATTATTTGAACAATTGCCTTTAATAAAAATCTAGTCCATATCTTTCAGAATGGTTCCGATATATGTTCTGGATATTTGGAAAATGGTTTATACCGTTTAAACCGATGTTTGGCTCACTGTAAAATATTGAAATGTTCAAAAGTTGCCGAACCTAAGAATAAGAAGCAAAGGATCTCTCACGATAAATAACACATATATGTGGCGTCTTAGACTTGATCATATTAGTCTAAACAAGATTGAAAGACTAGTAAAGGATGGTCCTTTACGCGAACTAAAAGTTAGTAAGCTTATCGTCTATAAATCTTGTCTACAAGGCAAAATGACCAAGAAGCCTTCCATGTTGAAAGGAGAAAGAGCCACAAAACCTCTTCAGCTAATACATTTAGATGTATGTGAACCGTTAAACGTCCAAGATAAAGGAGGTTACGAATATTTCATCACTTTTATTGATGATTATTCGAGATATGGTTATGTTTACCTAATGCAACAGAAATCTGAAACTTTTAGAAAGTTTAGAGAATTCTGAGCATAAGTTGAAAAACAGTTAGGTGAACCAATCAAGATACTTCGATTAGATTGAGGGGGTGAATGCCTAGATTAAGAGTTTCAGGATATCTTGATTGAAGAAGGTGTGGTATCCTAATTGACTACGCCCGGTACACCACATCATAATGGTGTAGCCGAAAAGAGAAATCAGACTTTGCTCGACATGATAAGATCAATGTTGAGTTATTCTTCACTTCCTACTTCATTCTGGGTTTATACCCTAAGAACCACCATGTATATTCTGAATCTAGTACTATCTCAGTCTATACCAAAGACACCCCTAGAGTTGTGGAATGGTCGAAAGTCAGTTTTGAAGCATTTTCACATATGGGGGTGTCCGGCTCATGTGATGAAACAATAGACTAGGAAGTTGGAACTAATATCAGAAATATGCATATTATGTGGGATATGCAATGGGGACATGAGAAGGATTATTTTATATAATCACAAGAATCAAAGGATATTTGTATCGACAAATACCACGTTTCTAGAGCATGACTATATGATAGTTTTTTAAGCCCAGAAGCAAAGTAGTTCTGGAAAAGTTACTTTCCAATAAGATTAGACCACAACCAACAAGAGTTGTTGGAACGCTAAGAGATAAGACCATGATTCCTAATCAAACTCTTGTGGCACTTTGTCGTAGTGGGAGGGTAAGCAAGTTACCTGACCGGTATATTGAGGAAGCACAAATCGCAAGTTACCTGACCGGTATATTGAGGAAGCACAAATCGTCACAGCTGATGACGATAAGGAGGATCCGTTGCCCTTTAAGGCTGCGATAGATAATTTGATAAGGAAAAGTGGCAAGCATCTATGAAACTTGAGCTAGAGTCCATGTACTCAAACTCAGTCTGACAACTTGTAGATCTACCTGAAGTGATAAAACCCATTGGATGCAAGTGGATCTTCAAGAGAATAAGATGAGTAGATGGAAAAGTAGAGACTTATAAAGCAAGGCTAGTGGTTAAGGGTTACACCCAGAAAGAGGGAGTTGACTATGAGGAAACTCTCTCACCGGCGGCCATACTTAAGTCCATCCGAATACTCTTAGCCATAACAATATATTTTGAATATAAGATATGACAGATGGATGTCAAGACAGCTTTTCTGAATGGCTATCTTGAGGGAACCATCTATATCGATCAGCCAGAGGGTTACATAGAGAAAGGCCTAGAGCAGAAAGTCTGCAAACTATAAAGATCCATTTATGGATTGAAGCAAACTTCTAGATCATGGAATATCATGTTTGATGAGGCTATTAAGTCTTATGGATTTGATCAAATCCAAGATGTTTCAAACAAAAGAAAAGAAGACATTCTTATTCTTTACAAGCTCGAATATATGATATTCAGTAGGAGTAGTCAGTCGTTGTCAGTTGAACTCAAGATTCGATCATTGGGTAGCCGTGTAGTGTATCCTTAAGTATATAAGGAAAATAAAGAAACTATAAGATAGTTTAGTCAGTGAAAGAGTTGTCTTTCACTGGATACATAGACTTTGACTATAAGTCATACGTGGATTTTGATAGTCAACATCCAAGTCTGTGTTCACACTAGGTGTAGGAGTCATGACAAGAAAGGTTGTTGGCAAAGTGTGATTGTTAATTTTATCATTAAGAGTTAATGTGTAGCAACTTGTGAAGCAACAAAAAAAAGCAACCTGACTCTAGAAAATTCTTAAGTGATCTGGAAGTTATTTCGGGCATAGATCAGTCATAAACACCTAGAAAGTTTTAGGATTGGAGACATATTCTACCTGCTTTAGGACAAGTAGGAGATTATTGGGAATGATCTCCTAGAAGCATAAGATGTAATAGGATATTTATTATTTATTTAATAAAAGAGTTTATTCATCAATTTTATGTGTATATATTTGTGAATATTTTATGAATATCAATGAAAATTCCATGATTATTTATGCAACCTTAAACATTGTATATAAATGTTATATACGAGAGGATAATGTTTAAGGATAATAATAAAAAAGTAATGTTCATAATAAATTTAATTAAAGTTCAAAATCTTTAATTAAAACACTATTAATACATGTCATTCCCATTTAGAATGGAATGGTGTTATCCGCACTATTAATATGGTGAGATATTGAATGAGTGTATTTCGCATAATGAGATTATGTGGAACAAGGACACAGACACAATATGAATTTCTAATAATTTTTGTTGTAGTGATTGTTACAATCTTTTTTTGCCTATTTGTTCTTATGTCATCATTTTAGAAATTACATTCAATGTATTTCTAGCTATCTACAATTTATCTCTTTTATCTGTGTTTGGCTGGCTTATAGTTCGTGTTTAAGGCAATATTTAG
Source organism: Morus alba (assembly GCA_012066045.3). Lineage (NCBI taxonomy): Eukaryota > Viridiplantae > Streptophyta > Magnoliopsida > Rosales > Moraceae > Morus > Morus alba. The sequence continues at coordinate 9,024,020 of CP050232.2, read as the reverse complement.
AACGTTACATGTATTTTTACTACTTATTTTCCTATATACTCATTATATAAGTTATTGTTATTGGATATATTCTGTGTTGATTTGTGTTGTTTATTGATAAAAATTTATTTCTACTTCTATGATTGCTCTTTTCTTTGTCTTATTGGTGTATATGGAATTTTTTATTTCTCATTGATCTTTTTGATAATCATATATGCATATATGTATACAGATTTTTTAGTTAGCATATTTGATCCTTCCTTGGCTTTGGTATATGTCAATTGTAATTATAATTAGGTTTGATTTTACTTTTATATGACAAGTTCAAAAATTATTGTAAATAAACCTACCTTATATACATTTATTAACGTGATTTAAACATTTTTCCCTTCTTTTGTCCATTCCTCATTCTTCTTCTTTTTTAGTGTGTGGCGATGATGCTTATTTTCAATTATGGCATGTTAAATTTGATCTAGTCTATCCACAGATTGCCATGAACAAGTCCTTAGTTGCATTTTGATTTTGTCCCTTTTTTTATCAAAACAGCTTAAACGCTTTCCTTTTTGCTCTTTTGGTTTATTTTAAAATTTTAGATGTCTATCTTTATTGGATTAAAATTTTATTTATTCCTATTTACTTAGTTTTCCCATAATGTTTTCTCTTTTATAATCTTAGAGAGTTAATTCTCAATAGAAGAACAATATGACTTTTGCTGTTTTCTCGTCCGTTATGTATTCTATTATACAACTTCTTATTTCTTTGTTTCTTTCCTTTCCCCGTGCCATTTTTTCTTCCTTCACTTTACAAAGGTTGTATCAAATCCTGTTCCTATTGGATTTTGTGTCCTATATCTCACTACTTCTTCTGTCATTGGCCTTAGCTTTTCTACCTATTTTCAATAGAAAAACAATATGACTTTTGTTGTTTTCCCTTCCATTATGTCTTTTATTATACGACTCCTTATTTGTTTTTTTCTTTCCTTTTCCGGATCCATTTTTTCTTCTATTTTTTTTCCTTCACTTTACAAAAGTTGTATCAATTGGCTTTTGTATTCTATGTCTCACTACTTTCTCTATCATTGACCTTAGTTGTTCTACCTATTTTTATCTAATTGAATGCTGAATACAAATTACTTATTTGATATTGTTATCCTGCCTTACTCTATCTCCTTATCCTTCCTTACTCTATCTGCTTATCTGGGTAAAATGTAAACTTATTACACATTGTTCACACAGGTGGAATTTGGTACTATCCCATAGTCATCTTCGCAGAGCTATATTGTTTCTTTGATACTGTTATTTTTCCCTTCCTTTTAGTTCATCTGGTAGTCTTTAGACAGATCTATACCTTACTATGATAATTTATTCTTTGTTATGAATATAGTATAATCTACGTGGCAAATGTAATATTTGACTAATTTTTGTGTCTTTATGTAGTTGCCATAGTTGCTGCTATTAGGTAGCTATAAAATGATCATAAAAATATAAGTCAAATCATTTGCCGCACATTGCTAACAATATTTAATGTCTGAGCCACAATCACTACATAAAAATATTATCATTCTTAAGTTATAAGCTTCTTCCTATTCAGTTTTTTTTCAGCACTTATACATTTACTCTTTTGATTAATCTATCTTTTGCGATCGCTCTTTATGACATTCGTATTAGCAAATACTATTGTAAGAAATCTTTTGTCAAATACTTGATAGATGATCCATGGAGCTGAAGATAGGAAAATATAAATATAATTTCTTTTTTTTCATTTTTTATTCATATAATATATATATATATATATATATATATGTATATGTATATATACACTAATACTATACTAAGCATATAATATATATATATATATGTCTATATATGTGTATGTATATACACTAATACTGTATTTTTCTCTCAACATTTTACATAAATATACACACATATATATAAACTGATACTGAAAAAAAAAAAAAAAAAAAAACAAAACAAAAAAAAAAAAAAAAACAAAAACAAAAACAAACTTCAGACTTCTAATACAATAAAAAATTGTCCTACAGCAATGCGCGGGCACAAGACTAGTCTAATCCTATGATTGGTGTTTATAGAGCATAACATGTAATCCTATTTAAACATTATGCAAAATAAAATCGTATTTTATTAATAAATAAATATTTTTGTTTTTGTACTTTATGTTTATGAGCAAATATCATAAAGATCCAATACTCATTGCTAAGTCCTTAATTAATTTATGTGTATGCAGTGTTTATAAACAAAAGATATAATTTATCTTAATATGGGTTGAAGATCGGTAAATATGCTAAAAATAATAATAAAAAAAACTAAAACACGACAAAATAAAAAATAAGAGAAAGAAACATTACACAAAAAGCCAAACCAGAACCAAAAGTTCAAACAAAAACCAAATTAAAACCAAAATCAAGATGACGTAGGAAAAAAAAAATTGCATACAAAAATGTTGTTCGTTACCATAGGATATATCTCGAGCCATATGTAAAAATAATTTAATAAGAAAATTTTATCAGTAAAATAATTTTTCAAAAATTCTTGAAACGACTAGAAATGATCACATTTTACAAAGTATAAATAGCCATTCTTTGTAAAAATAAAAAAGGTTAGTAATCTCTTTATAAAATGATTCAACAACAAAGTTTTATCTACTAAAAAATGACTGCGGAACCAACACAAAAAGAACTGCTTTTTGAAAAACGACAGGCCAAAAAAAAATTTATTTTATCAAATTCACTTTTGTTCGATGCTCACACATAACAAATTTTCATCCCTCTAGCAAATTTCTCACATTAAAAAAAGAAAAAGAAAAAGAAAAAGACGACTATCATCTTAATGCCGGATAACATATTTAGCGACTAAGGTTTGTTTATTTGTATTTTTTTGAGTTAAAAGTGATTTAAATCTATTTCTTAATTTAAGTTAAGGTATATTTAAGTATAATTTAAGTTAAAATTTTAATTTAAGTTTGTGTTTAGATGTACACATTTTAAGTTATGATTTAAATTAAAAATTTATTTGAATTTGTGTTTGGGTGAGTTAAAATTTAAATTTGTATTTAAATAATATTTTAATAAAAACTCAATTGTAATGAAACATTTTAATAGGGTATATGAATGAGGTTTTATTCGTCTCTTCATTATAAATACATAGAAAAAAAATTATCTCAATCAAAATTAAAATGAAAAAGTTATGATATTTTTAAAAATAAAAAAATATATATGAATTTGAGTTTAAAAACTGAGTTAAAAAAAAATTAAACTCAAATTTATCTAAGTCCAAACTCAAATTAAATTCAAATTTAAACTTAATTTTTTTAAAAAAAATATATAAATTTAAATAAAATTGTAATTTAATTTTTAACTTTTTTTTTTGTGTGTTTGCAAATGAATAAGCCCTCTATATCCGCTTAATGGGAGATGAGGAAGGCAAAGGAAGACAGGGGAAAAGAGGAGAGAAGATAGGGGAGAAGTTCCAAGATCGATAACACAAGAAAAGAGAAGCACCGGAAATGGCGAAACCCTCGTCCGATGCCCTTCCAGAGTCGTTCCAGAAGATTCTCTCTCCGACAGGGACAATTTTCGAAGGCGTTTCTCCAGAAACCGTCCACAAAGTTCTTAGTTTCTTTTCGACTGTCAGCGTCTCCGCCGTTCTCCCTGATCACTCCACCACCAAGGACTTCTACTCCGAATTGATCGCCGGTCTCCTGAAGCCTCTGAGAATCGAACCGGGACGTGTCACTTGCCTCCTAACTGTCAAACCTCCCATCATTGTAAATTTCTTCGCCTGATTTTCTCTCTTTCTTTTCGTATTATTATGCTGTTTGGCTGCTGAGAAAATTCTCGGGATTTTTCTGTATCTGGATTAAAAAATAGGATTCCAAGAGTGATATCCTTTATTTTCCTTTTCTGCATTGAGATGATTTTTTTTTTTTTAAATAATAATTGCGTTTGAAAAGAGGGGAGCTTATTTGGTTTCTTTGCTTGGGTACTGGGAAAATGAGGGGAAAGAGGAAAGAATTAGTTCTTTGGTTGCCGGAGGAAATTCAGATGAATTTTGTAGTAAAACATGAAAAAATGCTCTATCTAGAAGAGTAAGATAACAAGGTGTTTTTTCATACTTTACTAATTATTTTGAGATAAAATGTAGGAAAGGGGGTTAAAATGAATTTTATTGGTAATGAATGATTATGTTTGAGCAGCGTTGATTTCCTTGGAGGATGTTATAACATGTACTTTTGGAAAGATTTTGAAGTGAGAAGCAGGGAAAATAGTTGTGGAACTTAGGGGTTAGTTTTCATTTGTTTTAACTCTATTTTCGGGGAAAGCAAACAAGGGATGGTGATGTTGTTCTTGTTGTATGATTCCGCAGAACAACTTCTCAACAGTTCATGGAGGAGCAGTTGCAGCTATTGCCGAGGTTATGTCCATAGCTTGTGCTAGAACTGTTGTTGCTGAGGGTAAGGAAGTTTTTCTTGGGGAACAAAGCATATCTTATCTCTCTGCTGTTCAAAACAATGTGAGTCTCTAAGCTCTACACTTGCTTCTGTTAAAGTATCAGGGGAAAAAAAAATTTTGAAAACTTGAAACTAAGAGCTTGTTTGTGTTAGTCCTCCACTGAAGTTTGTCTACTCCAGGAAACGCAAGGAGAGGGAGAGTGGGAATAGAGTAAGTATAAGGGGGGAAAATGTAATTTCGGAAACTAGGAGCTGACGTGGAGAAGTTTATTAGAAGGAATGTAGGAGTGAGGGAATTTAAGGGTGTACGGGGGACTTGGCAAGGAGTCAGTTATATTTTTCTGAGAGTGCGTGAGCATTGGGAGGGTGGGACCTCGAAATTCCCAGGCTTGCCTCTGCCATTAACGTTTTCCTATCTTTGAATTTGTCTAGTTGTAATCAGCCATGGCTTCGAGTCCATGGCAGTCTAATATTAAATAAAAGGAGCAGACTCCCCCTTTGCGCTGCATTTGCTCGCCCCCTCGCTCTTCTTTCCACGGACTGCTCATTATATACCAAAGTTAAGCAACACTGCACGAGCCGGCGATCGTGGGCGGCCCAGCCGAGATCTAAGAAGTGAATCGAAAGCGAGTAGCTTAGTATGGAAATCGTAGGCTAAACCACATGAATGAGACGGCTCAAATTTTCCGCGGTTACTATGATCCTGCACTCACCGCAGAGGAGGATGTTACTATTAGGAGAACGCTAAACATGGTGCATGGTTCCGTCAAATGGATGGAGACCTTACTGGGCGCGAGCGCTTGGAGCACCCAATCCAGAGCCCCGCTGAGGGTGGCGGGCGGAACCACGAGCATGGGTCAACCGCGACGCTGACTTCCGGAGGCTGCCACGAGCCCGCCGACACTGTGTGTGGTGAAGCCGAACTGCCAATTTTTTCCGGAGAAGACCCGTACAGGTGGCTATTCCGAGCTAAGCGGTACTTCACCGTTAACTAGGTAGACGAAGAGGAAAATGTGCTCGCGGCGTCCATGTGCATGGAGGGAAGGGCTTTGGGCTGGTTCCAGTGGGTGGAGGCTCAGGAACCATTCATGGGATGGAGGGACCTCCGGACGGCCATCCTCCACCGTTTCAGCCGATCCGGGGAAGGGGATCCTACTAAGAGGCTTATGGCACTCCGGCAGAGTGGGACGGTAGCCGAGTTCCGAGATTCCGTTGAAGCGCTGGCGGCGCCGATGAGGGGCATTCCGGAATCGGTGTTCAAGGGAGCATTCCTCAATGGGTTACGAGAGGACATCAGGGCGGAAGTTAAATTACACAGGCCCATTAATTTGCAAGAAGTTATGGACTTGGCCCAACAAATTGAGGCCCGTGATGATGCGGTGGAGAGAATGAAAAGGCTGAGATTGGGCCGGGGTAATAAGGTGGAATACTGGGGCCGGCCAAACTCAGGAGGGCCGACCTCCAGTTCCTCCTCGGGCCCAGCAGAGAACCCCCTTCGATCCAACGCCTACAGGGAGGGAGTCGCGACGGCCAAGGGGCGCACGTGGTCTTCACCTGCATCATAGCATGCACCGGGTGGGGACTCCAAGTTTCGCCGCCAATCTGACGAGGAAGTGCAACAGAGGAGAGCTAAAGGCCTATGCTTCCGATGCAACGAGCGCTTCAGCCCGGGACATCGCTGCAAGAACCGGCAGCTTTAAGTGCTCCTGGTGGTCGAGGATGGGACATAGGACAACGAGGAGTCCAGTGAGGAGGAGGATCCGCCGCCGGCGCAAGAGGGGCGACGACCGAAGCGGCGGCGGTGTCTTTGAATTCGATGCGCGGGTTGGTGTCTTCTAAGACTATGAAGCTGCGGGGCTGCTTGGGTACGCGAGAGGTCATCGTCTTGATCGACAGCGGTGCCTCCCACAGCTTTATATCTCTGTCGTTGGTGGATGAACTGGCCATACCTACAGAGAAGACAGCCGGCCATGAGATACAGGTGGGTAATGGAATGACTTTTAAACAACAGGGGCGCTGTCGGAATGTGAGGCTGGAAATTCAAGGCCACGAAGTGGTTGAGAATTTTTTTCCGTTTGAATTGGGGAGCGCCGATGTCATCTTGGGCGTCACGTGGCTGGGCACGTTGGGCGAAGTCCGAGCCAACTGGTTGGAATTCACGATGAAGTTCAAACAAGGGAGTGACTGGATTCACTGGAAGGGCGACCCCGCCTTGTGCGTCACTCCGGTAAGCTTTCGAGCCTTGACTCGTTCATTTCGATCTACCGGGTGGGACTATTATTAGAATTACGATCCAATCCGACTGGAGAACTGGTTGCGGAGGAAGAACCTCCGGAACTGCAGGCGGTACTCGGCCGTTTTGGGGCAGTGTTCGGGATTCCAACTAGGCTTCCGCCACTCCGTGCACACGACCACCGAATTGTCCTCAAGGATCAGGCCTCACCACCAAATATCCGCCCCTACCGATACCCGCAAATACAAAAGGTGGAGGTGGAAAAGTTGATAGATGAGATGCTGGCTGTAGGAATAGTTAGACCCAGCTGCAGCCCATACTCTAGTCCGGTATTATTGGTCAGAAAAAAAAGACGGAAGTTGGCGGTTTTGTGTCGATTATTGTGCCCTTAACCAGGTTACCATTCCGGATAAGTTTCCAATCCCGTTAATAGACGAACTATTGGATGAGTCGCACGGGGCTAGGATATTTTCCAAGTTAGTCCTAAGGGCTGGCTACCACCAGATACGGGTCCGCGACTGTGATGTGGAAAAGACGGCATTCCGGACTCACGAGGGGCATTACGAGTTTCTTGTTATGCCCTTTGGCCTCACGAATGCCCCCGCCACATTTCAGGCCCTCATGAACTCGGTTTTCTGGCCCTACCTACGCCGATTCGTCTTGGTCTTTTTTGATGACATTCTTGTCTACAGTAAGAGCTGGGAGGAGCACTGGGATCACTTATCCGCAGTCTTGGAGGTCCTCGAGCGGGAACATCTGTTTGCCAATCGAAAGAAATGTGCTTTCGGGTGCCCGAGTTTGGAATACTTGGGGCACATCATCTCGGAAGGAGTGGCAGCCGACCCTTCAAAAATCTAGGCCATAAGCACTTGGCCAACCCCTCGGACGATACGTGAACTTCGCGGATTCCTCGGCCTAGCGGGGTATTACCGTCGGTTTGTGGTAGGGTTTGGAGAACTAGCACGGCCGCTGACTACATTGCTGAAGAAAGGGGCCTTTAGATGGCAGGCGGAGGAAGAACAGGCTTTTGCCACGCTAAAGAAGGCCATGTCAACCCTTCCGGTGTTGGCCATGCCAGATTTCTCAAAAGAGTTCATAGTAGAAACGGATGCATCAGGCTACGGAGTGGGGGCCGCTCTTATGCAAGAGGGCCGCCCATTGGCGTATTTCAGTAAGGTGATGACTTCAACTTTTCCCTTAAAGTTAGCCTACGAAAGGGAACTAATGGCTGTAGTGTTAGCCATCCAAAAGTGGCGCCACTTCCTTCTGGGAAGGCACTTTGTGGTGAGAAGTGACCAGCAGAGCTTACGTTACCTACTGGATCAGCGCCTACTTCCTCCGGAGCAACTCAGGTGGATCATCAAGATCTTGGGATATGACTTTGAGGTGCAGTACAAACAAGGGGCGGCCAACCGGGTGGCTGATGCCCTCTCCCGCCGGCGTGTGGAGGACCAACCGAGCTTATCGGCCATCTCATTGCCCCAGCTGCTGGATATCTCTGAGGTCCAGCGGAGACAAAGGGCTGACGCCTCTCTAGCCGACCTCATCACGCGGTTGCAGACCAACCAAGATGTGCCGACAGGTTACAAGATGCACAACGGAACCCTTTTCTTCAAGGATAGGTTAGTTCTGCCAACGGACTCTCCGTGGATTGGCAAGGTCTTGCACGAGCTTCACGACTCGATGATCGGCGGGCATTCGGGGTTCTATAGAACGTATAAGAGGGTAGCAGCCAGCGTGTATTGGAGGGGCATGAAGTAAGCAATTCGGACATATGTGGGCCAGTGTGAGATTTGCCAACAGGCCAAGTACGAGACCTTGTCCCCTGCAGGCTTGTTGTAGCCTCTCCCCATCCCCGACAAGGTTTGGGACGATGTTTCTATGGACTTCATCGGTGCGCTACCTAAGTCCCGGGGTATAGACACGGTGTTGGTGGTGGTTGACCGCCTAACCAAGTACGCCCATTTCTGCCCACTCGCACATCCATACACAGCTCGCCAAGTGGCGGAATTGTTTGTTCGGGAAGTGGTTCGGCTCCATGGGTTTCCCCGTTCCATTGTGAGTGATCGCGACTCACTTTTCATGAGTGGATTTTGGCGGGAACTGTTCAGGATGCAGGGCACCAAGTTACACATGAGCACCGCCTATCACCCGCAATCCGATGGCCAAACCGAGGTAGTTAATCGCTGCCTAGAGACCTATCTGCGGTGTTTCACCTGTGACAAACCGCGCCAGTGGCTGTCTTTTTTGCCTTGGGCCGAATATTGGTTTAACACCACTTTTAACGCTTCCTCCAAGTTTACTCCGTTTGAGTTGGTGTATGGACGCCTTCCTCCGGTACTTTGTCGTTTTCAAGATGTTCCTCCCGCGGTTGCAGATGTGGAAGAGAAGCTGCTACTTCAAAATCAAATGCTAGACACCCTCAAGGATCACTTAACCTTAGCTCAGCAGCGTATGAAGAAGTACGCGGATGCGCATCGTCGTGAGGTGATCTTTGCTCCAGGTGAGTTGGTGCTCTTGAAGCTACGGCCCTACTTCATGAAGACCCTGGCCAGACGCCCACATGAGAAGCTGGGGCCACGATTTTATGGACCATGTAAGATACTCGAACGCCTTGGTCCAGTGGCCTATCGACTACAGCTGCCGCCCACAACACGCATCCACCCTGTCTTTCACGTGTCGCAGCTGAAACATTTCCAAGGGGCAGAGTTTAAAGGACAGCCTTTACCACCACAGCTCACTGAGGACCTCGAATTGCAAGTCCTGCCGGAGGAAATCCTGGACTCTCGTTCTGTGCAGGTTGGGGGCCAAAAGGCGGTGGAGATTCTGGTTCAATGGGCGGATTTACCCTCCTGGGAAGCGACTTGGGAACCACTGGCCACCATCCGAAAACAGTTCCCTACCTTCAACCTTGGGGACAAGGTTGGTCTTGAAGGGAGGGTAATGTTAGTCCTCTACTAAAGTTTGTCTACTCCAGGAAACGCAAGGAGAGGGAGAGTGGGAATAGAGTAAGTATAAGGGGGAAAAATGTAATTTCGGAAACTAGGAGCTGATGTGGAGAAGTTTGTTAGAAGGAATGTAGGAGTGAGGGAATTTAAGGGTGTACGGGGGACTTGGGAAGGAGTTAGTTATATTTTTCTGAGAGTGCGTGAGCATTGGGAGGGTGGGACCTCGAAATTCCCAGGCCTGCCTCTGCCATTAACATTTTCCTATCTTTGAATTTGTCTAGTTGTAATCAGCCATGGCCTTCGAGTCCATGGCAGTCTAATATTAAATAAAAGGAGCAGACGCCCCCTTTGCGCTGCATTTTGCCTACTCCCTGTTCTTCTTTTCCACGGATTCTGTTCATTATATACTCAGGTTGCTAACAGTTTGGTAGGAGGGAAAAGTGGAAGAAGGGAGAAGGGCGAGGAATTAGAAGGATTTTGGTACTCATGGTTGTTTGGGAGGAGAGAAAAGGGGAGGGAATAAATTGGGTGAGGATTTCAACTCCTTCAAAGCACCCTAGTTAATGTGAAGAGGTTTGAAGAGGGAATCCATAACAAGTTTGGATTGAGTATTACTGGGTATATGAACAAAAACAATGCAGCCAAAAACCTTTTAGAGGTAAATCTGAGTACATCCTGGATAAGGGAAATATTTTTTAGAAACATTCTAATGGCGTGCTATATTTTAAAACACTTGTAGGCTTTCTGTTAATCAAATAAGAGGCTGTTAAAATAGCTTCCCCCCAAAGATATTTTGGAACATGCATTGAAAACATTAAAGCACGAGCCACTTCAAGCAAATGCTTATTTTCTCTCTCTTTCAAAAAACTTCCCAACATTTCATTAAAATACTCGGTTCCATTATCAGTGTGAAGAATGTTGATTTTTGTTTGAAATTGAGTTTCAACCATCGTGTAAAATTCCTTAAAAAGTTTTTCAACCTCAGACTTTTCATTCATCAAATAAATCCAACACAAACGGGTATGATCATCGATAAAGGTAACAAACCATTTTTTTTCCTAGAGATAGTAGTGACTCTTGAAGGTCCCCAAACATCACTATGTATTGAATGAAATGGTTTTGAAGAATTGTAAGGTTTTGGTAAATAAGTATTACGATGACTTAGATAAGCAACAACTTTCACAATAGAATGATAAACAATCCAAATCTTTAAATAAAGTAGGAAACAAGTGTTTAAGATATGGAAAGCTAGGATGTCCTAATCTTAAGCATTATTTGTTCATAAACAGAATTAGAACTAACACTACTAAGACCCTGAGCCATTTTATTACTGGAGAAGGTGCCATCAAAGTACTTAAGTCCATCTATCATCTTAGCATTGCCAATCATCTTCCCCGAGCTCCGGTGAGGTGTTTCCTGATGTGGCTCTCTTCTCTTCGAACATCAGGAAACACCTCACCAACTGAGGGAAGTGGAGTCCTGCCAATTATCCGTCCTCGTACTTCATCAAATTCCACGTTGAGTCCAGCAAGGAATTTGTAAATGCGATGAGCCTCCACGGTCCATTTGTAGTGATTGGCATCTTCGGTGGATTTCCATTCATAATCATTGAACAGATCCAAGTCCTGCCAAAGGCCCTTCAATGAACTGAAATACTTGGTGACTGAATCTTCCCCCTGCCGAATATCACCAAGTTTCAGAGTCAATTCGTAGACCTGAGACTGATTTCTCAAATCAGAGTACATCTGATTCACACTATCCCAGAGTTCTTTGGCTGTGGAGTAGCACATATAGATAGAGCCAATATCCTCGTCCATGGAGTTCACAAGCCAAGTCATCACCATTGAAGTTTCTGCATCCCAGGTTGTATATGTTGGGTCCTCCGGTGCTGGTGCCTTCTTGTCTCCTGTCAGGTACCCAATCTTTCCCCGCCCTCTGATGTACATCCGACCGGACTAGGACTACCGTAAATAATTGTCACCATTTAGGCGAATGGTGGTGATATGAACAGGGTGATAATCGGTATTTAAAGCTTGGTTTGCAGGGTTGGTTGGCTGGGTTGCAAGAGACGGGATTGACTTGGAGGAAATATCAGACATGGCTGATCAACAAAAGAAATGAAGCAGAAAAAAAGAATTTTTTTTTTTTTTTTTTCGAATTTCTTAAGGAGGCTCTGATACCATCTAAACTTTGCTCTTTACTCACATACATTTACATGGGTTCTCCTTATAGGAGACAATACAAGCACGAAATCAGGCAATTGATTACAATAGTTAGCTGGCCTAACTAATTTCCTAATTTACATCATTGATTAATATTCTATTTACAGCAAATATTCACAGCTAATAAAACTCTAAATATTCGGTACTATTTTACCGAATCTTTCCTTTTTTTTCAACACCTTCCAACCTCTGTATTTTCCTCTCTTTAGTTATATTGACTTTGTTTACTTATGTTCTTTCCTCGTTAATAAACATAGCCTAAGTGCCATGGACACCGAGGTGTAATGTTTTCAACTATTAATTGGTAGGTTACATTTTCATTTTGTTCGTAAATTTGATGGTTGCAAGGAATTTTAGACTAAATGATCTATAAAATAATAATAATAAAAATTAATTTACACCACCCTTGATTTTAAATAACCTGGAATAAGTACTCCAACTGTCCAACATCCATAAGTGATTGACATATAAGGCTGTGGGAGATCCTGCCATAATCGTTGAGTCTTAGAATTAACTTGTGACGTTGTGATTAGTTGACAAGTTGTGGTAGTGATCTATGGCATTGCCCTAAGGTCTTGTGAAACGGTGAAATTTTACGCGTAGATTGTTAGTGGTATTGTTTTCAATCTTCCAAATCTTGTCTTGCATCAATTATTTAAGCTTAATCATTATCCCACCATGAGCATTGTACAAGCTTGATCATTGCAATCATTTCATCGACACTGTCAACTTTTTCAATTTTGTCTTAGATTTAAGTTTTCATTTTTAGTCTTCAAAATTGTGATGTGGGACTTCTATCGTATTGGCAGGCAGAGTTGATAGTTGATGCACATGTAGTGAGGAAAGGAAGGAATTTGACAGTAGTAGCAATTGATTTTACATCAAAGAAAACCCAGCAGATGATTTACCAAGCCCGTTCTACCTTCTATAACACGCCTCTTGCCAAACTATGAAGTTCTGTTGTTCGAGGAATCTGGGTAACAAGAATAATGTCCCTAAGAACTGATTGTTGTATATCATTGCTTTAATGTGTCGGGACAAATAAGTCTCTTTTTTGTAATGTAATTATTTTTCCACGCTCATTATCAGAATCATCTTATGATCTGAGGCCATGGGTGCTAAGACTTACGATTAAGTACTCTTTGAATTTGAATTTAAATGATTGTTCTTTTTTACACATTTTATTCTAAATCTTGTATACTGAAGTGTAATATTTTTCTCTTACATTTAAGTAATCCAGGCTGCCAAAATTATTCAAAAATTACTTCAACTTTACTGCAAAAGGACAAACAACAAGCTCTTGGAAAGTAAGTTTAACTTAAATCTCACTCGTTACATAGAAGAAATAAGCAAGTTTAACTTAAATCTCACACTTAAATCTCACTCGTTACATATAAGAAATTACCCAGGATAGTGGATACAAACTGTTTCAATAAAACATTCAACAAAAAACGCTTTGCTCAGCTGCTCACTCTTAAAAAGACTCGTTACTAAATGTACTGCACATAGATCAGCATTTGCATTCATCATCTGGAGATGAGATTGCCTTGCACACTGCAACACTTTTACTCAGATATTACGGGCAGGAAGTCTTTGTGGCAAAAGCTGCTTTATAGTCTGTGATTTCTCAAGTGTTGCACCAAAAATGCACTCCAAAGTCCACATTCGCATGCAGGCTCGTGCTTGTCTGCAAAATCATTTGTTCTACTTACCACCTTTTACTGTTTCCTTTAGCTATTCTGTAAGCCAACCCTGCAAAATAATTTAGGCAAACTCGTGAACATCTCGGATTGGAAGAAACTAGCCATTAGCATTGATGTCTTACTCGAACCCCACCTTTAAGACCTAGGGAAATATGGCATTAACAAAGGCTTCTGCGTCAAAGGGTTGGAGGTCTTCCACCCCTTCACCAACACCCACAAACTTCACTGGGATGCCAAGCTCATCGACCACGCTTACCTGCACGTAGATATCATTGTCTAATAACTTGTACTCTCTAAATAGTATGAGGATCCAAATGTATGGAGGGCACAGCCAGATATTGACAAATTAAATATTAGTCTCAAAGTTGGAACATACCACGCAGCCGCCTCTAGCAGAACCATCAAGTTTTGTTAATATCAAACCAGTAATTCCAACAACCTATTGCGGAGGGCAAGTACAAACAATGAAGGCACATAAAGTTAAAAAAGCACATCAGTCATAAAAAATCTGTGGCGTGTGGAAAATGGAAATGAATCAAATGGTCATGCTCTAGAAGAAAAATTCATTTCATAGAGAAAGTGAGGAAGAGGATGAGATCAGCAGTTGTCTAAATGTTTAGGTTTCTATATAATATATATCACATGAAGTACTAACTATATTAAAGAAAACACATCTCTTAGGAATCTTAATTCAATGGTTTAGGGAACCCGAGTTTTCTCTTCAGGGGTTAAGACTCCAGACTTTTATTATGCATAGATTATAGTGGAACGTTTAAATCACTATAAACCTCTATAACGAAGAAAAAGATCTACTGAAATTACTTGATACACGCAAGTTCGTAGTGCAGCAACTATCCATGTTAATATATAAAGCTTGTGACAGGAATATTACGTCATTAAACTCTCTTGCTTGTGGAAGCATGTTTAAACCAGTTGTCCCATCCAGAACTTGGAGGATCTCCTGCATGTGTATAGAAGGAAGATTTCATCAGAGAACAAGATATAAATTTCTTTTTTCGTAATGCCATATGTTATAATCTGATCATGGAGAGGGAATGGGTGGGACGAGGCAAAGAGTTAAACTCACGTTAGGGGCGCCAGAAACAACTTTGCCTACGGCTTTCTTACAAGCAATCAACTCTTCCATGAGGCTATAATTAGTGTGAAGACCTGGGAATTTGAAAACACAAAACTTCTTAAAACCAAGGACAAAAGATTAACAAATACAGAGCAACACAAGGTCATGTAAACTTACGTCCTGAGGTGTCACACAAGACAATATCATAGCCTTGTTCTTTTCCTCTCCTCACTGCCTGTGAAAGAACTATTCGAAAAGCACTTTAAAATCATGTATCAGTCTTTATTCCATGTATTTGAAATCTCTGAAGATAATCCAATGTCCCAAAAGAAATGCAAAAGTGAACACATAACATTGATTTAATAAAATTGGCACCTGTTGATGCTTTGGCCTTCTCTCCTTCAGCAACAACAATTTGACAACCAGTTCTTTCAGCCCATATCTCTAGCTGATCACTTGCAGCTGCTCTAAATGTATCCCCTGCTGCCAACAATACCTGTTACAAGTTTTAAACAGTATACAATTAAAAAATAATAAAATAAAATAGAAACCTTCTCCCACGAAGCATGCCTTTTTCTACATTAGGCCACATCTTCAAACCTCCCCCGATTCCACTGATGACTATCTCCTAACGCCTCGTCCCTCTCCTTGACGTATTTCCAGTTACATAAGTCAATATTCAATTCAAAGAAGAAGAAGAAGAAAAGTCTAAATCAGCAGACTCCAGAAACTCCTAAAGAAGATGTTGCACAACCCATTCTAAATCAACAGACTCCAGAAACTCCTAAAGAAGATGTTGCATAACCCATTTCCACTCCAACTTTGGGAAATGAGTATAATAACATGCATATCAACACCTAACTTTCTGAGAAAGTTTGCTGACTTTGTCCTGGATACTTCAAATGCTACTTCACCTCTTCCTTCACCAAGGTTTTTATGTTTTACGTCAACGGTAATTGCTTCCGTCCCAAAGCATTTTTTTTCGTGCTCTAATTTCTCATGGTCCACGGGGGCTTATTAAATTTGTTAACATTTTGGGCATTAATTCAGTCATTGTAATCAAGTGGGCCCAACTAAACAGACATACTAGTGATGCCGCTATTAAGATATTGTTTATATCAAAATTAATTTGCAGATTTACGGTCTACCCTACAAATATGGTATTGATCTTCATTTTCCATAATCATTTTATCACTGCATAAAAACAAGATTATTAGACCACAACAAGGTCAATAGACCACAACAAACTTCTACAGTTGCAAAAGCGAGGAGGAATCTCTTGATCACAAGCTTCAACAAAATGTTCAACAAGGAGGCCTCTCTTTATTATATTTCTCACCTTTGCTCCTTCATTCTTCAACCTATTAGCCAGCTTCCCTGCAAAATCCCAATTGGATCCTTATTTCATTAAGACCACAAAGGAGAGCAGAAGAAAGTGAGAAAGAAGAAAGCCTCAATATAATGTATCTAAAGGAAATACTCTACGAGCTGCTTATAACCTTACATGCTTTACTTTTTCACACTAAACTTAGCTTGTCTCCAGCTCAAAATCCTCATAAATGCATCAGCAAAATTTCATAGATATCCAATTCTCCCTTATCTCATTAGAGAAGTTTTATGATTTAATCCATCAACTTACCAAGAGATGTTGTCTTGCCACCTCCATTAACACCGACAACCATGACAACCGCAGGTTTCCTGATGGAATGAGACGATTAAAATCAAGAGTAGTGCTTGAGGTCCTAACTTTTTTTCCCAACTTTTCTAAAGCAACTCACATGGCAATTGTCATCTTTATATTGATATATATATATATATATATATATATATATATATATAATACTGATTGGCGCGGCAATTTATTAAACTCGTACCACTAAAAAAATAACAGCCCATAATCCACATTATTTGATATTAAAAAGTTGAGATTCTTTCTAAGTTAACAACCACAAAAACAAAGCTCAAAACATCCAAGAACCTGAATCCAAGCTTAAGTTCAGTTTTGCTCCCTTTCTTAGTCAGCAAGTCCAGCACACTCTTCTTCAACGCAGCCTGCAAGCTTTGCAATTGAAATTACCACCATATCCTCACCTTACACTAATAACAAGCCCTCTTATTTTATCTACTCTTTTTTCTTTTTCCCTCTCCTGTTTTATTCCATTTCAAGGAAACAAAAACCTTCCAAGCAACAAAAGATCAGAACATCACCCCTCAGGCTTTAATTCGAATTAAACTTTAATTTCATAGTCGCAATTATGAAAATGACGACCTTAATTTCGCTTCCCGATTTCAGCTTCCCTGCGAGAATATCATCCCTCAAGCTTTCCACAATCTTTATCGTAATTTTCGGCCCAAAGTCAGACACTAGAAGAGCCTTTTATCCAACAAAATCAGGGAAAATTCATAATTAAGTTGAGAGATTAAGGATATACGAGAATAGGTTGAGCAAATTTTTCTTGAGAAAATGGGAAAAAGTAAACCTCTTCTAGTTCGTCGAGAACTCGGTCGGTGTCGGCGAGGTTCCAGTAGAGAAGAAGCTCGTCAACGACGGCAAGGTTGTCGCGGGTCTTGGAAAAGCCAGAGAAGATCTTCTCGACGTCGCTCCTGGCCTTCTCCTTTATCAGCCGGCCCAGCCGGGTGAAGAACCCGGTCTGCCCAGCGCTGCATTTGAACCGGGAGTTGCAGGACCGGGTTAGTAGGAGGCGGTTTTTCTGTTGTTGCGTTAAAGGGTTTGAGCAGAGCGGGAGGTGAGAGAGAGAAGATGGAGAGGGAACAGCCATTTTCCTCCTGCTCTCAGCTCCGAAAGAGATTGAGGAATCGAAATTTTAGAGAGAGAAACTGGATAACGTCGTGATTGTGCAGCTACGCTCGCTCTCTCTCTTTTTGTCAAATTCATTGTCGTCTCTTTGATAAGAGCGTGTACAAACGACAGTGGCTAGCGTAATAAAATTATATAGTTAAAAATTACGATTATTTATTATTAAATTAATATAATACAAAAAATTATTATTATATAATATATTATATAATTATGATATAGAATATAGGCAAAAATTTTAAACCGGCACTTATTATTTTTCATATTGAAACGGCAGTTGTATAATGCAGCATAAATCGTATATATTTATATGTAAAAATGTATAATTAAATATAAGTCTTGTATATTTATACGTATAATTCAGCATATGCTTTGTACAATTTAGCATATGGAAGTTGTACAATTGTAAAGATGTATAAGTTGTATGACAAGTTATACAATTCATCATATATCTTATATATTTACATACAGTAATTATACAATTCAATATAAATCTTATATAATGTCTTCTGTTGAATCAGTCAGGCAAATAGTACCTACCGAACGGAAGACATTTCATATATATATTATTTTATTTTTTGGAGAAAAACTTGATAGGTATTTTAGTGTACGAGTAATAACACTAACAAGAAGGCGGTGCTATTAAGGGTCCGTTTAGTTCGTTGATTCGAGTTTTTAATTCGAGTTAAGATGTGATGTTATGTGAGAGCTTTTTACTGTAACAAAAAAGTTAGATGTGATTGTTTCTGAGAGCTTTTTACTATAGCAAAACTCGAATTCTAAACTCGAATCAGTGAAGTGAACGGGGCCTAAGTGAAAACAATCTCCCTTCTCTAACGGTTGCATTTTCCCTTCTCTTGTCGCTCTCTCAGGGGTTTTCTCAGGATTTTCTCATAGTTTTCTCACGGTTTTCTCACGGTTTTCTCATGGATTTTCTAAGTGTTTTCTCAGGATTTTCTTAGGATTTTCTCACGGTTTTCTCACGGTTTTCTCATGGTTTTCTAAGGCTTTTCTCATGATTTTCTCATGGTTTTCTCAGGGTTTCTAAGGGTTTTTCTCAGGGTTTTCTCAGGGTTTTCTCACAGTTTTCTCAAGATTTTCTCAAGATTTTCTCATTGTTTTCTCAGGTTTTTCTCATGGTTTTCTTAGGGTTTTCTCAAGGTTTTCTCATGTGTTTTCTCAGGGTTTTCTCACGGTTTTCTCATGGTTTTCTCACGGTTTTCTCAAGGTTTTCTCAGGATTTTCTCAGCGTTTTCTCAAGGTTTTCTCAGGTTTTTTCGCAGGGTTTTCTCAGGGTATTCTCAGGTTTTACTCGGGGTTTTCTCAGAAGTTTCACAGGGTTTTCTCGCGCTTTTTCTCAGGGTTTTCTCAGGGTTTTCCAAGGTTTTTCTCAGGGTTTTTCCAAGATTTTCTCAGGGTTTTTCTCAGTGTTTTCTCAGGTTTTTCTCAGGGTTTTGTCATTGTTTTCTCAAGGCCTTCTCAAGATTTTCTCAGGGTTTTCTCAGGGTTTTTTCACGGTTTTCTCACGATTTCTCAGGATTTTCTCAGGGTTTCTTTAGGATTTTCTCAGGGTTCTCTCAGGGATTTTCTCATGGTTTCCTCACTGTTTTCTCACGGTTTTCTCAGGCTCTTCTTAGGGTTTTCTCACGGTTTTCTCAGGCTCTTCTCAGGGTTTTCTCACGATTTTCTCAGCGATTTCTCAGGGTCTTCTCAGGGTTTTCTCACGATTTTCTCAGCGATTTCTCAGGGTCTTCTCAGGGTTTTCTCACAGTTTTCTCACGATTTTCTCACGGTTTTCACATGGTTTTCTCATAGTTTTCTCACGGTTTACTCAGGCGTTTTCTTAGGGGTTTTCTCAGGGTTTTCTCAAGGTTTTGTCACGATTTTCTCACGATTTTCTCATGATTTCTCAGGGTTTTCTTAGGGGTTTGTCAAGGTTTTCTTAGGGTTTTTCGCAGGGTTTTCTCATTGTTTTCTCAGGGTCTTCTCAAGTTTTTCTCAGGGTTTTCTCAGGGTTTTTGTAGGGTTTTCTCAGGGTTTTCTCACACTATTTCTCAAGGTTTTCTTAGGATTTCCTCAGGGTTTTTTCACGGTCTTTCCAGGATTTTCTCGGGGTTTTCTCAGGGTTTTCTCAATGTTTTCTCAGGGTTTTGTCATTGTTTTCTTAGGGTATTCTCAGGTTTTTCTCAAGGTTTTCTATGGGTTTTGTCAGAGTTTTCTCAGGGGTTTTCTTAGGGTTTTCTCAGGATTTTGTCAAGGTTTTCTCACGATTTTCTCATGATTTCTCAGGGTTTTCTCAGGGATTTCACAGGATTTTCTCAGGATTTTCTTACGGTTTTCTCAGGGTTTTCTTAGGGGCTTTCTCATGGTTTTCTCAGGCTCTTCTCAGGGTTTTCTCACGATTTTCTAAAGCTCTTTTTAGGGGTTTCTCATGGTTTTCTCAGGGATTTCTCAGGGTCTTCTCAGGCTTTTCTCACGGTTTTCTCAAGGTTTTGTCATAGTTTTCTGAAGATTTTGCTCACGATTTCTCTTTGTTTTCTCTGGGTTTTCTCAGGGTTTTCTCAAGGTTTTCTCAGGGTTTTCTTAGGTTTTGCTCAGGGGTTTGATCATGGTTTTCTCACTGTTTTCTCACGATTTTCTCAGGCTCTTCTCAGGGTTTTCTCACGATTTTCTGAGGCTCTTCTCCGGGTTTTCTCACGGTTTTCTCAGGAATTTCTCACGGTCTTCTCAGGGTTTTCTCACAGTTTTCTCACGATTTTCACACGGTTTTCTCACTATTTTCTCACGGTTTTCTCACAGTTTTCTCACGATTTTCACACGGTTTTCTCACTATTTTCTCACGGTTTTCTCACAGTTTACTTAGGGGTTTTCTCAGGGTTTTTTCAGGGTTTTATTAGGGTTTTCTCAGGATTTTCACAGGGTATTCTCAGGGTTCTCTCAAGGTTTTCTCATTGTTTCTCAGGCACTTCTCAGGTTTTTCTCGGGGTTTTCTCAGGGTTTTCGCAGGGTTTTATCAAGGTTTTCTCACGCTTTTTCTCAGGGTTTTCTTGAGGTTTTTCTCAGGTTTTCCTCAGGGTTTTCTTAAGGTTTTCTCAAGGTTTTCTCATGATTTTTCCACAGTTTTCTCAAGGTTTTCTCACGGTTTTCTCAAGGGTTTTCTCACGGTTTTCTAAGGGTTTTCTCATGGTTTTCTCAGGGTTTTCTCATGATTTTCTCATAGTTTCCTCAGGGTTTTCTCAAGGTTTTCGCAGGGATTTCATAGGGTTTTCTCATGATTTTTCTCAAGATTGTCACAAGGTTTTTCGTAGGGTTTTCTCAGGGTTTTCTCATTGTCTTCTCAGGGTTTTCTCAGGGTTTTCTCAGGTGTTTTCACATGGGTTTTCTCAAGGTTTTCTCACAATTTTCTCACGGTTTTCTCAGGGTTTTCTTAAGATTTTCTCAGGGTTTTCTCACGGTTTTCTGAAGGTTTTCTCAGGCTTTTCTCAGGGTTTTTTTGCAGGTATTCTCAGGGTTTTCTCATGGTTTTCTCATTGTTTTCTCAGGGTCTTCTCAGGTTTTTGTCAGGGTCTTCTCAGGTTTTTGTCAGGGTTTTCTCAGAGTTTTCTCATGATTTTTCTCAGGGTTTTCTCAGGGTTTTTCCAGGGTTCGCTCCAGGTTTTTCTCAAGGTTTTCTCAGTGTTTTCTCAAGATTTTCTCAGAGTTTTGTCATTGTTTTCTCAGGGTCTTCTCAACTTTTTCTCAGGGTTTTCTAAGGTGTTTTGTCAGGGTTTTATCACAGTTTTCTCAGGGTTTTCTCAGAGTTTCCTTAGGGTTTTCTCAAGAGTTTTCTCATGGTTTTCTCACTATTTTCTCTCGGTTTTCTCACACTCTTCTCAGGGTTTTCTCAAGGTTTTCTCAGGCTCTTCTTAGGGTTTTTTCATGGTTTTCTCAGGAATTTCTCAGGGTCATCTCGGGGTTTTCTCACGATTTTCTCATGGTTTTCTTACGATTTTCACACGACTTTCTCACGGTTTTCTCATAGTTTTCTCACGGTTTACTTAGGGTTCTCTCAGGGTTTTCTCAGTGGTTTTCTTAGGCTTTTCTCAGGATTTTGTCACGGTTTTCTCACGATTTCTCACCCCAAAAAAACCAAAAGAAAAACACCCAAAAAACACCCAAAAAAAAACCTCCCCAAAAAAACAAAAAAAAAAAGCCCAAAAAAAAACCACAAAAAAGAACCCTAATAAAACACCTCAGAAAAAAACATTAAAAAAAAACCCCTGAAAAGACCCCAAAAATATCCAAAAAAACCCCCAAAAAAATATTCCAAAGAAAACCCAAAAAAAAAACACCCTAAAAATAAACCCAAAAAAAAACCCCGCAAAAAAACCGCCAAAAAAAACCCAAAAAATCACCCAAAAAAAACCCCAAAAGACCCAAAAAAATCCCTAAAAAATAACTCCAAAAAAAAAAAAAAACCCAAACAAACCCCAAAAAAATACCCCCAAAAAAATCCTCCAAAAAAAACCCACAAAAAAGCCCCCAAAAAAGAACCCCAAAAAAATCAGCAAAAAAAACACCCAAAAACCCAAAACCCAAAAACGTCCCAAAACCCCAAGAAAAAAAACCCTAACCCCCAAAACCCCAAAAATCCCCCAAAAAACTCCCAGAAAACCCTAAGAAAAACCCCAAAAAAACACCCTAAAACCCAAAAAACCCAAAACCCTCCAAAAATCCCCAAGAAAACCCATGAAAACCCCTAAAAACCTCCCATAAAACCCTCCAAAAATACCCAAAACCCCTAAAAACCCAAAAACGAAAAACCTCCTAAAAAAACTCCCAAAAAAAAAACCCTAAAAAAATACCCAAAAAGAAACCCCCCCAAAAACCCCTAAAAAAACACCAAAAAAAAACTCCCAAAACAAACCCCAAAAAAAACCCGTAAAAAAACCCTTAAATACCCTTTAAAAAACCCCTAAAAAAACCTCAAAAAACACCCACAAAATAACCCAAAAATCCTCCAAAAAAAACACCCAAAAAAGGCAAAAAAAACCCAAAAAAATCCCAAAACAACACCCCACCAAAAAGAAAACCCCCAAAAAACCCAAGAAAAAACCCCCAGAAATAAACCCCTAAGAAAAACCCGCAAAAAAAACAAAACAAAACCCCGTGATAAAAAGTTCAAAAAAAAAAAAAAACGCCAAAACCCGAAAAACCCTAAAACCCAAAAACATCCCAAAAAATACCCAAAAAGAAACCCAAAAAAAAAAAACCAAAAACCCCTAAAACCAACCAAAAACCCCAAAAACCCCTAAAACCCCACAAAAACCCCTAAAAAACCAAAAAAAAAAAAAAACCCACAAAAAACCCAAAAACCCCCAAAACCAACTAAAAATCCTAGGAAATAAAACCCCTAAAAAACACCCCAAAAGAATCCAGAAAAACCCAAAAAAAACTCTCAAAAAAACCCAAAAAACGCAAAACCCGCAAAAAATCCCAAAACACCCAAAAAAGACCTCTAAAAATAACCTCCCAAAAAAACCCCCAAAAAAACCCAAAAACACCCCAAAAAAAAAACCCCCCAAGAAAACCCAAAAAAAAACACCCCCAAAAAGGACACCCAAAAAAATCCCCCAAAAAAGAACCCCGAAAAAACCAACAAAAAAACCCCTAAAAAACTTCAAAAAAAAACCCCCAAAAGAAAACCAAAAAACCCCAAAAAAAACTCCCAAAAAAATCCCCCAAAAAAAGTCCCCAGAAAAGAAAGCCCCAAAAAAATCCAAAAGAAAACACTAAGAAATAACCCCAGTAAAAAAAAACCCCTAAAAAAACCCGACGAAAAAAACCCAAAAAAACCCAAAAAAAAGCCGCAAAAAAACACCCCTAAAAAAACCCCCAAAAAATACCCCAGAAGAAAAACCAAAAAAAAAACCCTAAAAAACACCCAAAAAAACCACAAAAAAAAACCCTCAAAAACAACTCCCAAAAAAAAAAAAACGCCACAAAAAAACACCCCAATAAAAGCCTCCTAAAAAACGCCCCAATAAAAACCCAAAAAAAAAACCTACAAAAAACACTCCCAAAAAAACTCCCCCCAAAAAAACACCCAAAAAATCCCCAAAAACACCACAAAAAAAACCCCCAAGAAAAACCACCAAAAAAGCCCCAAAAAAAAACCCCCCAAAAATAACCTCCCAAAAAAACCCAAAAAAAAAACACCACAAAAAAACACCCCAAAAAGAAAACCCAAAAAAAAAACCCCAAAAGGAACCTCAAAGAGACACCCCTAAAAAAAACACCCAAAAATCCCCCCAAAAACACCAAAAAAACCTAAAAAGCCAAAAATCCCAAAACCCCAAAACCCAAAAAAAACCGCAAAACAAAAACCCCTAAAAAAAACACCCCTAAAAAAAACCCCAAAAAAACTACAAAAAAAAACCCCCAAAGAACCCAAAAAAACCCTAAAAAACAACTCCAAAAAAAAAAACAACACAAAAAAAAAACACCCCAATAAAAACCTCCAAAAAAAGTCTCCCCAAAAAAACCCCCTAATAAAAACCCCAAAAAAAAAAACCACAATAAACACTCCCAAAAAAAAAAATGCCAAAAAACTCCTAAAAAAACCCCCTAAAGAAATACCAAAAAAAAACACCTAAAAAAAACTCCCAAAAAAAAACACCACAATAAAAAACCACCCAAAAAAACCCCCAATAAAAACCCAAAAAAAAAAAACACCCACAAAAAACACTCCCAAAAAAACTCCCCCCAAAAAAGCACCAAAAAAAAACCCCAAGAAAAACCACCAAAAAAACCCCAAAAAAACCCAAAAACAAAACCTGCAAAAAAAACCCCCAAAAATAACCTCCCAAAAAAACCCCAAAAAAACAAAAAAAAAACCCTAAAAAAAACCCCCGAAAAAACCCAAAAAAAAAACCCCCAAAAAAGTCACCCCAAAAAAAACCCCAAAAAAAAACAAAAAAACCCCTAAAAAAAGGCCAAAAAAACCCAAAAATAAAACATCCTAAAAAAACCCAAAAAAAAAACTCCCAAAAAAACAAAAAAAAAAACACCCCAAAACAAATCCCCCAAAAAAAAAGCCCAAAAAAAAACCCTAAAGAAAACTCCAAGAAAAAACCCCCAGTAAAAAAACCCCCAAAAAAACAAAAAAAAAACACCAAAAAAAAAACACCAAACAAAACTTAATACTACCACTACTATGCTGCAAACAAAAGGTAAAATTTTTTTAAAAATAGGTGTTACGTGAACGATAAGTACCGCGGAACAGAACGAATAACCTGCAGACAGTCAAAACAAAGTATCTCGTTAGAAAGAATTACCTTACACTGAAAACAAATGTCTAAATATTCCTGACTAATATAACCTGCGAAAAAAAAAGTTAATAATTGGTAAAAATAAAAACTTAATTAAAAAAAGAAGAAAACAATTAAGAGATAACAATAACAAATAATAAATTTGGAAATAAAAATACTAATAAATCTAGAAATAAAAAAAGTAAAAAAATTAAAATAAAAAACGAAACCAAATCTATAAAAACACTAACACATATGGAAAAAAAATAACATTAAAAAATTTTAGAAACACTAACAAATCTGGAAAAATGAAAAACACGAAAAAAGCTAAGGCAAATCTAAGGAAATTAAAATGGAAAACAAAACTACAAAACAAAACAAACATAAAAAATGAATCCCAGAAGTCTTACAAAAAGGGGAAAAAAAGTGAAACAAACTTCACAAAAATAACCAAATGTGGTAACATCGCAAAAACGTCACTAACGTATATGGAAAAACTTGGAAAAAAAATCCGAATACAAAATAGAAACAAAAACTAAGCCAAATGTATAAAAACACTAACAGATCTGGAAAAATGAAAAGAAAATTATGAAAAAAAAAACACTAAGAGATCTGGAAAAATGAAAAACAGGGAAAAAACAAAATCAAATCTAAGAAAATATAAACGAAAAACAAAACTACAAAACCAAATGTAGATATCTAATCCTCTAAACCTCAGTAACAGATCTAGGAAAAAAAATAGAAGTAAAAAAAAAGCTAAATCTATAAAAACACTAACAGATCTGAAAAAAGAAAGGAGGAAAAAAACGAATAAAAAAATAGATAAAAAAAAAAAAAAAAAAAATTTCACGGAAGAAATAAAGGTAGAAACTTCACGAAAATAAACAACTAGAGGCATGCACAAGTGCAAAACATATTTCCACAGAAGAAATGAAAGTAGAAACTTCACAAAAAAAAAAAATAACCAGAGGCATGCACAAATGCAAAACATAAGAAACCAAAACGAAAATACAGAAAAAAAAATAGAGAGAAAACGAAGACGAAAAGCATATTCAGAATAAAAAGAGCTTAAAACTCTGAAGATCTGCAGAGAAAAATGAGGAATACCAAATGTAAAAGATCCAACACGGGGCTATGCAGTATGGGGTATGGGATAGTAATATTTAGTTGTGAATTCTTTTATAAAGGAAATTATAGAAAATAACCCTACATTTAAAATGAAAGACTAAAATTTGTTATCTCATGTTCGTTTTTCGTGAATAGAAATATGAGTTTAATTAATCGATTTATTTTCCTGCGTCATATCCATAGTTAGCGCATTTATGTTAGTAAATAACCATAGAAATTTATATGGCTTTTTATGGTTTGAATTTTTCATTTTTCAATTTTACCCTTTTATCATTTATTTTTCTCTCTCTCTCTAGATCTCTTTTTCTATATGTCGTTCGTGGGTCTGTTCCTCTCTCTCTCAATGCCAGTTAGGATTAACAATGTAAATTTATAATTTACTATCAGAAAACATATCGTATTTTCCATAAGATTTGAATTTATAGTGTAAATTTGAGATTTATCATCAAAATACAATTTCAATTTTCTTCGTAAATCTTGAATATAGATTTATGATTTACCATCAGAACACATATAGTGTTTATTTATAAATCTTAAATTAATACGGTAATTCAAGATTTACTATTATAGAATTATATTAACTTTACTAAATAAGATAAACATTTTTTTAATTATGTTCGTAAATTTAATATTTTTACCGTACGGTAAATCCAAAGAGGCACAGTTCATAAATATAAGATATTCATTAAAAAAAAATTATATAAGGTATTATGTTCTTGTTAATTTCATATGATTTTAATTGATGATGTTCATGATTATACTCCATCGGTAGGGTTTCATACCATACCATATAATTTTCCTTATTTTATAATTGATAAATGTTTAAAGGGCATTGGGATTTGGGTCGTCCGATTAATACATATAATAAAACTAAAGTCTTGCCCCCGAGGGGCAGTCCCTCAAATTCAAATGAAGTCTGACCAACTAAAGAAGAGCCCAACTTTTTTACTTTCTCACTTTCAAATTCTCTCTCGTCCCAATCAGAAGACAATTTCTCCCTCAAATCTCTCTTTCCCTCCTCATCAGATCATCAATTACTCTCTGTCTCTCTATCGGAACGCCATTATCGCCGAGCAACGCACTGAACGAGCAGATCTGACAATCGTCATCCCATTCTGTGTTGATCACCGCCGTCGATCCGTTGCCTCCATTGCCGATTCTTATCCATCGCCATATGTAGCTCTCTCTCTATCTCTGTTCTGTGTTAACCGTTGGCGCCAATTCGTCGCCTCTGCCGCCGATTCGTCGCCGTCGCCGGTTTATCATCTCCGAGTCGGCGATTCATCACCTCTGCTGGTTCATTGCTTCCTCTGTTGATTTTGTGTTGGTCGCTGCCGCCGGTTCGTTGCCGTTTCGTTTGTAGTACTCTTACACTCTCTCGTCCTCTGTTTTTGTGCAGATCGCCGCCTATTTCAGGTATTTTCATCACGAACCCTAGTTCTCTCTATTGCGCAGAGCTTCTACTCGGCTAAAATCAAATAGTTCTGATTTGTTGATCAGCGCTAAAGAGGAGCAAATACGTTATCAAGGTAATAACTAGTGGTCTATATAATATATTCCTCATTGATCTTGAGAAATTAGCCATATGCGAAGAAATTAGCCAAACAGCACAAAATGGATATTGGATCGGTGGTCGGGACTGGGCCGTTTGGGCGGATTACTGCGGCCGATGTGGAGGCAAAGACTGGAATTGCGCCTTCCAAGAGCACTATCAGTGCAGCTTCTGCACCGGCTTCCTCGACGGCGGCGGCTCCTCCGCCTCCCAAAGCTAGTTCGGGTTCTTTGCCGCCTCCAGTTCCAGGGTCCACCGTTGTGCCTTTCACGACAATGCAAGCCGCAGTCTCGAAGAACATGGCGGAGAGCCTCTCCGTGCCCACTTTCCGCGTTTGTTATCCCGTCACCACCGATGCCCTCGACGTACTCTATGAGAAGGTATTGAAAATTCAGACCTTGATTCTTGAATTATATGTTTTGGCTAACAAAGTAGTCAAATTTTCTTGTTTGCTTGATAATGCGTTAATTTACATTGTCAAGTAAGGCCGTTGTTAGGCTATAGTAATGTTGGGACGGACATGATCTCTCTCTCTCTCTACCTTGAAAAGGAAAATGCTTCCAGGATATCCTCCTGTAGAAAGCCTGGTGTTTCAGTCTCTGTTCCTTATGTATGCACTGCGTCCACCTAAAGTTCCCATTATGCCTTGGTTAAAGTTTGAATTGGCGGAATTGCTTAGCTTGTTGAATATGCATTTAAGCATGAGCTCTCTCTAGCTGCTCTGAATGAATTTAAAATGGAAATTTATGATGTTTACCTATCTCACATCTATCTAACTATGCCCCAATTTTGTTTGTTCTTGGTTTACATTATATGGCTTTATTCAAGCCAAAAAGAAAAAAGAATCTATATGGGTTTATGTATTCTCTTCAATGATGGCAGAGATATGGTGAAATCAACAAGTAAAGACTTGATCGTGCGATTCTAACTTTCTTACAAAATTTCAAAAAGTCATATATTGGTGATCATGCAATGCATTCTTCAACTGTAAGTGGATCTCTTTTCATTCTTGGCACTGAGCAGTCAACTTCATGTTCGTTAACATTCTTTCCCGATATTGCAGAAACTATTTGATCAGCTATCGAAGTTTGTTGGACTCCATGATCATCTGAAAGTGTTGAATGCCATTGTTGGAAAGATTGCTACAAATCTTAAGTCTTACACTCAGGTAAGGCAAATTAGCAAGCTTCATTTAAACTTGTACAAACTTTCCCAGTGTGAGTGCTTGGAGATGCCTGTTATCGGTATAGTAGCTTTTATCCATTAGGGTCTTTTTGTTTTTTATTTTTATATATTTCTTTGTTTTGGTTATTTATTTATTTATTTTTTTTGGGCAATTGATTTTTCATGAATTGCAGTGCAAGGAGGTCATTGATCATACCATAAGCCTTTTTCTAGAATTGTCATCTGGGTACGTGCTGTCCGTAAAGAATTTAATTTAACTGAGATTACTCATATTTGTTTTCCTCTGTGATATATCTTATGTAACCTACAAATTTTTGGCAGATATACGACAAGAAAGCTGCTTCTGAAGTTGGATACCATTAAATTTATAATTTCACGTCACAATGTAAATATCTTATTGGATCTTTGTATTCATATCTCTTCTTTTATTTTCTAGACTATGCTTGTAAAGTTGATCTAGCAAATAGTTAGCTAAGTGATGTTCTTAATTTTCCTGTTTAGAAGGAGCACTTCCTTTTTCTAGACGAACAGACATGTTTTCGCAGCAGAACAACGTTTTACTACACTATTGGCTCGTTGATTTTCATGGAGGACAGCCTCTTAAAATTTAAATCTTCAATGGAACCTCTGATGCGGGTACGAATTCTAGTTCTCTGTTCTTTTATTTTTGTGTCAGCAGTCTTTTCTTCTTTTTTCTGAGGGAAGTGCTACCTATATTTTTTTAACAATGTGATTGTTATTTTAGGTTTTTGAACATGAAATCTGATTGCACCTCATCTGAAATTAGTATTGCAAAGGTGCATTATCATGTCTGTTATCACGTCTAGAGCTTAGTATTTATTTATTTATGTCCTGATGTTATTTTGCCAATAGTTTGCTTTCAAGTTTAAATCTTATTTTTTTTCGTAAGAGCCCTAGCGATGTCTTTAACAGTTAGTCTGGCTTCTGTCGTCCAATTAGATTTTTTGAGTTGTGGTTGTGCTATAGGTTTTCGTTTGCTTGGCATCAACACCTGATGCAATATTCGGTCTGACATTGTAAAATATGCATTAATTGGTCTGATGCGGGATCTCAGAGAAATTACAATCGCGAAAAATAGGTTGGTATCCTTGGCAAGCAAAGGATTTTTACACATAATGTTGTTAATTCTTTCTATTTTCTTATTGTGGCTTTCCTTATTTCATTGATTTTTCCTCTTATTTTTTCATTGTCGCAAAACATATGGCTTCCTTTTTTATTGGCTTTATCCTGCCCAAACTCCTCTTCTCTTAAAAGCCATATCACATTGGTTTGATGTACCAGAGGTAATGTACAACTTTAGACTAGAATCTTGAGGTATTTGTTTTGGATATTTGGTATTTTTATATAGATTTTTTTTTTGGGCCTATCTTATCTATTTGGAGCTTTCATGTAGAGCACAAAAATTTCTCATGCTATTGATCCTTTTGCAATATAGTTTGACGATCTTGTCATGCACATATTGCAAAGAAATTGCAATATATGCTTCTTTATTTTGAAAGTAATTTTTGAGCCAAGAAAACGATGCAGGTAACAACTCCATTGTTGAAATTCACGGCTGAGTTGGTGGTAAACAAGTCTTAGAGATTACTGTTGATTGAGGTGCTTACGATCGATACGTGAAGATCACAAGAATCAATGGAGGAGCCTTTAGAAGCATCATTCTACCGAGAGACAGCAAGAAGATGGGGTGGAAGATCTTGATGAATAAGTTGAACAGGCTAATGGGAAGAGCTAGTTTTTTCAGGGACAATAGAAAGGCCAAAAAGGTTTTTGAATTGAATTGCCTTGTGCTCTTTTTGGTCAAACCGAATGGTGTCACCATGATTGCCTTGTCCACTTTGCGGCTGTCACCATGACTGCCTTACGTACAATAGTAACATATACATTGCGGTTGCTGTTGCGATTAATGGCGGTCTTATAACGCCGGTTCTTCTGGATGCTGATAAGGTTTGAAATACGCTCACCTTGTCCACTTTGTCCATGATAGATTAAGTTCAACGCTTAGCGGGTAACTTGTGTATGTTGGCACAGATGGATCTGTATCTTTCATCTCAAAAGTGGAAGGAGCTGGTGGAGAAAGCTCGTTCAAAGCAACTTCAGTCTCACGAGTACAATTCAGGTCTTCTTTATCAAATGTCTTCGCACATATTTATTGTCTATTGCTTTTCAAGGGGCTCTTTTATGAATAGATCAAGTTGAATCATTGCAGGAACATTTACTCTGTCCAATTTGGGCATGTTTGGAGTGGATAGATTCAACACTATACTTCCGCCAGGCCAGGTGAATTGAAAACATCAATGTTAGGTTTTTCTTATTTCACAACTTGAGTAGTCTTCTGCTCCTCGTGACAATTAGTACTGCGCTGAAAGCTTGGTTGATGTTTAGGGTGCTATTATGGCTGTTGGAGCTTCAAAGCCGACAATTGTGGCTGATGCAAATGCTTCTTAAGTGTAAAGAGTAAAATGTTGGTAAGTGCAGTTTTTTCAATTGGTATCAGAGGTCTTTATTTCATGTTAATTTAACGTTTGATTATGTGATAATTCTTGAATGTTTAATGGGTAGGCACTTATGCATATGATGTATAATTATTGTGTGATGTTTATATTTTATGCGAATGGATTGGTCGTAAATTTTTCCGATTCCATAAAATTAGTTTTTGCTATTTTATTTTGATTAGATCAATTGTAAAATAGGAATCAATATGTAATTTATTATTCTCCTAATCGAGTGATGAAAGGAGACATGAAGATGGAGAAAACTTGAAGACGGAAAATTACAAGAAGACCTAATTTGATGTAATTTTATTTTTATTATTATTTTGGGGTTGTAATTCTTAGGTCCATGGAATCCGGCTAAGTTTTTTCATTTCGCTTACATGTCTTTATTTATTTATCTATTATGTTTGATGATTGTATTGTCATGCATCTAACATGTCATAGGATAAAAAGTGCCGACCTAGTTTATACGTATGACATGCATCATGCGCGTTTTAGTTCTAAAATTATTTTGCTCCAAATTATTGAGTTTAATGAGATTAAATTCAAAGTTATCAAAAAAAAAAAAAAAAACTCCAAGAAAACCCCCCCAAAAAAAACCTTAAAAAAATAAAACACCTAAAAAAAACCCGCAAAAAAATCCCATAAAATCATAAAAAAAACCATTAAAAAATCCCAATAAAATCATGAAAAAACCCTCGGAGAATCCTAAAAAACCTCAACAAAAAAAAATAGCTGAATAATGACAGAGGGCCTCTGGAGGCTCAGGTAGGTCAGAAGAGAGATGGAGGTCTGGGCTCCAGTGCAGAAGGCGTACGATCAGGCTCATCAGATGTCCCAGTTCTGATGAGGATTGAATCAGTCCTGTGAATAGGGCTCTGATCAGAGAGGAAACGTCGGAATTCAAAAGGACCTCAAAGGACCTGATAACTTGCCATCCGACCAGGAGGGGCATGGGGACCAAGGAGACCATCAGATACTGTGGTGCCAAGCTGAGAGATACTCAGAGAGACCATGTGGAGGGACCCCTGAGAATGAAGACCGAGGCATGCATGAGGCTTCCCAGGCGTGTTCGCGGGACCCCAGAATCATCAGAGACTAATCTCAGGTTCCCACCCCAGGCCCCCAAGGGCCACAAAAGACCGGCACGAGATACAGAGAGCCAGGAGGAGGCTCCAGATGGAGGCCCCTGAGGGACCCAAGAGGCAGGAGTCATGAGAGGTCGGCGAGAGGCGGCGTGGAAAGCCCTGGTGCCAGGAGAGGACATAGACGACACTTCGAAAGGGCGTACAGGCTCAGCTCAAGGGCGTACACCGACTGATAGGAGGAACTCCAAAGACATGAGATGTTGAAAGGAGCTGAGCCACCCCATGTGGTCAAGAACGAGTGAAAGACAACGATATCAGAGAGAAGTATCAATTATGAGAACGAGATATCTCAAGAGACGCCCTTGAAGTGGGACTACAAGGGCTCTCTGGCACTTGCAGGGAGTTGGCTAGACTCCTCAAATGAAAAGGGCTAACGTGGCAGGAGCCCTCTGGAGGCACGAGAGGCCACCTGAGCCCTCATCCCCGGAGGAGGCCTGACTGAGATCTCAGGAAAGGATCTGTGGGACCCAGGCCGATGATGCCTGAATCCCAGGATGGAGGAGGCCCAAGACCAGACCTAAAGAAGATGAAGGGATACTGAGGAAGGAGGAGGGAGGAAGGGGCTCTCCATGTCACCCCAAAGGAGCGGCTGAATAGGAGGGAGGGAGAATGGGAGAGACCCCCAAGGCGAGTCCCCAATCATCTGCTCATCAAGGACTGACTGAGTCCAACAGTTAGAGTTCACCAGAGGGAGAAGACAGGACTGAAACTCCTGAGAGAGAGGCGCCTCAGGAGGACATCAGAGCTCCCCAAGGGGCACATAGAGCATCTCATGAACGCCTTGAAATTGATCACAGCAGGAGGCATCACAAATAGGGGAGAGATGACATGAAGAGGCCTTGACCCACAGAAGAGCAAAGATGGGTCCACAAGGAGAACAGACCAATATGATGGAAGATATGAGGGCACCTGGAGAGTAAAAAAAAGAACCGCGTTGCTGCTAAAGGCTCTGGGGATAGCTCAATGGGAGATCAGGGCCTTCTAGATCTTTCAGGGCCCCGCAGAGAGGACTCAGGACTAGGGTGAGGAGAGAAGAAGATTCGTGAGGAAGAGGTGCTGGGGAGAGATGAAGGAGATATGAGGCACAGATCATCAGGGAGGAGACAGGGCTCCACGACGCATGGTCATGACCCTGGACCATGACTGGAGATTTGAAGAGAAGACGACCGTGATGAAGGGAGACCCATCCCAACCCACCGCTAAGAGATCCGGAGAGGCCTCAAAGGAAAGGGCCACAGAAGATGAATAGCCATGCCAGGAACCGGGACCACCAAGGCCAAATGGGGGAGCCATGGCAGGAGATCTGACCTGGGGTAGAGACGGGAGGCAGGGACCCATGACCTAATGGAGACACACTGACCAGAGGGACCAGACATCAGAGCACAATGTCCGGACCATCAGCGTTCAAGCCTGCAGAACAGGAAAGGGATATCATGAGGGAGCCATCAGGACCGGACCGGAAGGAAGAGATACAGATGTCGAGACCAGAGAGAGTCAGAAGGCCCTTGAAATAGAGGAAGAGAAGACCCCGAATGAATCTGACAAGGACACTCTCACCCAGGACTCTCCAGGTCCCCAAGATATCTCCAAGGTATAACAGATCGATATCAGGGCCCTGCCATCATCACCGATCTCAAGACACCCCTGAGCTAGTGAGACATAGCTGAGAGAGACCCAGTCAGAAGAAGGTGAGAGAAGGGCTCGACCCAAAGAATGCACCGTGGGGCAGCACTGGAGAGCCTGGACACCTTAAACAGATCTCAAGGACAAAAGGGATCCCGATCATGGCCTTGGGAGGGCTGGAAACCCACAGACTGAAGATTGAAAGCTCAGGGATGAACGTGACCATGTCTGAGATATCAGGAGTGCCCTGGGGAGCGACCCTGAGTGACCGGAGCCCCCTGAGGACAGCACTCATGGGGTGGGGCATCTGGACATGGCCCTTCATGAGCCGGATCACGAATCAGGAGCCAGAGACTTTGGGGCCTTGAGCCTGGAGAAGGGAGAGGGAAGGCATCTTGAAGCCCCATAGAGACCCAGTCATTACACCTGATCTGACCCTGAGGACCTCTGACAGGCCTTACGCCTTTGATATACGCTGGCAGAAGAGTATCACGGAAGAAGTAGTCAGACTCACAAGCCGTCCTCCCTGAACGACCATGAGGGATACAGAGAAAGCCCAACCGGCAGTGACAACAAGGACAGGAAGAGATGAGGCCAAAGGCCAAGCGTGGGGAAGGACCTGGACTCTCCTCAGGAGTTGCTTCAGGGTGCTGAGAGAGACCATCTGAGACCCCACCATCAGGGGGAATCATCGGATGTGAGACCTGGGGAACTCAGAGAGTGAGGAGAACAAGACCATCCCAGGTCAGAATATCGAGGGACCCAGGAGATGCCCATGAAGAATATCTACCAGTTACCCACTATCAGGCCAGGCTGAGTGAAAGAGAAAGAATATCTTGTGAGAGACACAGGAGAGTGGGGCATCTTGAAACAAGGTGGAGGTGAAACCCCAGGGACAGAGAATATCCTGAAGGCGCTGGACCAGGGGTGCCTGAGGGACCCACTGCCGCTGAGTCCGGAGGAAGACCCACCTCCTCAGGGGGGACCCTCAAATCATAGGAGACTTATCTCAGATAGAGACCACTCAGCAGAAGCACCCCAAGAGACACAGAGACCTTGAAGAAAGACCCACAATGAACGAGGGCGCAGGACTGGTGGGACAAGAGAAAGACAGGAACTAAGAATGGAGATCTCAACCCGAGACCCTGAGCAATGGGGATGGAGGACCCCAGATGACCCCTAGAGAGGAGGAACAGGAGAGGACCAGGGGACCACTGTGAGACTGGAACGCTCAAGACCAAGCAAAGGGGCAAGAGGAAGGGGACCGGACTGACGGAACAGGGACATGAGGACCCCATAGGGACATGAGAGCCATGAGAGCGATGGCAGATCCTGGTAGAGAGGACATGAACGATCCACAGTGGAGAGAAAGGCTAGAAAGCACTTGATGGGCCGCTGAATAGAGAGAAGCACCCGGAGATGGGATTGGATGGCCAAAGATCTAAGGAGATCCTAGACAGAGCACACTGAAGAACTCTGAGGAAAGTTCCACAAGGTTGGAAAAGACTTTCTTCAGACAGGGATCTTTAGAGCCATGGAAACGCATGAGATGGGGAAAGAAAGGCCAACTGAAATGGGGAAGAGAGGACCATACACCGACATGACCTGACCTGGGGATGCCCCAAAGGACATGGGAGGACTAAGTGCACTACTGAGGGCTCAAGACCTGTGGACTATCAGGGGAGAGACTGGAGATGCTCCTAGATAGGACAACAGGCCGTAGACGAAGCACCGCTCCGACCCCAAACCAGGATGGAAGAAGCCGCACCAGGTTCAGAGGTTCAAAGGAAGTATGAAAGGCTATGTCAGAGGGGACATCAAGGAAGGCGACCACCGAGTACAGGCCCCAGCCCTGGACCCACAAATTAGGCCCCCGAAGACCCCGGGACATACCATGACCTGTGAGAGGGCTGGCAGACAAGGACCACTGGACAGGGACTACAACTCAAAGATACCAGAGATGAATAGAAGGAGAAAGGCAGGAAGAGATTTAAGAGGACTGAAGAGAAGGACATGAGGACCTCAGACCCTGGGACCCAATGAGAGGACAAACGGAACAGGAAGGCCACAGACCTCTAATATCTAGGGCACAAGAAAGGAGAGACAAGAAGACCCGTCTCCGGTGGAGAATGCAGTGAGGGAAGACAATACCCAGAGGGAGGGGCACAATGGGGCTCAGAGGACAGAACCCCAGTCTGAGAGACCCAAAGGAAGACCCCCAGGAGGATAAAGAGCAAGGAGCCAGAGAACAGGGCACCCCCAGGAGAATGAAGGACTGCAATGGATAAGGACAAAGGGACCTAAACGAGGAAACGCATCCTAAAGACTAAATGACCCCAACATCTATCTGGCCACCGGAGCATCTACATGAGGAGACCCGCGGAACACTTGAGCCCCGTGAAGGGCCAATTCAGAGGGCCAAGAGAGAAGACCCAATGACCATCAGTGAGGACCTGATGATGAAGGGAGCATCTTAGAGACAGTGGATGGGCCCAGAGGACGCCGCCTGCCTGAATGCAATATGAAAGTGAAATAAGCACGGGGAAAGGGTCCTCCAGGAAGGGGAGGGACAGAGAAGACGCTGAATCATCTGGTCACACCCACAGGATATCAGAAACCGTGGAGCCAGGCACGTGGGAAGAGATCCACCAGATGAAGCAGCCCCAATCTTGAAGATGCGTCATCAAGGATCAGGATGTTGATATCTCCAGGGATAGGACTGGGGTGGGATAGGACACGAATACACAAGGGAGTCAAGGACTTAGGAAACAGGGCTGAGGAAGGCACCCCGATAAGGCATGACCACCACTGGAGCCATATGGAGAAGACACACTGGCCCAACCCTCAGTCCCAAGCAGACAAGGGCTTTGAGAATATCACCAGAGGACGCCAACAGGGCCTTGAGAAAGGGGAGGAGAAAAAGAGAGAAGGAAGGATGGAAGAGAAATACAGCAAGGACACTCAAAGTCACCAGTAGTAGACAAGAGGTCCAGGGATGAGAGGCGCCAGGACACAGAGAGAGGGCCCAGGCCGCCTACTGAGCACAAGACTGCTCCAGAGAGAGGTCACCCCAGGCACCCTCCCAGAGGAGTTCCTGCCCAGGAGGACGCCTGGTTGGGAAGGGAAAGGAAGACCCCCATAGGACAGATTGGAAGGGTGCCTGGGGCCAGGAGACATCAGAGGGACCTGAGGAGGGGCCGCATATTTAGAGGATATATGGAAAGGGATCTGACCCTGGATGACAGGACATTTGGGGAGCTATCCAAAGGGCGGGATTCAAAGAGAAGGCGCCAAAGACCGGCACAGAGGAGACAGAGAGGAACTCAGAGGAGAAGGGCCGTGTAGTAGACAGACTGATGTTCACGAGGGCCAAATGAGATGAGAGGAGGAATGCTACATCACACCTGGAGATGCCATCTTGAGGGACTCCTGAGAAAGAGAGAAGGATCATGAGAGGAGGGACAGTACAGAGGATAAAGGACGTCAGGGATGGGACTGGGTAGAGAGGCCTGGGACTGGGAGTCGATCCAACCCGGACCTTTCCCTTGAAGGCTCACCATAGTGCCCAGGGGACGACCCAGCCCAGAGAGAGATCCTAAAGACTCGGATGATGGCATGCAGGGGCATTGGACCCCTCAAGTCATTTTGAGAACGTGTGGAAGGAGTGATTGGAGGCCCCCTGGAGGAGGATGAAGGGCTGGAGAGATGTTGGGGGTCTGACTCATGGGAATACGTCAGACGTCTCATGACCACTCCCAGCACAGACACAGACAGGAGGGTGGGGGAGGGTGCCTCAGACTGGGTGACGAGGGGAGGACACTGGGATTGAATAGATGATTCAGAGGACCCAGAACAGAGAGGGAGAACCCCAGGGAAGGAAAACGAATCAATCTAGCACAGAACCCAGAAGCTCTGAGACCTGGAGCCCTCCAGGAGAATCATCAAGAGACAGACGCTGGACCAGAAAGGAAAGGAACGACTGAGATAGACCCAGGAAAGACCCATGGACCCCAAGATAGGAGAGGTGGTCGCAGAGACTAGACCCTCGTAAAGGGATGCCAGAGACATGGCCTGGAGACCAGATGACCAGAGAGACCCAAGAGAGGAGTCCCTGGGGACAAGACAAGTCAAGAGACGACACCCTCAAGAGGCCACCCTGACCGCACGCCATGATGAAAAAGATGAATGGAAACTCCACCAGAGATGAAGCGTAAAACACGGATCAAGAATCCAAGGAGAAAGGACACCAGGAAAGAAACCAAGGACATAAGAGACGGAAGAAGCTGACAGAGGACAGAAATAGAGGTACAGCTCCAGGACTGAAGGATAGGAAGGGTCATCAGGAGATACACCCAGCCACATCTCACAGACAGGATACAGGATCAAGGAGATCAAGACAGACAAGGATAGCCCACTTTGAAACTGGGGCTCAAAGGATAGGAAATCCTGGGGTTTGACAAGGGACCCTGACCCGATCCTGGATTTTATGGCGGAACCTACATCTGTGAGGACTCAAGGAGGCTCACCTGCCCAGGGAAGGGGAAGAAGGACCAGACATCGAGCAAGGAGGGCTGGGCTCTGACCACAGAACATGATGGTACGGATGAGACTGACAGGAGAGGATCAATAGGTGGGGATCACACAGGGACCCAGGACAGGCCCCAAGAAGGGCAGACTTGAGATGGGATCTGCTGGCTAAGACGCACTGAGGACCCAAAGGGCGCACGCCAGATGGAGAGGAGAGCACACCATGAATCAGAGACTGAGAGTGAATGGGCCGAAAGATAAAGGAGGCTCACAATCAGAATAAAGACCAGGCCTGAAGAGGCAGCCCAGAGAGTCTGTGAGACCTGAAAGAGAACCTCAAAGAAAAATCAAGAGGGCCTCGAAAAAACCCCAAAAAGAACAAAGACCCCCTACCTGATCGGGCGATCTGTAGGGCCCTGAAAACCCCAGGCGAGAAAAATCTAAACGAAAACCAGAAGGAATTGTTAAAAATACGAAGAGCAGATATGGAGAATATGGAAAACGTGAGATGTGAGATGTGAGAGTGAAAGAAGCAGGAAGGTTCTCGAGAAGACTAAACAACTACCACCGAATGAAATAACAAAAATGCCCAGCAAATAAACGCAAGAACGAAATAAAATTGAGGGCAAAATAATAAAAGCAACTTTTATGGGACACAAACGACATTTTCTAAATTGATTAACATGTACAACACTGAATTCCACCATTGATTTAACATGTATAACACGGGTCCCACTGAATCTGTCTTTTCAAAGACAGCTGTGCAGGAAAAAAAAATGAAAATAAAAATAAAAATATATTGCTAAAGACAAAAGTACCCAAACAAAAATCAAATCAGAGGTAAGCAACTGAGGATAAAATGGTAAAAACACATATTTAGGATACAACCAAAAATTTTAGATATGTTGATAAAGACAAAAATACTCAGTAAATGACCAAAATGGTCACAGCAAATAAAAGCACAAAAATCTAAAATGAGGGCAAAATCGTAATTTTACAAACATGACATAACGATAATTAAAATTTCATTAAAATTTCAGGTATATAAATATAATTGGCTTTTTTATTAGACATTGTTCATTGCAAAGATCCAACACTAGCATGAATAGTAAATCACGTCCTCTCTTTTAGTATATGTATAATATAATTGGCTTTTTATTATTTGATGTGGTTACAAAGGTCCTTAAAAACAATACCAAATGTAAAAGACCCAACACGGGGCAATGCAATATGGCCTATGGAATAGTAATATTTAGTTGTGAATTGTTTTATAAAGGAAATTATAGAAAATAACCCTACATTTAAAATGAAAGACTAAAATTTGTTATCTCATGTTCATTTTTCGTGAATAGAAATATGAGTTTAGTTAATCGATCTATTTTCCTGCGCCATATCCATAGTTAGCGCATTTATGTTAGTAAATAACCATAGAAATTTATATGCCTTTTTATGGTTTGAATTTTTCATTTTTCAATTTTACCCTTTTATCATTTATTTTTCTCTCTCTAGATCTCTTTTTCTATATGTCATTCGTGGGTTTGTTCCTCTCTTTC
This sequence comes from Morus alba, assembly GCA_012066045.3. Classification (NCBI taxonomy): domain Eukaryota; kingdom Viridiplantae; phylum Streptophyta; class Magnoliopsida; order Rosales; family Moraceae; genus Morus; species Morus alba. The sequence continues at coordinate 8,984,048 of CP050232.2, read as the reverse complement.
AACGCCAATTGGGTTTCACAGTGTAAATTTATAATTTACTATCAAAAAATATATTGTATTTTCCATAAGATTTGAATTTATAGTGTAAATTTAGCATTTAGCATCAAAATACAATTTCAATTTTCTTCATAAATCTTGAATATAGATTTATGATTTACCATCAGAACACATACAGTGTTTATTTATAAATCTTAAATTAATACGGTAAATTCAAGATTTGCTATTATAGAATTATATTAACTTTATTAAATAAGATAAACATTTTTTAATTATGTTCGTAAATTTAATATTTTTACCGTACGGTAAATTTAAAGAGACACAATTCATAAATATAAGATATTCATAAAAAAAAAAAGTAGATAAGGTATTATGTTCTTGTTAATTTCATATGATTTTAATTTGATGGATGTTCATGATTATACTCCAGCGATATAATTTTCCTTATTTTATAATTGATAAATGTGTAAAGGGCATTAGGATTTGGGTCGTCCTATTAATACATATAATTGTACCATCAAATAAAACTAAAGTCTTGCCCCCGAGGGGCAGTCCCTCAAATTCAAATGAAGTCTGACCAACTAAAGAAGAGCCCAACTTTTTTACTTTTTCACTCTCTAATTTTCTCTCGTCCCAATCAGAAGACAATTTCTCCCTCAAATGTCTCTTTCCCTCCTCATCAGATCATCAATTACTCTCTATCGGAACGCCATTATCGCCGAGCAACGCACTGAACGAGCAGATCTGACAATCGTCATCCCATTCTGTGTTGATCACCGCCGTCGATCCGTTGCCTCCATTGCCGATTCTTATCCATCGCCATATGTAGCTCTCTCTCTATCTCTGTTCTGTGTTAACCGTTGGCGCCAATTCGTCGCCTCTGCCGCCGATTCGTCGCCGTCGCCGGTTTATCATCTCCGAGTCGGCGATTCATCACCATCGCTGGTTCATTGCTTCCTCTGTTGATTTTGATTGGTCGCCGCCGCCGGTTCGTTGCCGTTTCGTTTGTTGTACTTTTACACCTGGTCGCGTCCCGGTTTTTGTGCTGATCGCCGCCTATTTTGTAGGTATTTTCATCACGAACTCTAGTTCCTCTGTTTTTGAGCTTCTCGCGTCTAAAATCAAATAGTTCTGATTTGTTGATCAGCGAAAGAGGAGCAAATACGTTATCAAGGTAATAACTAGTGGTCTATATAATATATTCCTCATTGATCTTGAGAAATTAGCCATATGCGAAGAAATTAGCCAAACAGCAAAAAATGGATATTGGATCGGTGGTCGGGACTGGGCCGTTTGGGCGGATTACTGCGGCCGATGTGGAGGGAAAGGCTGGAATTGCGCCTTCCAAGAGCACTATCAGTGCAGCTTCTGCACCGGCTTCCTCGACGGCGGCGGCTCCTCCGCCTCCCAAAGCTAGTTCGGGTTTTTTGCCGCCTCCAGTTCCAGGGTGTGAAAGGCACAGTCTCGAAGAACATGGCGGTGAGCCTCTCCGTGCCCACTTTCCGCGTTTGTTATCCCGTCACCACCGATGCCCTCGACGCACTCTATGAGAAGGTATTGAAAATTCAGACCTTGATTCTTGAATTTTATGTTTTGGCTAACAAAGTAGTCAAATTTTCTTGTTTGCTTGATAATGCGTTAATTTACATTGTCAAGTAAGGCCATTGTTAGGCTATAGTAATGTTGGGACGGACATGATCTCTCTCTCTCTCTCTCTCTCCTTGAAAAGGAAAATGCTTCCAGGATATCCTCCTGTAGAAAGCCTGGTGTTTCAGTCTCTGTTCCTTGTGTATGCACTGCGTCCAGGATATCCTCCTCCCATTTCAGTCTCTGTTCCTTTAAAGTTTGAAATTAGCTTATGAATTGCTTATTGTTGAATATTTCCCGATGGAATTTACCCATGTTGTCGTTTTGTCGTCGAGCCCATCGTCGCTTCGTTTGGATCTTGTTCTCCTCAAAGTGTTTATGAATAAAGTTCCATTATGCCTTGGTTAAAGTTTGAATTGGCGGAATTGCTTAGCTTGTTGAATATGCATTTAAGCGTGAGCTCTCTCTAGCTGCTCTAAATGAATTTAAAATGGAAATTTCTGATGTTTACCTATCTCACATCTATCTAACTATGCCCCAATTTTGTTTGTTCTTGGTTTACATTATATGGCTTTATTCAAGCCAAAAAGAAAAAAGAATCTATATGGGTTTATGTATTCTCTTCGATGATGACAGAGATAAAGACTTGATCGTGCGATTCTGACTTTCTTACAAAATTTCAAAAAGTGATATATTGGTGATCAGGCAATGCATTCTTCAACTGTAAGTGGATCTCTTTTCATTCTTGGCACTGAGCAGTCAACTTCATGTTCATTAACATTCTTTCCCGATATTGCAGAAACTATTTGATCAACTATCAAAGCTTGTTGGACTCCATGATCATCTGAAAGTGTTGAATGTCGTTGTTGGAAAGATTGCTACAAATCTTAAGTCTTACACTCAGGTAAGGCAAATTAGCAAGCTTCATTTAAACTTGTACAAACTTTCCTAGTGTGAGTGCTTAGAGATGCCTGTTATCGGTAGAGTAGCTTTTATCCATTAGGGTCTTTTTGTTTTTTATTTTTATATATTTCTTTGTTTTTGTTATTTATTTATTTTATTTTTTTTTTTGGGCAATTGATTTTTCATGAATTGCAGTGCAAGGAGGTCATTGATCATACCATAAGCCTTTTTCTAGAATTGTCATCTGGGTACGTGCTGTCTGTAAAGAATTTAATTTAACTGAGATTATTCATATTTGTTTTCCTCTGTGATATATTTTATGTAACCTGCAAATTTTTGGCAGATATATGACAGGAAAGCTGCTTCTGAAGTTGGATACCATTAAATTTATAATTTCACATCACAATGTAAATATCTTATTGGATCTTTGTATTCATATCTCTGCTTTTATTTTCTAGACTATGCTTGTAAAGTTGATCTAGCAAATAGTTAGCTAGGTGATGTTCTTAATTTTCCTGTTTAGAAGGAGCACTTCCTTTTTCTAGACGAACAGACATGTTTTCGCAGCAGAACAACCTTTTACTACACTATTGGCTCGTTGATTTTCATGGAGGACAGCCTCTTAAAATTTAAATCTTCAATGGAACCTCTGATGCGGGTACGAATTCTATTTCTCTGTTCTTTTATTTTTGTGTTAGCAGTCTTTTCTTCTTTTTTTTCGAGGGAAATGCTACCTATATTTTTTTAACAATGTGATTGTTATTTTAGGTTTTTGAACATGAAATCTGATTGCACAACCTCATCTGAAATTAGTATTGCAAGGGTGCATTATCATGTCTGTTATCACGCCTAGAGCTTAGTATTTGTTTATTTATGTCTTGATGTTATTTTGCCAATAGTTTGCTTTCAAGTTTAAATCTTATTTTTTTTTCGTAAGAGCCCTAGCGTTGTCTTTAACAGTTAGTCTGGCTTCTGTCGTCCAATTAGATTTTTTGAGTTGTGGTTGTGCTATAGGTTTTCGTTTGCTTGGAATCAACACCTGATGCAATATTCGGTCTGACATTGTAAAATATGCATTAATTGGTCTGATGCGGGATCTCAGAGAAATTACAATCACGAAAAATAGGTTGGTATCCTTGGCAAGCATAGGATTTTTACACATAATGTTGTTAATTCTTTCTATTTTCTTATTGTGGCTTTCCTTATGTCATTGATTTTTCCTCTTATTTTTTCATTGTCGCAAAACATATGGCTTCCTTTTTATTGGCTTTATCCTGCCCAAACTCCTCTTCTCTTAAAAGCCATATCACATTGGTTTGATGTACCAGAGGTAATGTACAACTTTAGACTAGAATCTTGAGGTACTTGTTTTGGATATTTGGTATTTTCATATAGATTTTTTTTTTTGTTGGACCTATCTTATCTATTTGGAGCTTTCATAGAGCACAAAAATTTCTCATGCTATTGATCCTTTTGCAATATAGTTTGACGATCTTGTCATGCACATATTGCAAAGAAATTGCAATATATGCTTCTTTATTTTGAAAGTAATTTTTGAGCCAAGAAAACGATGCAGGTAACAACTCCATTGTTGAAATTCACGGCTGAGTTGGTGGTAAACAAGTCTCAGAGATTAAGTTTTGATTCATCTTCTCCCAATGGCATATTGCTTTTCCGAGAAGTCAGCAAATTGATTAGCATACGGATCAAGGATTTTACCGCTTGCAAACACAACATATATATATACATCCAAATACAAAGGAATCTGGATTTGCATGACAATTCTGACTCGAGGTATCAATATTTCTTTAGTTTATTTCTTCCTTGTTGACTTAATTAGATGACCATTTTGAGTAACCCATTTTTTAAGAGCTTCAATTGATTGCTTGTTTGAAGTGTTGAATTTGTTTTTTGTTGGTGTTTGGATTGTGGGGTTTTGAATTGAATTGTCTTGTGCTCCTTAGGCCTTGAATCAAATTTGTTTTGAATTGAATTGTGGGGTTTTGTAGAGTTTACCCCTGAATTTCTCGATCATGAGTTAAAATACGGTTAGATTATTTATGCGTTAACATCAAAATTAAAAATCATGATTATGTTTTTGTCGTGCTTGCACTTTTCGTGAAGCACCCATTTTTCCTCACTATATGGATCCTGCCTCCTTGTGTAAATTTTTTATCCTTACAACCATGACTCATCAAAAGATTGATTTTAATGTTCTCACTCTCTCTCTCTAACCATGACTCATCAAAAGATTGATTTTAATGTTCTCTCTCTCTCTCTCTCTCTCTCTCTCTCTCTATGGTTCAGAAGTAACGAGTTTAGGTATATATTAGCCACTTGTAAAACTCAAAGGAACCACATATTTCTCCTTTTGTGTTATGTGAAGCTATTAAATTTTAAAGGAACCTATCTAAATCAATTTTTCTCCAGATGTTTGTAGGTGTAGCAGGTTCTCATGTCAAGGATCTTTTTGCTAGTGCTAGATCCTTTGCGCCATCAATTATATTTATTGATGAGATAGATGCCATTGGTAGCAAGCACGGGGGGCCAGATATTGGTGGGGTATGTCATTTATATTGTTTCTGTCCATTTAAGATCATATTCCCTATTTTCCATTTGGTAACCCCCTAATAGCAAGATTGGAAAAACATAAACAATTTGCAGAATGAATGGCCATCACTTCTTTCTATATTTGTCAACTAAGTAAAAGAGGTCGAATATGTCATGGCTCTGATTTCAGTTTATATCATATATCTTATAAGAGGTCTAACATACGTATCTCGTATGTTTATTGCCTAAATAGTATGGTGTACCATTAAATCTTGATGTTAAGCTTATCGTAGCTCTTGTTTTGTATGATTTTATCTAACCAAAATAGGAAAAGGTGGATACGAGTACGACTTCTGACTTCATTGTATAGGGTGGTGCAGAAAGGGAACAAGGTCTACTTCAAATATTGACAGAGATGGATAAATTTAACGTTTCTACGTTACAAGTATATTTGCAACCATTCATGGATTAAAGAAGGTTGTCTTATTACAACAACAACAACAACAAGCCTTAATTCCAACTTAATTAAAAGAAAAAAAAAAAGGACAGTTTGCTTTGACTGTTTAACTTGGTTTGTTAGGTGCTTGTTATAGGTGCTACAAATAGACTGGATATTCTTGATCCTGCTTTATTGCGGAAGGGCCGTTTTTACAAGATTATAAGAGTTGGTTTGCCATCTAAGGATGGTAGATTGGCCATTTTAAAGGTATAGTGCTTAATTTTGTTTTTTTCTTATAGGACCTTACAATCTCAAGTTTGTATTTCTTTACAACAAAGAACCTTTTGAGCATGATAGTAACATAAACATTGCAGTTGCTGTTGCGATTAATGGCGGTCTTATAATGCCGGTTCTTCAGGATGTTGATAAGGTTTGAAATACGCTCACCTTGTCCACTTTGTTCATGACACCTTAAGTTAAACGCTTAGCGGGTAACTTGTGTTTGTTGGCACAGATGGATCTGTATCTTTTATCTCAAAAGTCGAAGGAGCTGGTGGAGAAAGTCCGTTCAAAGCAACTTCAGCCTCACGAGTACAATTCAGGTCTTCTTTATCAAATGTCTTCACACATATTTATTGTCTATTGCTTTTCATGGTGCTCTTTTATGAATAGATCAAGTTGAATCATTGCAGGAAGATTTACTCTGTCCAATTTGGGCATGTTTGGAGTGGATAGATTCAACACTATACTTCTGCCAGGTCAAGTGAGTTGAAAACATCAATGCTAGGTTTTCCTTATTTCACAAATTGAGTAGTCTTCTACTCCTTGTGACAATTAATGTTGCGTTGAAAGTTTGGTTGATGTTTAGGGTGCTATTATGGTTGTTGGAGCTTCAAAGCCGGCAGTTATGGCTGATGCAGATGGCTTCTTCAGTGTAAAGAGTAAAATGCTGGTAAGTGCAATTTTTTCAACTGGTATTAGAGGTCTTTATTTCATGTTAATTTAACATTTGAATATGTGATAATTCTTGAATGTTTAATGGGTAGGCACTTATGCATATGATGTATAATTATTGTGTGATGTTTATGTTTTATGCAAATGGATTGGTCGTAAATTTTTCCGGTTCCATAGAATTAGTTTTTGCTATTTTATTTTGATTAGATCAATTGTAAAATAGGAATCAATATGTAATTTATTATTCTCCTAATCGAGTGACGAATGGAGACATGAAGATGGAGAAAACTTGAAGACGGAGAATTACAAGAAGACTTAATTTGATGTAATTTTATTTTTATTATTATTTTGGGGTTGTAATTCTTAGGTTCATAGAACCTGGCCAAGTTTTTCCATTTCGCTTGCATGTCTTTATTTATTTATTTATTATGTTTGATGATAATTGTATTGTCATGCATCTAACATGTCATATAGGATAAAAAGTGCCTACATAGTTTATATATATGACATGCATCATGCGCATTAACTATATGTTTTAATTCTAAAATTGTTTTAGTAAATTAAATTATTTAAATGCACCAAATTGTTGAGTTTAATAAGATTAAATTCAAAGTAATAAAAAAAACCCAAGAAAAACCCAAAAAATCCCTCCAAAAAGAAAACCCAAAAAAAACGCAAAAAAATTTCCAAAAACCCCAAAAATTTTTAAAAAACCCTAAAAAAAACCCCTAGTAAAAAAAAATCTCAAAAAACCCTTAATAAAAATCTCAAAAAACAAAAAAAAAAAAACCACCAAAAGATACCCCCAAAAAATCCCTAAAAAAAAAAAAAAAAAAAAACTAAAATCATAAAAAAAAACACCCTAAAAAAACACTGCCAAAAAAACCCTAAAAAAATGTAAAAAAACTCCCAAAGAACAGAAAAAAACCCTAAAAAAAAAACTCTAAAAAAAACCCGAAGGAAAAACATAAGAAAAACCCTAGAAAAACGCCAAACAAGAACCCAAAAAAAACACTCAAAGCCCTAAAAAAAACAAAAAAAAACCTAAAAATCTCTTAACAAAACCTTAAAAAAACACCTAAAAAAGACCACAAAAATAATCCCAAAAAAACTCCCTAAAAAAAACTCTTAAAAAAATCTCCAAAAAAAAAAACCCTTAAAAAACTCCAAAAAAAATCCTAAAAGAACTTTAAAAAAATTCCCAAAAAAAGTTCAAAAAAAAACCCTAAAAAACCTTAAAAAAAACCCTATAAGAAAACCCAAAAAAATAACTCCAAAAAAACCACAAAAAAACCCCCCTAAAAGAAGTCCCAAAACAAACCCTAACAAAAACAAAAAAAAAACCATAAAAACACCTAACCCCCCAAAACCCTAAAAACCCTAAAACAACTCTAAAAAAAACCCGCAAAAAAAAACCTAAAAAAAACCAAAACCCCAAAAAAATCCACACCTAAAAAAAACACCCAAAACAAACTCCCAAAAAAAAACCCCCAAAAAACCCTAAAAAACTATAAAACCCCTAAAAACCCAAAAAAAAAAAAAAAACTCCAAACAAACCCTAAAAAAAAAAAAACACCCCTAAAAAACCCTGAAAAAACTCACAAAAAAAAACGTTAGTAAAACACCTTAAAAAATGCACAAAAAAAACCTTAAAAAAAAACCTCCAAAAAAACCCCCAAAAAAAACCTACCAAAAAAACCCAAATAAAACCCCCCAAAAAATATATCCTAAAGAAAACTCCCAAAAAAAATGCACCCAAAAAAACAACCCAAAAAACTCCCAAAAAAAAAAAAAAAAACCACAAAAGAAACCCACAAAAAATCCTCCAAAAAAGAACCCAAAAAATATCACAAAAAAACTCAAAAAGACACCAAAAAAATCCAAAAAACCCAAAAAAAAAACCTCCCAAAGAATCCCCCAAAAAAAGTCCAAAAAATACCCCCCAAAAAGACCTCCAAAAAAAATCCTCAAAAGAAAACCGCACGAAAAAACCTCCAGAAAAAAAAAACTCCAAAAAAATTTATGTAAAAAAACCCTAAAAAAACGCAAAAAAAGAAACCCCCAAAAAAAAAACACATAAAAAAAACCCCAGAAAAAAATGCCCCCAAAAAAACCCCAAAGAAAACCCCATGAAGAAACCCCTAGAAAAAAAACATCACAAAAAAACCCCAACAAAAACCACCAAAAAAAACCCCAATAAAAACTGAAAAAAAAAACACCAACAATAAACACTCCCAAAAAAAAACCCCAAAAGAAACTCCCCTCCAAAAAAACCCCCAAAAAAGAACAAAAAAAAAACATGCCAAAAAAACAACAAAAAAACCCCTAAAAAATAATAAAAGAAAACCCCCAAAAAAACACCACAAAAAAATTACACCTAAAAAAACTCCTAAAAAAATTGCCCCCAAAAAAACCCCCCAATAAAAACCCAAAAACAAACCCCCAAACAAAAACTACTAAAACAAACCCCAAAAAAGTACCCCACGAAAAAATTCAAAAAAAAACCCCTAAAAAAAACCCAAAAACCCCTAAAACCCCCAAAAAACTAAAAACACTAAAAAAACCCCCAAAAAATTGAAAAAACTCAAAAAAATTGAAAAACCCCAAAAAACTCCCAAAACCCAAAAAAACCCCCAAAAAACCATTAAAAAAAACCCCCAAAAAACCCCAAAAGAACTAAAAAAAAAAAACTTAAAACCAAAAACCCCCAAAAACGCTTAAAAAGACACCCAAAAAATCCCCAACAAAACCAAAACCCCTAAAACCCAAAACCATGCCAAAACCACAAAACCCCAAAAAAACCCCAAAAAAATGCCTTGAAAAACCCTGAAACCCAAAAAAACCCCAAGAAAACCCCAAAAAAAAAACCCAAAAAAAACAAAAAAAAAAAAAAAAAAAAAAAAAAAACCCAAAAAAAAAACCCCAAAAACTCCCAAAAAAACCCTGAAAAACCCTAAAACTCCCCAAAAAACCCAAAAAAAAACCCAATAAAATACCAAAACCTTAAAACCCCTAAAAACCCCAAAACCCCTAGAGAAAACCCCAAAAATCTCCCCCCAAAAAACCCCAAAAAACCCCAAACCCCCCAAAAAAAAAAAAGCCCCCAAAACCCCAAAAAAAACCCTTAAAACACCCTAAAAAACCCCCCAAAAACCTAAAAAAAAAACCCAAAAACTAAAAAACCCTAAAATAAACAAAAAACCCTAAAAAAAACAAAAAAAGCCCTAAAAACCCTAAAACCCAAAAAAACCTACAAAAAACCATAAAACACACCCAAAAAACCCCAAAAAAAAAAGAACCCAAAACCCTAAAAACCCCCCAAAAACCCCAAAAAAAAAACCCAAAAACCCCCAAAAAAAAAACCCCCAAACCCCCAAAATAAACCCTAAAAAACCCCCAAAAATCCCTAAAACCCCCCAAAAAAAACCCCAAAAAAAACCCAAAAACACCTAAAACACACAAAAAAACTAAACCCCAAAAAAAAACCCCAAGAAAAACCCCCACTAAAAACCCAAAAAGAACAAAAACCCCAAAAAATACCCCAAAAACCCAAAAAAAAAATCCCAAAAACCCCAAAGAAAACCACAAGAAAAACCCAAAAAAACCCCACCAAAAACCCCAAAACACCCCCCAAACAAAAATCCCTAAAAACCCCAAGAAGAAAACCCCAAAAAAACCCTAAAAAAACCCAAAAACTCCCAAAACCCAAAAGAAACACCACAAAAAAGGCCAAAAAAAGATGAAAAGGAAACCCCAAAAGAACTTTCCCAAAAACCCCCAATAAAACCCAAAAAAAAACCCCTTAAAAAAAAACCAAAAAAAAAAAACTCAAAAAGCCCCCAAAAATTGAAAACCCCTAAAAAAAAAAAACTAAAAACACCGTAAAACCCCAAAAAAAAATGAAGAACCTAAAAAAACACCCCAAAACCCCCCAAAAAAAACCCCCAAAAAACTCCAAAAAAACCCCCCATAAAAAACCTCCCAAAAAAACCCCAAAAAAAATACCAAAAAAAAAACACCTAAAAAAAACCACAAGAAAAACTCCCAACAAAAAAAACCCCCCAAAAACAACCTCCGAAAAAAACACCAAAAAAAAAAACTCCCAAAAAACCCAAAAAAACAACCAAAAAAAAGAACCCCAAAAAAGACCTCAAAAAATAACCACCAAAAGTACACACAAAAAAAACTCAAAAAACACCTCCCAAAAAAACTAAAAAAAAAAACCTCCAAAAAAATATCCCAAAGAAAACCCCAAAAAAATCAGAAAAAAACCCAAAACATAAAACGCCCCAAAAGAAACTCTAAAAAAACACCGTAAACAAAACCCCCAAAAAACCCAAAAAAGAAAAACCCCAGAAAAAACCACAAAAAAGAACCATAAAAAAACACAGCAAAAAAAAAAAAAAACACCTAAAAAAACCATAAAAAAGTAAATAAAAAAAACCCAACAAAATCCCCAAAAATACTGCCCAAAAACTCTAAAAAAAAAAACCACCCAAAAAAAACACCACAAAAAAAACACCCCAACAAAAAACCCAAAAAAAGAAACTCGCAAAAAAACCCTAAAAAAAACCCCGAACAAAACACCCCAAAAAAACCCCCAAAAATGACCTACCAAAAAAAAACCCCAAAAAAACCCTAAAAAATAACTCAAAAAAAAACCCCTAAAAAAACATCACAAAAAAAACACCACAATAAAACCACAAAAAAAACTCCTAATAAAAACCCAAAAAGAAAAGACCCACAAGAAAAACTCCAAAAAAAAACCCCGAAAAAAACTCCCAAAATAACCCCAGAAAAAACACCCAAAAAACCCCCAAAGAAAACCCCAAGAAAAAACCCCTGAAAAAAATTACCCAAAAAAACACCCAAAAAAAAACCTAGAAAAAAGCACAAAAAAACGGCTTAAAAAACTCCCTAAAAAAACCCAAAAAAACCACACAAAAAAACCCCAGAAAATCCCAAAAAAAAACACCCCAATAAAAACCCCAACAAAACCCAAAAAAAAAACCACAAAAAACTACCCAAAAAACAACTCTAAAAAAATCTCTAAAAAAAGCACCGCAAAAAACCCCCAAAAAATACCCCCAATAAACCCAAAAAAAGACGTCCTAAAAAAAACTCCCCAAAACAACACCACAAAAAAACCTCCCAAAAAAAAACCCAAAAAAAAACACCACAAAAAAACCCCAAAAAAAAAACTCCCAAAAAAACCACAAAAAAGAACCCCAAAAAAACACCTAAACAACACCCAAAAAAACCCCCAAAAAACCTCCCAAAAAAAAGCTCCCAAAAAAATAACCCCTAAGAAATATCCCAAAGAAAACCCAAAAAAACCCCCAAAAAAAATCACAAAAAAACTACAAAAAAAACTCCCAAAAAAACCCACAAAAAAGAACCCCAATAAAACACGTAAAAAAAAACACCAAAAAAACTACAAAAAAAAAAACTCAAGAAAAACCTCCCAAAAAAACCCAAAAAAAACCTAAAAAATATCCCAAAGAAAACCCCCGAAAAAACCCCGAAAAAAAACCCAAAAAATAAAACACCCCTAAAAAAACTCTCAAAAAACACTCCCTAAAAAACCCCCTAAAAAAACACCCCAACAAAAAACTCTCAAAAAATCCGATAAAAAAACCCCAAAAAAGAACCAAAAAAAACACTAGCAAAAATAAATCCTAAAAAACCCCCAAAAAAAACTCTAAAAAAATCTAAAAAAAAGTACCCCAAAAAAACCCTAAAAAACCCAAAAAAAACCCACAAAAAAAAAAAAACCCCCAAAACCAAAAAAAAACACCCAAAACCACAAAAAGAACCCCACCTAAAAACACCCAAAACCCCAAAACCCTCCAAAAAACCAAAAAATAACCCCAAAAAAAAAACCCCTAAAAATATCCCAAAGAAAACCCAAAAAAAAAACCCCAAAACCCAAAAAAACCCAAAAAACAAAAAAAAATAAAAAAAAAAAAAAAAAAAAAAAAAAAAACTCCAAAAAAAACCCTAGAAAAACCCAAGAAAACCCCCAAAAAAAATCCAAAAACCTTCAAAAAAAACCCAAAAAAAACCCACCCCCACCCCCCAAAAAAAAAAAAAAAAACACTAAAAAAAACCCAAAAACACCTGAAAAAACCACAAAATGCCCTAAAACCCAAAAAAACATCCCTAAAACCACGAAAACCCCCAAAACCCCCAAAAAAAACACCAAAAAACACCAAAACCCCCCCAAAACATATGGAAAACCAAAAAAAGCACCCAAAAAAATCCTAAAAAAATCCCCCGAAAAATTCCATGAAAACCCCTGAAAAAGCATAAAAAAACCCCTAAAACCCAAAAAACCCCAAAACAAAAAAACCCCTAAAAACCACAAAAAAGAACCCTAATAAAACACCTAAAAAAAAAAAACCAACAAAAATATTCCCAAAAAAAACCCCAAAAAAGTATTCCAAAGAAAACCCCCAAAAAAACCCTAAAAAAAAACACCCCACAAAAAAACCCGGAAAAAAACCCCATAAAAAACCCAAAAAACTCACCCCCAAAAGAACAAAAAAAATCCCTAAAAAATAACTCCAAAAAAAACCCAAACAAACCCCAAAAAAAAACCCCACAAAAAACACCCCCAAAAAAATCCTCCAAAAAAAACACCCCGCAAAAAACCCAAAAAAACCCCAAAAATCAAAAAAACCCCCCAAAACCCAAAACCCCAAAAACCCCAAAAACCCCCAAACCCCCCAAAAAACCCTAGAAAACCCCAAGAAAAACCCCAAAACCAAAAACACCCTAAAAAAAACCCCAAAAACACCAAAACCCCAAGAAAACCCATGAAAAACCCCAAAAACCTCCCAAAACACCCCACAAAAAAAAACCCCCAAAAACTCCCAAAAAAACCCCCAAAAAAATACCCTAAAAATCCCAAAACACAAAACCGAAAACCCAAAAAAACTCCCAAAACAACACCCCAAAAAACCCCAAAAACCCCAAGAAAAAAACCAAAAAAAAAAAAACCCAAAAAAAACCCCAAAAAAATTCCCAAAAAGCCCAAAAAAAAAAAAAAAAAAAAAAAAAAAAAAAAACCCACAAAACCCCAAAAATGCCCAAAAAGAAGCCCAAAAAAACAAAAAACCCTAAAAAAACCCGAAAACCCAAAAAAACCCCCAAAACCAATTAAAAACCCCTAGGAAAACCCCCTAAAAAAACCCCCAAAAATCCAGAAAAAAAAGGCAAAAAAAAAAAAACAAAAACCGCCAAAACCCCCCAAAAAAAACCACCAAAATTAAAAAAAACCCAAAACCCAAAAAACCCAAAAAACCACAAAAACCCCAAAAAACCCAAAAAAAAAAAAAAAAAAACCCCCAAAGGACACCCAAAAAATCCCCAAAAAACCAAAAAAAACCCCAAAAAAACCCAAAAAGCCCAAAACCCAAAAAAAACCCCAAAATTCCCAAAAAAAAAAAAAAACCCACCAAAAAGTGATGTTCAAAACCCACAAAACCCAAAAAAACCACAAAAATCCATAGAGAGATAACGAAATAACAAGAGAAAAGTGAATAAGAGCATTAGAGAAAAGTGAATTAAAGAAAAATGAGATTTTTTGAGATTTTTGTTGCAAATATAATAAAAAGGAGAAAAGATTTTTATGGAGAAAATTCAATAATAAAAACGGTAAGGTGTCGAGAATCCCTAATGTTTCGTTCACCAATTCCAGTTTTGATTCACAAAACAAAAGAACTGAATAGATTAAATCTCTATGTTGACTCCGGAAATATTATTATTACAAGTAATCCAAAATCGACAATATATCAATTTGACAATATTGCAGTAGAAGACAATTTGTAAAATAATTTGAATGACAAAACAATGTGTGACATAATTACATAAGAAAAGCGTGACTGAACTTATATAAAAATTGACACACAATATTTTGAAAAGTAATAGAAAAATAGATGAGATTTAATTCATTCAGATGTTGAAGTTTACAGAACAAGGAATCAAAACTTTGAATTGGGTCGCTCAACAGAAGTTCATCTCTAACCTCACGAAGAGAACTCTAGCCTATCTTGCAAAACATTCTCACAAGTTCTAGAGAGAAAATATGAAACTGATAGCAAGACGACAAAAAACTGAATAATAAAAACTCTCTAAAACCTTAGGACAACCCCTCTATTTATAGTGTTCAGAGGTTGTCTGTCAAATAAGGAAATAAATTATAAAACTAGAAAATTACAAAAGAAAAGGAAACAAAATAAAATTACACATAAATTAGGAGAAATCACATATTTAATTTGGGGAAGAAATATGGTAATTTGCTCGATTTTTGGGAAAGGAATTCGAATTCAGCACCAAAGGGGACATGTGTCGAAGCTTGATTGGAGGAACAGAATCAACCTGCCACGTGTCGCGCGCGGAGTGCAAGAAGGATGCCGGTTGGAGACAGCTGGGACCCGCTTTTGACAGGTGGCATGCGCAGAGGGGAGAGCAGGCTGGTGTGAGCAGGCGCGGGGTCCACGCGGTGGGAGCTTCAGACGCGCTAGAGACCACGCGGATGGAGAACGCGCGCCTTCACAGGCCGGCGTGCTGACGACGCGCGAGAGATAGAGTGGGCAACGGAGGAAGGGCTGGGGCGCACGCGGAGGGAAAAGAAGTGGCTCGGCTAGGCTCGGCTGAAAGGCTTGGCTCCGGATGGTTGAAAATATGGCTTTCTTGGCTTATTTTTGTGTGGCTTTTTACATTTGTTTTTATCTGTAAATAACTAAGCAAAAACTAGACAAATTCCAATTAGAAATATTATGAATAAAAATAATAGAATTGCTTAATTAAAGCTTAAATATTTTAATATTGTGTAAATCAAAAGCAATATATAGGGTGCATTTTCATGCACTAATCACAACCCCCAACCAGCTTATTGCTAGTCTCTAGCAATCCAAGTGCAAGAGAAATCATGTCATAAAGAAAATCTAAGTCTCAACTCGCTTAGTGACCTGAATATTTCAAACAAACTGTTAGCAAGAAGTCAAAAGATACTGTCAAGATTATTTCAGTCATAACTCCAGAGTTATGTGTGTGTGCTCCAAACCATAACCTTCTTACCACTGACCATAACACAAGCAGCTTTGAAAATTCACCAAGTAGAAGTCTCAACTCCATTAATCTCACAGGTGTCAGAAATATTTAAGTGCAAAGGTTTTCTCTCATGGAGTTGGAAATGGAATAATCAACGCTCAGTGTGAGGGGGGTCAAATTTAGGACAAACAGTCAAACGAACATTGACCAAAAGATAGGTTAATTAACCACTAGAACATTCCACCATTCTTACCACAAACCAGCTTTTGGGATTTCATTTGGGTCAAACAGAAATTTACAGAAATGAACAAAGAGCAAAAAAAAAAAAAAAATGCAAAGAAAATAAACTACTCTTTTTTTTCTCTTCTTTTTTTTATTTTTTATTTTTTTTGACAAGAGACAACCTACAATAATGAAGTGAATGTAGAAAGGTGTTCTTTCGACAAACAACTATATAGCATAAAGTGTGATTACGATCAAACTACATCACCTGTGAAATGTTGCTCTTGCTCTTTTTTTCTTTTTTTTTTGAAAAATAACAAATGAGGCTCTATTACATAAGATCATTCCTATCTAACCCAAAATCCATCCCTCAAGCATATGCACCAAGCATACCACTAACCATGTAATGATGTTCTAATAGTGATTTTACCAGCTCAAAAGATCAATGAAAGTTCAAAAGTTGTTTACTCAACTCTTTTAACTCACCAAAAATCAAGCACTTAAACTCGAAAATTTTCTCAGCTGATATGCATTAACATCCATCTTACCACAAGGTTTAGCACATGCAAAAAGAAACTCTGGAAGTCATTTCTTAGTAACCAAGACAGCAAAAATCGACTCAAACCAATCATTTTGAAATCATACTCAGACAACTTTGCAAAAATTTTAACCTAAATATCAACATGACAAAAATTACTCTTACGCATGAATATGCTCACCACCCCCAACCAAAATCAGACAGTGTCCTTAATGTCAAAAATTATGGAAATACAGAGAAAGAAGACACCTGGACGATGAGCTTTCCACTTATAAGCACAGCATGAGCTTCCTGATATTATTCTCCAAAAACACAGACATAAAAAAGATGGAACAAGAAACGAGAAAAAAAATAAAAAATAAAAATATGATACAGAAGATGTGAGCAAACTACTCAAGGCTGGTAAACAGGGTCGTCAAGAATGATCTCTTCAACCTGGTTCACCCGCTCAAAGTAATTCTTCTTCAGGATCTGCTTGTCATGAACCGCTTTCATTTTTACCTTGATCCTGGAATTGCGCTTTTTCAGCATGTCGATCAATCGTTGTTCTTGCAATGGATCAAGTTTAGATGAGATGATGACTGGGAATGTGTCTTCATCTCCCAAGAATGCATGTTTTAAACCCTCGGGTGGTTAGGCTAGCTTGACTTTTGGAGTCTCCTCGGTAGATGATTTCGGTTTTTCTCCTTCTGTTGGGAGCTCCTGAAAACATGGTGACCCAAACTTAGTTCCTCTGTCCTGTGATTCTTTGAAAATAGCAGCAATGGTAGCCACCTCACAAGGATCGGAACTCTCAAATTCAGAATTTTGGAGGAGGTTTTCAAAATCTTTAGAGTTGCTTTGCAGTAGAACCTCCTCCTCGACAAGTGTGTTGATCATAAATGTTTGGTGACACTCATTGTCATCACGTGGTTGCTTTTGAATATGAAAAATATTCACCTCAAGGGTCATATTCCCGAAAGATATCTTCATGAGACCATTCCTACAATTGATAAGTGCGTTTGCTGTGGCAAGAAATGGTCTTCCCAGAATGATGGGAATGGATGACTCCATATCCACCACGGATTGTGTATCCAAAACAAGAAAGTCCACGGGGTAATAAAACTTGTCGACTTGCAACAAAACATCTTCCACTATTCCTCGTGGTCTCTTAATGGATCTATCGGCCAGTTGCAGAACCACAGATGTGGGCTTAATCTCTCCAAGACCCAATTGCGAGTAGACCGAATAAGGCATGAGGTTCACGCTCGACCCTAAGTCTAGTAACGCTTGGCCGAATTCATGTGTCCCGATCTGGCAAGAAATGGTAGGACAACCTTGGATCCTTATACTTCGGCGGTGTTTTCTGCTCAATCACCGCGCTCACTTGTTCCGTCAAGAATGCAGTCTTCTTGACGTGGTGCTTTCTTTTTATGGTGCATAGATCCTTGATAACCTTAGCGTACCGGCACTTGCTTGATCACGTGTAGTAAGGGAAGATTGATCTTCAATTGTGTCAAGTGCTCCAGGATCTCACTTTGATTTTCCGGCACTTTCCCAGCAGGTCGGAGAGCTTGGGGAAAAGGCACCTTTACCGGAATTTTAGTTGACTCTTCTTTCTCCTGAGCCGATTCTTCATTACTCGAAGTGGTTGTACTTGTCGATGGCGTGTCTAAATTCTTAGCACTTCGAGTAGAGATGGCGTTAACTTCCTTGATATTTTGATCTTCAGAGTTGGAAGTTTGAGCCATGTGTTGTCCTCTCATATTGGACTGGGCTTGTGATGGAAATTTACCGCGCTCTTGAACGGTTAAAGCTTCTGTCAGCTTTGTGATCTGACTTTTTATTTTCTTGTTCTCTTCCACCAGCTGCGTGAGCAACGCGTGAGCAACGCATCAACCATTTGATTCGTTTTATTTTGCGCGTCCATAAAAGCTTTTAAGGTATCCTCTAAAGAATTCCCTTTCGGCTACATGTTATTTTGAGACGCAAAATATGTCCTTGGTGGTTGAGATTGTTGCTATGATCTCCATTGCCCTCCAGATGATTGTGCATGTTGATTCGAATCTTGCCAACTGAAGTTCGGGTGGTTTTTCCAACCAGGATTGTAAGACTCTGAGAAAGGTCCACAAGGCTTCTTATATGTGCCCAACGCATTGTACTGCTCCTCATATGCCCCTCTCATTTCACTTAAAGTGTGGCAATCCTGAGTTAGATGGCCCATTCCACCATAAACTAAACAGCGCTCATGTGCCTCTGTCCTTGCCATCATGTAGGGTCCTTTGCTATCTTTACTTTTGAGGGCCTCAATTTGCTTCGTCAAAGCTTCAACTTGGGCCTTGAGACTGTCCACTTCCCTTAATTGATAAACTCCAACTGGTCGGGACCTACTGGTGCTCTCAGTTGCACACGGCCCAGTCCAAGTATGAGCTTTCTCAGCTAACTCATTCAGGTATTCGATAGCTTCGTCAGGATCCTTTTGGAGAAAATCCCCATTGCACATTGATAAGTGCACGAATTTGCACTTTTAATGTTCATAATTGTCAAATTATTTTATCAAAATTGTGACTTTAATTTCAAATACTCCTAAATTTAGAGGATTTAATTTTAATTGGATTTATTTTATTTTTCAGGTTTTTTGAAGAAAACAATTGAATTTGGGCTAGTTTACCAAGAAAAACCCAAAAGTTGAGCCCAAGAAAAGCCCAATTCGCCCAAAGCCCATCACCCATCGAATCCGGAAAGCCGAGCCGACAAGCCGCGAGCCAAGCCGAGAAGCCGCGAGCCGTGCAAGAGCGCCACGTGTCCACCACGCCGCTGCGCACCGCAGCCGTGGGACCCAGCTTCCTCCAACCGATCGCGCCACGCCGTCCGGTGGGTCCACCTATCCCTCGCAGACGCGCGGCATGCGCACCGCAGCCCCTCGCGCGAAGTCTCCTCCACGCGCGTCCCGGAGCTTCCTCTCTCTTCCGCGTGGGCCCCGCGTGCGAGTCCATCCAACGAGATCGTGACACGTGTCCCATGCGTCGATCTTCTGCGACGTTGTCCGCGTTCCGGCTCCAAATAATCGTAGGCCGCCATGTGTCCCACTTCTGCAGCTTGTCTTCCCGCGCGCGAATCCGCTTCCGCCACGTGTCCCACTTCGTCAGCCCTGTGCAGCACTTTCTCTCCCGCGCGCGAATGGCCAGGTGACACGTGTCCCACTCTTTTGAACGTGATGAATTTTCTTCACAATTAAGGATCCGGTTTTTACACTCTTAACACACGCAAAACTCTATAAATAGGATCATAATCAAGGTGAAAAGAGTTACATTTTTAGAGTGAGAGTGAGAGTTAGACATTTTTTGAGAGCCTAAATTCTCACATATTTTCTTGTTCTTATTCTCATATTTTCTTTTTAGAATTTTATGGGAATTATGTACAAGTTAGGCTAGAGTATTTAGGTGAGGCTTGAGATGATCCTATATGTGTAGTGAATTTATTTAGATTTTCGATTCTCCAATGGTTTGTAAGTTTTATACATTTGAGTAAATAATTTTCTTTTATCATATTTCTTCTTCTTATCAATATATTTTATTGTTAACTTTCATATAAATCTAGTCATGCTCTTTTTATGTGATTGTTGCGTTATATTATATATTGATCGTTATTATTTTATGAGTAGTCTTTTACTGCATTATTGCCAACGGTATATTGTCGCTCTTGGATTTCTCATGAGATAATTTTTCCTAATTTTAAACGTTAGAATTTTATTTACTCGAATATATTTTTAATTCATATGTTCTTCAAATATTTATCTTCCGATTGATTGTTTGGGATGTGAAACTTTCAATTGAGTCAATTCATGAATCAAAATCCAAATAGGTGAACGAAGCATATGGAGGATTCTCAAAGCCTTACCACTTTTTTTATTTATTGATTTTTCTTTATTTTAAATTGTTAAAAAAATATCAAAAATACTCACTCATTTTTCTTTGTTTGATTGCCTACTTTCCTAACGCTTTTTATTTGTTAATCATTTCTTGTTCAATTTAACACTTTCTCGTGGGATCGACCGTTCAAATTGTACTACAATTGACCGCTTGTTTTTGTACACGTTTGGGCGTAATCACACATCATCTCGACAAATTGGCGCTCTCAGATTGTGAGTCCATCGTAGAAATAGCTTACGAGGCGCCAACTTTCATATCCATGGTGGGGACACAGATTTAACAGATCTTTAAAACGCTCCCAAGCTTGATAGAGTGTTTCGTTTTCCTTCTGAGTGAAATTTGAGATTTGTCGTTTCAAATTGTTGGTCTTATGGTGTGGGAAATACTTGTTGAAGAATGTTGTCGTCATTTCTTCCCACGTACCAATAGACTTGGGCCTAAGGTAATACAGCCAGCTTTTGGCCTTGTCCTTCAGAGAAAAAGGGAAAAACTTTAATCTGACGGTGTTTGCGGCCTCAGCACGGCTGTGAAAGGTGGCCACCACCTCTTCAAACTCCCGAATGTGTACATATGGATTCTCGTTCTCTAATCCGTGAAAGGTTGGGAGAAGTGCAATCATGCCCTGCTCGGTGCATTCGGTGGGAACATGATGCAAGATGGGGTGGCCGTGCGCGTTGGGTGCAGGTAGTCTTGCAACGTCCTGTGCTGAACTTCCTCGTGTTGTGCCATTGCGAATAGATTTTGAAATGCGAATTCCAACGACGAGTGTGAAGACAGAGACGTAGAAGACGAGTCGGACAGAATTTCACTAGGGGTTTCTAAATTTGGACGTTGAGCAAATCTCCCTAGTTTGTCTCTATACCGATGCATTCACCCTAAGCGGCTCTTTTTTTTTTGTTTTTTTTATTTTTAATCAAAAAGAAAATAATTATATAGTAACGTAAATTGTAACCACCGAGAGTGCTCCCAGTAAAGACTATAGCTCTTGGCTCAATGAATAGTCTCCTAGACAGAGCAACGTTCTCAGGAAAGATTGGTGGGGGCGAGGCCCGCTTAAGTACCAACTTTCCTAGACAGAACTCCCTCAGATTATCCTTTCCACGTAACCACACAATTATTCTCAAAATCAATTATTAAATTTTATTGAGTAAATTATGAAATGTAATCTAATCAATGAAAACTATTCCTAAAGTCAAAAGCCTAAATCTACCAAATTATGAAAATCCTAGATTAGGAATCTAAATTAGTCAATTAATTACCATCTTAATTAATGAAACTATAAAAGGAAAAATTAAATTAGGCAACAATTAAAATATACAAATGAGGAAATAAAATAAAATCCTAAGTTACCAAAAATAAAAGATTACAAAATCAAATCACAATTAATTCTAAAACACAAATCCTAAAAGTGTGAGATTTTTTTTAGCAACACAAAACTACGGGAATTAAAAAAATGATAAAAGAAACTTTTTTTTTTAAGAAACTAAAGACGCTAAACAACAAACTATATATATATATATATATATATATATATATATAGGAAGGTCTCTCGTCAAGCACTTGAAAAGTGCCTGATCAGAACGACACTTATACATTTATGTTGAAGTGTGTATATTTATATGTGTTTCGTGTATATATTTTAATGTAAAGATGTATATATTAACTTATAAGAAACGACAATGTATATTAATCCTCAAAATATGTATATTTTATAGTAATTAAATGAATATATAGCTAAAAAATATGTATATTGGCTGATTTGTTGTATTTCATGTTATTGAATGTTGTTTGAAAATTTTTTTTTTACGTAATGCCGTAGGAAACGGAAATATACATATATTTCTTATTTAAATTAAGTGAACATATAACATAGTAATATGTATATTGACTGAACTTGGTTTGGAAGTTATTTTTGCTTGAAAACGTGTTTACTCATTTGAAGATTGAATATTGTTGTCATTCTTATGGGTTGTATATTTGCTGTATGAGACATGTGGATCCGATATAAATAAGTGAATAACTCGTCGGCCTGTCGGAAGTCACCTACGACAAGATCCCGGCGGAGGCAGTCGAGGAAGCAGCGACGGAGACAGAGGATGCAGTTGTCATCTTTGACGAGAGAAGAAATGTCAGGGTGGAGGAGGAGATACAAGTGGGTGGGTTTGCTTGTGGGAGTTGTCGGAACGTGGCCTCGTCCGCCTGTCGGAACTCGCGGCGCCGGTGTGGATGCGGAGGACGTCAACAGAGCTCGAGGAAGGTCGAGGGAGGTCGAGAGAAAATTTGGTGTGGGAGTGCTCGCTCGTGCGTTTGAGAAAGAAGATATGGGTTTTGAGAAACAAAATTTCATTTACACCGTTCAAATTCCAATCGAACGACCATAATTTTTTTTACCGGATCAGTCAGCCATTTTATAAGTGCCGGACTTAAGACCAATCCTATATATATATATATATATATATATATAGGCAAAGTCTCCAATCCGGCACTGAAATTTTCTCTGTAAAATATGTATATTTTTTCTTTAGAACGTGTATATTTTCTCTTAAAAGATGTCCATTTCCTTTTATAGTAAAATATACAATATGTACACATTCTAGAGAAGAAATGTACACATTCTAAAGAAGAAATGTACATATTTTATAGAGAAATGTACAAGTGCCATTCCAGTCTGCATACCGGACTAGAGACCATTCCTATATATATATAATATAATATAATATAATAATAATGAATATCAAGTCAAATGAGCAACACTTGCAGCGAAATATAAACGATAACAAGATAAACTTTTCGTGAAGCAACTTTTATTTTTTTTTGAAATAAACGATAAGAAAGAGGGGAAGAAACAGATTACGCAGACCAAAGAAAAAGAAACAAATAAAATAAAATAAAATAAAATAAAAAATATACTTACCTCTTTGGCTCAAAATCTACTGATCACTCTTGCTAGTAGCATCTCCCTGGCAACGGCGCCAAAATTTGATTAACGCCCAAAAGTGATGTTCACAAGCGGTCAATTGTAGCACAGAAGGGCGATCGTATCCACAGAGAGATAACAAAATAACAAGACTGACTAACAGAATAAGAGCATTAGAGAAAAGTGAATTAAAGAAAACTGAGAGTTTTTGAGATTTTTGTTGCAAATATAATAAAAAGGAGAAAAGATTTTTATGGAGAAAATTCAATAATAAAAACGTTAAGGTGTCGAGAATTCCTAATGTTTCGTTCACCAATTTCAGTTTTGATTCACAAAACAAAAGAACTGAATAGATTAAATCTCTATGTTGACTCCGGAAATATTATTATTACAAGTTATCCAAAATCAACAATATATCAATTTGACAATATTGCAGTAAAAGACAATTTGTAAAATAATTTGAATGACAAAACAATGCGTGACATAATTACATAAGAAAAGCGTGATTGAACTTATATAAAAATTGACACACAATATTTTGAAAAGTAATAGAAAAATAGATGAGATTTAATCCATTCAGATGTTGAACTTTACAGAACAAGGAATCAAAACTCTGAATTGGGTCGCTCAACAGAAGTTCATCTCTAACCTCACCAAGAGAACTCTAGCCTATCTTGCAAAACATTCTCATAAGTTCTAGAGAGAAAATATGAAACTGACAGCAAGACGACAGAAAACTGAATAATAGGCCAACCCCTCTATTTATAGTGTTCAGAGATTGTCTGTCAAATAAGTAAATAAATTATAAAACTAGAAAATTACAAAAGAAAAGGAAACAAAATAAAATTACACATAAATTAGGAGAAATCACATATTTAATTTGGGGAAGAAATCTGGTAATTTGCTCTGATTTTTGGGGAAGGAATTCGGATTCAGTACCAAAGGGGACACGTGTCGAAGCTTGATTGGAGGAACAGAATCAACCTGCCACGTGTCGCACGCGGAGTGCAGGAAGGACTGCCGGTTGGAGACAGCTGGGACCCGCTTTTGACAGGTGGCATGCGCAGAGGGGAGAGCAAGCTGGCGTGAGAAGGTGCGGGGTCCACACGGTGGGAGCTTCAGACGCGCTGGAGACCGCGCGGAAGGAGAACGCGCGCCTTCACAGGCCGGCGTGCTGACGATGCGCGAGAGATGGAGTGGGCAACGGAGGAAGGGCTGGGGCCCACGCGGAGGGAAAAGAAGTGGCTCGGCTCGGCTCGGCTGACGCGGCTCTCACTCTGGCTCGTGTGGCTCGGCTGAAAGGCTTGGCTCCGGATGGTTGGAAATATGGCTTTCATGGCTTATTTTTGTGTGGCTTTTTACATTGCTTTTTATCTGTAAATAACTAAGCAAAAACTAGACAAATTCCAATTAGAAATATTATGAATAAAAATAATAGAATTGTTTAATTAAAGCTTAAATATTTTAATATTGTGTAAATCAAAAGCAATATTTAGGGTGCATTTTCATGCATGATTACGCCCAAACGTGTAAAAAAACAAGCGGTCAATTGTAGTATAATTTGAACGGTCGATCTCACGAGGAAGTGTTAAATTGAACAAGAAATGATTAGCAAATAAAAAGCGTTAGGAAAGTAAGCAATCAAACAAGGAAAAAGAATGAGTGTTTTTGATAATTTTTTTTTGAACAATTTAAAATAGAGAAAATTCAATAATAAAAAGTGGTAAGACTTTGAGAATCCTCCATATGCTTTGTTCACCTATCTGGATTTTGATTCATAAATTGACTCAATTGAAAGTTTCACATCCCAAACAATCAATCGTAAAATAAATATTTGAAGAACATATGAATTAAAAATGTATTCGAGTAAATAAAATTCTAACGTTTAGAATTAGGAAAAATTATCTTATGAGAAATCCAAGAGCGACAATATACCATTGGCAATAATGCAGTAAAAGACTACTCATAAAATAATACCGATCAATATATAATATAATGCAACAATCACATAAAAAGAGCATGACTAGATTTATATGAGAGTTGACAATAAAATATATTGATGAAAAGAAGAAATATGATAAAAGAAAATCATTTACTCAAATGTATAAAACTTACAAACCATTGGAGAATCAAAAATCCAAATAAATTCACTACACATATAGGATCATCTCTAGCCTCACCTAAATACTCTAACCTAACTTGTACATAATTCTCATAGAATTCTAAAAAGAAAGTATGAGAATAAGAACAAGAAAATATGTGAGAATTTAGGCTCTAAAAATTCCAACTTTAATCACTTTGATAAAGACCCTATTTATAGAGTTTTGGATGTGTTAAAAATGTAAAAACCGGATGCTTAATCGGGGGAGAAAACATCACGTTTCTGAAGAGTGGGACACGTGTCGCAAGGCCATTCGCGCGCGGGAGAAGAAGTGGTGCACAACTGGACCACGCGCGAGAGAGAAAGTCGCGCGGAGAGGGAGAGGCGAAACGCGCTGACGCTGGGGGAAAGTGGGACATGTGGCGAGCTCTGGCTGGAGGGAGCTGGAACGCGGGACCCACGCGGAAGAGAGAGGAAGTCCGCCTCGACGCTGAAGGAACTCGCTGGGAGCGGGTGGTGTGCGCGCTGCGCTCCGCGAGGGGGACACCGGGTCCCACGCCTGCGGTGAGGCAGTGCTCGACACGTGGCGATGCTTGGCTCGCGGCTTCTCGGCTTGGCTCGCGGCTTCTCGACTCGGCTCAGGGAGTTGATGGGCTGATAGGCTTTGGGCTGAATTGGGCTTTTCTTGGGCTCAACTTTTGGGTTTTGCTTGGTAAACTAGCCAAAATTCAATTGTTTTCTTCAAAAACCTGAAAAATAAACTAAATCCAATAAAAATTAAATCCTCTAAATTTAGGAATATTTGAAATTAAAATCACAAATTTGATAAAATAATTTGACAATTATGAACATTAAAAGTGCAAATTCGTGCACTTATCACAACCCCCAACCAGCTTATTGCTAGTCTCTAGCAATTCAAGCGAAAAGAAAAAATCCCGCTGTCAAGCTGAAAATTCAAATCAAAACCTGCAAAATCACCTAAGCAATCAAACAAAACATTAGTAAGTCATCAGAAAATGCTATCAAAACTACTTTAGTCATAACTCCAGAGTCGTGTGTATGTGCACCAAACCGTATCCTTCTTACCACATTCCTTAACACAAATAGCATCAAAAAACTCACAAAGGTAAAGTCTCAACTCCATTTACCTCACGGGGGACGGAAATATTTTGATGCAAAGGGATTATGCTCATGGAGTTGGAAATGTCACAATTAACGCTCAAGTGAGAGAAGGCAATTTAAGGACAAGCTTTTAAACAAACATTGATCAAATGATATGCAAATCAAATATTTGGAACAATTCATCACTCAAACTGTAAACAAACTTTCGAGATTTCATTCTGGCCAAGAGGAAGATCTCATAAACAAACAAAGAGCCGAAAATACAGATAAATATACACAGATTTCTCTTTTTTTTTTTTTTTTCGAGGCAAGAGACAACATACATTTGATGAAGCTGATGTAGTAAGGTGTTCTTTTGATTGGCTACTATGCAGCACAAGACGTTAGTGCAACCAAACTATGTAATCATTGATGATAAATGATGCTCTTGCTCTTCTTTTTTTTTTTTTTGTAAAAGAAAAGTGATAACTATCTACAACACATGGCTCAAATTCTAAAAATTATTCCTGACCAGAAATCATCCCTTAAGTAAATGTCACAAGTCGAGTAAATGTGCTCCGTTAATGACTCAACCAACTCAAAAGATCAATGAAAGTTCAAAAAGCTGTTTTCTCAACTCTCACAACTCACCAAAAATGGAAACCTTAAACTTGGGAACTTTTCTCAACTAAATGTGTCAACAACCATCTTACCACAAGGTCTAGCATGTGCTCAAAAATAACTCTGGAAATCATTTCTTGGTAATTAAGATAATAAAAACTGACTCAAACTGAACATTTCGAAATCATACTTAGTTAATCTCGCAAAAATTTTGACCCAAAATAACAACAAGACAAAAATTAATCTCACGCATGAATATGCTCACCACCCCTAACCAAAATCAGACAGTGTCCTCAATGTCTAAAATTATATGCAATATGAAGGAGACAGGGAAAGAGAACACCTGGATGATGAACATTGGAACTGAGCTGAGCTTCCTAAACTGATTCTCCAAAACACAAACAAATATAAAATCAAAGAAAATCAAACTAAAAATAAAACACACAAAGCGCATTAAGCGACACAAAGAAACAAAAATATGGTACAATAGGGTTTGAAGCAAACTTGTCAACTTTGATAAATCGGAGCCTCGAGAATGATCTCTTCAGCTTGGCTCAAACACTCAATGTAATGCTTCAGTCTCTGTCCATTGACTCTGAATATTCTCCCATCGCTTGGGTCCTCGACCTCGACAGCACCGTTGGGAAAAACTTGTTTCACCACAAATGGACCAGTCCACCGCGACCTTAACTTACCTGGGTGGAGATGCAAACGGGAGTCATAAAGATGCACCCATTGATTTGGCTCGAAATTCTTTCTCAGGATCTGCTTGTCATGAGCCGCTTTTATTTTTGCCTTGTAGATCCTGGAGTTGTTGTATGCGTCGTTCCTTAACTCCTCAATCTCAGATAATTGGAGCTTTCTTTGAATACCTTGCAGCATTGAGATCAAAGTTAAGGGCCTTGACGGCCCAATAAACTTTATGTTCGAGCTCGACAGGTAAATGACAGGCTTTCCCAAAGACAAGTCTATAGGGAGACATCCCAAGAGGAGATTTGTAAGCAGTGCGGTATGCCCAGAGAACGTCAAGAAGACGTAAGGACCAATCCTTGCGGTCGGGGTTTACCGTCTTTTCCAGAATTTGTTTGATCTCCCTATTCGCCAACTCAGCTTGGCCATTCGTTTGTGGATGATAGGCAATAGCAACTTTATGGAGCACACCGTACTTGCGCATAAGAGCCTCAAATGAACGGTTGCAGAAATGAGTGCATTAATCACTGATGATAGCACGTGGAGTGCCAAACCTAGATAACACATTCTCCTTCAAGAACTTAACAACTGTTGCATTATCATTGGTTCGACACGGCACGGCTTCAACCCATTTAGAAACATAATCCACAGCGAGAAGGATGTAAAGGTACCCAGAAGAAGGTGGAAATGGACCCATAAAGTCGATCCCCCAACAATCGAATATTTATATCACGAGAATCGGGTTCAAAGGCATCATACGGCGGCGGGACAAAGCACCTAACTTCTGGCACCGGACACAGGAACGACAGAGTTGATTAGTGTCTTTGAACAAAGTAGGCCAATAAAGACCACACTGGAAGATTTTTGCGGCGGTCTTTTCACGTAAAAATGACCACCACATGCATCGTTATGGCGTGTTCGAACACTAGTGATTTCATCATCGAGAATGCATCGCCTCATGATTTGGTCGGGATAGTACTTAAAAAGATATGGATCATCCCAATAGAAGTTTCGTACTTCGACCAAGAACTTGCGTTTATCTTGTGCATTCCAGTTAGAAGGAAGTTCGCCCGTCACCAAGTAGTTTACGATATGAGCGTACCAAGGCAGCTTAGTGACGGCGAAGAGATTTTCATCAGGGAAGTTATCGCGGATGGCAGGGCCATCGGCGGGATCATTGAACTCGAGTCGAGACAGATGGTCGGCAACGACATTCTCGACACCTTTCTTGTCCTTGATGGTCAAGTCAAATTCCTGTAATAGAAGGATCCACCTAATTAATCGCGCCTTAGCATCCTTTTTGGAAAGGAGATACTTGAGGGCGGCATGATCTGTAAAGACGGTAATGGGTGAACCGATTAGATATGCATGGAACTTGTCAAGTGCAAAGACTACAGCGAGCAACTCTTTTTCAGTGGTTGAGTAATTCATTTGAGCACTATTTAGAGTTCTACTCGCGTAATAGACAACAAAGGGCTTCCCTTCCCTTCGTTGACCAAGGACGGCCCCCACAGCATAATCACTTGCGTCACACATGATCTCAAATGGTAAGCTCCAATCTGGTGACTGAATGATGGGGGCGGAAGTCAACTTCGCCACAAGTGTTCGGAAAGAATCCTCACACTTTTGTGTCCAATCGAACACGGCGTCTTTGGCCAGGAGGTTACAAAGCGGATGAGAAATTGCTGAAAAGTTTTGTATGAACCTCCTGTAAAAACCAGCATGCCCCAGAAAAGACCGAATGTCTTTGACAGTCTTGGGGGTGGGCAACTTTGAAATAAGTTCTATTTTGGACTGATCAAACTCAATCCCTCTTTCAGAAACAACATGCCCTAAGACTATGCCAGATGGCACGAGACTCTTCTCTTCACATCTCTTAAGCACAACTTCTAGGTTGAGAAGGCACAAGTCGAAGGAGTCACCGAAGACGGTCAAATCATCCATGAATACTTCCATACACTTTTCGACCATGTCGCTAAAAATGCTCATCATGCATCTCTGAAAGGTGGCTGGTGCATTACACAGCCCAAATGGCATACGCCGAAAAGCATAAGTACCAAAAGGACAGGTAAATGTAGTTTTATCCTGATCCTCTAATGCGATCTCGATTTGATAAAAGCCTGAGTAGCCATCAAGAAAGCAATAATAAGGATGACCAGCCACACGTTCTAGGATTTGGTCAATGAATGGAAGCGGAAAGTGATCTTTACGGGTGGCGGCATTCAGCTTTCAATAGTCAATGCACATTCGCCAACCCGTCACAGTTCTTGTGGGAACAAGAGCCCCTTTCTCATTCTCCACCACTGTCACCCCAGATTTCTTAGGTACTACCTGAGTTGGACTGACCCACTTGCTATCAGCGACTGGATAGATGATTCCTGCATCCAGAAGCTTCAAGACTTCATTCTTCACGACCTCTTTCATCGTCGGGTTCAGTCTCCTTTGGGGATCCCTTCGTGGATTAACCCCGTCTTCCAAGTTGATGTGATGAGAGCAAATTAAGGGGCTAATACCCTTAATGTCAGCAATCGTCCAACCTAATGCCGATTTCTTCATGCAAAGATGTCAACTAACCGCTTGCTTTTGAAATGCATCAAGTTTAGACGAAATGATGACGGAAAGGTATCACCAGCTCCCAGGAAGACATGTTTGATTCTCGTGCGATTGAGCCAAACTTTTGAGATTTTGGGTCTCTTCGATGGATGGTTTTGGCTTTTCTTTTTCTTTATGTAGCTCTTCAAAGCGTGGTTGTTAAAACTTGGTTCCTCCGCCTTTGTGAGTCTTTGAAAATGGTGACATTGTTGGCCAACTCACAAGGACCGAACTCTCATATTCGAAATGCGGAGGAAATCGTCAAGATCATCGAATTGCTACACAATTGAACCTCCTCCGAGACGAGTGTGTCAATTAGAAATGTTTGGTGGCACTCGTCATCATCACGTGGTTGCTTTGCAATGTGAAAAACATTCACCTCCAAAGTCATGTTCCCAAAGGATATCTTCATCGCACCATTCCTACAGCTTGATGAGAGCATTGGTCAGAAAAGGAAGGGTCTTCCGAGGATGATGGGAATCATGGACTCCATACTCACCACGGATTGAGTATCCAAGACTAGAAAGTCAACGGGGTAATAGAACTTATCAACTTGAACCAAAACATCCCCAACTATCCCCCGAGGCTTCTTGATTGATCGATCAGCCAGCTGCAGAACCATGGATGTGGGCTTAATTTCTCCAAGATCAAGTGTCGAGTAGACAGAGTATGGCATGAGGTTAACACTCGCTCCTAGATCAAGCAAAGCCTGGCTGAACTCATGTGTCCCAATTAGACAAGAAATTGTGGGACAACCGGGATCCTTGTACTTGAGCGGTGTTTTCTAGTCGATCACCGCGCTTACCTGTTCTGTCAAGAATGCTGTCTTCTTGACATGGTGCTTCCTTTTGATAGTGCACAGATCCTTGATAACCTTAGCATAAGCAGGCACTTGCTTGATAACATGAAGCAAAGGAAGATTAATCTTCACTTGAGTCAAGTGCTCTAGGATCTCACTTTGGTGTTTCGGTACTTTCCTAGTTGCACGCAGAGCTTGGGGAAAAGGCACCTTTACCGGAACATTTATTGGCTCATCTTTGTCAGGGACAACTTCCTTACTACTCGAAGTGGTGGCACTTGTTGATGTTTCTTCCATAATCTTACCACTACGAGTACTGATGGCATTCACCTCCTTAACATTTTGATTATCAAGACATGAGGTTTGCGCCATATGTTGACCCTTTGGGTTTGACCGAGCTTGTGAAGGAACTCCGCCAAGTTCTTGAACAGCCAAAGCTCCAAATCGGCCTTCGATTTGACTCTTCATTTCTTTACTTTCCTCCACCATTTGCTTGAACAAAGGACTCAAACTTTTGATTCGCCTTACTCTGCACCTCCATGAAAGATTGCAAGGTGTTCTCAAGAGAGCCCTTGGCTGATGCGAATTGTATTGAGGTGCAAAATACGCCTTTGGTGGTTGTGGGCTCGTTGCTCGGTTCTCCATTGTCCTCCCCGATGGTTCTCGCTTGGTTGGAATCTCTCCAATCAAGTTTGGATGGTTCCTCCAGCTAGGATTGTATGTGTTAGAGAAGGGTTTGTTGTATGCCCCTAAGGCATTGCATTGCTTCTCATAAACCCCTCTCATTTCACCATAAGCAGGGCAATCCTTAGCTAGATGTTCCACCATACCACAGACAAAACATGGCTCATGTGTTTCTGCCCTTGCGACCGTGTGGATTCCTCTACCTTCTTTACCTTTGAGGGCCTCGATTTGCCTTGTCAAAGATTCGACTTGGGCTTTAAGGTTGTCCTCCTCCCTTAATTGATAGATTCCAACCAGTCGGGACCTATTGGTGCTGTCAGTAGCACTAGGTCCGGTCCAAGTATGGGCTTTTTCGACTAACTCGTTGAGATACTCAAAAGCCTCTTCGGGATCCTTTTGGAGAAATTCACCATTGCACATCATCTCCACAAATTGGCGCTCTCGAATCGTGAGTCCTTCGTAGAAATAACTGACGAGGTGCCAACTCTCGTAACCATGGTGAGGACACTGATTTAACAGATCCTTGAACCGTTCCCAAACTTGATACAGAGTTTCATTGTCCTTTTGGGTAAAGGTCGAGATCTGTCACTTCAGACCATTGGTCTTATGGTGAGGGAAATACTTGTTGAAAAAAGATGTTGTCATTTCTTCCCAGCTTCCAATAGACCTAGGTTGCAGAGAATACAACCAGCTTTTAGCCTTGTCCTTCAAAGAGAAAGGAAAGAATTTCAATCGCACAGAGTCCACGACTTCAGCTCGGTTGTGAAAGGTGGCCACTACTTCTTCAAATTCCCTAATATGAACGTATGGATTCTCGCTCTCTAACCCGTGAAAGGTCAGCAGGAGTTGGATCACGCCTGGCTTGAAATCCAAATTCGGCATATTTGGGGGAAACATTATGCATGATGGTGTGGCCGTATGCGTAGGGTGGAGATAATCGTTCAACGTCTTCTGCTGGACTTCCTCGTTTTGAGCCATTGTGAACGGATTTGTAACTGCTAACGAGCCTAGGGTCGAGGGAGGACTAGACGTGTGGGAAGAAACTTCACTAGGGTTCTCCGGTTTTATTGTGAATCTCCCTAATTCGTTTCTATAACGATTCATTCACCCTATAACGTTTCACTTTTTTATTTTTTTATTTTTATTTTAATTTTGTTTTGTTTTGTTTTTGTTTTTGTTTTTTTTTTATTAAAAAAAAAATAATTATATAGTAACGTAAATTGTAACCTCCGAGAGTGCTCCCAGGAAAGACTATAGCTCTTGGCTCAATGAATAGTCTCCTAGAGAGAACAATGTTCCCAAGAAAGATTGGTGGGGCGAGGCCCGCTTAAGTACCAACTTTCCTAGACAGAACTCCTTCAGATTATACTTCTACGTAACCACACAATTATTCTCAAAATTAATTATTAAATTTTATTGAGTAAATTATGAAATGTAATCTAATTGATGGAAACTATTCCTAAAGTCAAAAACCTAAATCTACCAAATTATGAAAATCCTAGATCAGGAATCTAAATTAGTCAATTAATTACAATCCTAGTTATAATCCTAAGAGTTAATGAAACTATAAAAGGAAAAAAAAATTAAATAAGGCAACTATTAAAATATACAAAGGAGGAAACAAAATAAAATCCTAATTTACCAAAAATAAAAGATTACAAAATCAAATCACAATTAATTTTAAAACTAAAAAGGGAAAAGAAAAAAAAATTGAGAATAAAAACAATAAAAAAAATGAATGCTGCAACGAAAGTAAGAGAAAAAAAAAAAAAAACAAGACTAGGACAAAAGTAGTACAAGACTACGACAAAAGTTTTTTTTTTTTTTTTTTTTTTTTGTAACAAGAAAAAAAATGAAGAACGTGAGAACGTGAAACAAAAGGTTTTTTTTTTTGTTTTTCTCGGAATGCCCCCAGCAACAAAATTTTTTTTTTGTTTTTTTTTAAATATATATATATACAAACAATCAAGAAACGAAAACTATTTTTTTTTTTTTTATAAAACGTGCCAAGCAAAAATAAATAAATAAATAAAAGATGGATCATACCTACCTCTTTGGCTAATTATCTACTGAACAATCTTGTTGATGCACCTCCCCGGCAATGGCGCCAAAATTTGATTACGCCCAAACGTGTACAAAAAAAAGCGGTCAATTGTAGTACAATTTGAACGGTCGATCCCACGAGAAAGTGTTAAATTGAACAAGAAATGATTAGCAAATAAAAAGCGTTAGGAAAGTAAGCAATCAAACAAAGAAAAAGAATATGTGTTTTTGATATTTTTTTGAACAATTTAAAATAGAGAAAATTCATTAATAAAAAGTGGTAAGGCTTTGAGAATCCTCCATATGCTTTGTTCACCTATCTGGATTTTGATTCATAAATTGACTCAATTGAAAGTTTCACATCCCAAACAATCAATCGGAAAATAAATATTTGAAGAACATATGAATTAAAAATGTATTCGAGTAAATAAAATTCTAACGTTTAGAATTAGGAAAAATTATCTTATGAGAAATCCAAGAGCGACAATATACCGTAGGCAATAATGCAGTAAAAGACTACTCATAAAATAATACCGATCAATATATAATATAATGCAACAATCACATAAAAAGAGCATGACTAGATTTATATGAGAGTTGACAATAAAATATATTGATGAAAAGAAGAAATATGATAAAAGAAAATCATTTACTCAAATGTATAAAACTTACAAACCATTGGAGAATCAAAAATCCAAATAAATTCACTACACATATAGGATCATCTCTAGCCTCACCTAAATACTCTAACCTAACTTGTACATAATTCTCATAGAATTCTAAAAAGAAAGTATGAGAATAAGAACAAGAAAAAATGTGAGAATTTAGGCTCTAAAAATTCCAACTTTAATCACTTTGATAATGACCCTATTTGTAGAGTTTTGGATGTGTTAAAAATGTAAAAACCGGATGCTTAATCGAGGGAAAAAACATCACGTTTCTGAAGAGTGGGACACGTGTCGCAAGGCCATTCGCGCGCGGGAGAAGAAGTGGTGCACAGCTGGACCACGTGGCGAGAGCTGGACGCGCGCAGGAGAGAAAGTCGCGCGGAGAGGGAGAGAGAGGCGGAAACGCGCGACGCGGGGGGTAGGACACGTTGCTAGCTCTGGCTGGAGGGAGCTGGAATGCGGGACCCACGCGGAAGAGAGAGGAAGTCTGCCTGACGCGCGCGTGAGGGGAACTCGCGCGGGGGAGCGGTGGTGCGTGCCAAGCGCGCGTCTGCGAGGGGACAGCTGGGTCCCACGCCTGCGGTGAGGCAGTGCTCGACACGTGGTGATGCTTGGCTCGCGGCTTCTCGGCTTGGCTCGCGGCTTGTCAGCTCGCCTCGAGGAGTTGATGGGCTGATAGGCTTTGGGCCGAATTGGGCTTTTCTTGGGCTCAACTTTTGGGTTTTGCTTGGTAAACTAGCCCAAATTCAATTGTTTTCTTCAAAAACCTGAAAAAAAAAAACTAAATCTAATTAAAATTAAATCCTCTAAATTTAGGAATATTTGAAATTAAAATCACAAATTTGATAAAATAATTTGACAATTATGAACATTAAAAGTTCAAATTCGTGCACTTATCAATGCACTAATCAAAACCCAAAAGAAAACACTAAGAAATATCCCCCAGTAAAAAAAACCACTAAAAAAACCCCACGAAAAAACCAAAAAAAAAAAACCGCAAAAAAAACACAACAAAAAAACCCCCAAAAAATACCCCAAAGAAAAACCCAAAAAAAAAGGCCCCTAAAAAAACACAAAAAACCCCCAAAAAAAACCCCAAAAGAAAACCCTAAAAAAAACACAAAAAACCCTAAAAAACACCACAAAAAAAACACCCCAATAAAACCTCCAAAACCCCAAAAACTCCCCAAAAACACCAAAACCAAAACCGCAAAAAAAAAAACCTAAGAAAACCCCAAAACCAAAAAAAAAAACCCGCAAAAAAACCCCCAAAAAAGCCCCCAAAATAACCTCCCAAAAAACCCAAAAAAAAAAAAACCACAAAAAAAAAAAAGACCCCAAAAAAAGACCAAAAAAAAAACCCAAAAATCAAAGAATACCCAAACAACGGGAAATATTATAAAAATTTACAGATAGAAAAAAACCAAGATACATACCAAATCGAAAGAAAGCCCCAAAAAATATCAAAGGAAATTTTTAGCAAAAAAAAAAAAAAAAAAAACCTAAAAAGCTAAAAATACCCGGTCACAAAAAATGAAGAAACAAACAAAAATTTCAAATAGAAGAAAACGTAAGAACTTTACCAAATAAAAATGAGGGAGAAAACTTCACGGAAAGGATGATAGAGAGAAGAAAAGAAACCCAAAAAATTGTGTAGAAGAAATGAAGTTGGAAGCTTCGAAGAATAGCAAAATGCTATTCTGAAATGAAATTAAGAAATTATCCAAATAAAAAACAAAACTCATATATAACATAACAAATCGAGATACAACCCCAAAAAATGTCAAAGAAAAATTTTTGGGACAAAAAAACCTAAAAAGCTAAAAATACCCAGGTAGAAGAAAATCAAAAAAAAAAAAAAAAATTCAAAGAGAAGAAAATGTAAAAACTTAACCAAAAACAAAGCCCTAAAAAATCTAAACCAAAACCAGAAGGAATCGTTAAAAATACGAAGAGCATATATGGAGAATATGGAAAACGTGAGATGTGAGATGTGAGATGTGAGATGTGAGAGTGAAAGAAGCAGGAAGGTTCTTGAGAAGACTAAACAACTACTACCGAACGAAATAATGAAAATGCCCAGCAGATAAACGCAAGAACGAAATAAAATTGAGGGCAAAATAATAAAAGCAACTTTTATGGGACACAAATGACATTTTCTGAATTGATTAACACGTACAACAACGAATTCCACCACTGATTTAACACGTTATAACACGGGGTCCCACCACTGAAATCTGTCTTTCAAAGACAGCTGTGTAGGAAAAAAAACAGAAATAAAAATAAAAATATATTGCTAAAGACAAAAGTACCCAAACAATCAAATCAGAGGTAAGCAGCTGAGGATAAAATGGTAAAAACACATATTAAGGATACAACCAAAAATTTAAGATATGTTGATAAAGACAAAAATACTCAGTAAATGACCAAAATGGTCATAGCAAATTAAAAGCACAAAAATCTAAAATGAGGGCAAAATTGTAATTTTACAAACAGGACATAACGGTAATTGAAATTTCAGCAGACATTGTTCATTGCACTGTAACATGAACAGTAAATCCCGTCCTCTCTTTTAGTATATGTATAATATAATTGGCTTTTTATTATTTGATGTGGTTACAAAGGTCCTTAAAACAATACCAAATGTAAAAGACCCAACACGGGGCTATGCAGTATGGCATATGGGATAGTAATATTTAGTTGTGAATTCTTTTATAAAGGAAATTATAGAAAATAACCCCTCATTTAAAATAAAAGACTAAAATTTGTTATCTCATGTTCGTTTTTCGTGAATAGAAATATGAGTTTAATTAATCGATTTATTTTCCTGCGTCATATCCATAGTTAGCGCATTTATGTTAGTAAATAACCATAGAAATTTATATGGCTTTTTATGGTTTGAATTTTTCATTTTTCAATTTTATCCTTTTATCATTTATTTTTCTCTCTCTCTAGATCTCTTTTTCTATATGTCGTTCGTGGGTCTGTTCCTCTCTCT
The DNA here is from genome assembly GCA_012066045.3 of Morus alba. Lineage (NCBI taxonomy): Eukaryota > Viridiplantae > Streptophyta > Magnoliopsida > Rosales > Moraceae > Morus > Morus alba. Next base: position 8,946,676 of record CP050232.2, on the reverse strand, counting down.
CTCAACGCCAGTTGGGATTCACAGTGTAAATTTATAATTTACTAACAGAAAACATATTGTATTTTCCATAAGATTTGAATTTATAGTGTAAATTTAGGATTTACCATCAAAATACAATTTCAATTTTCTTCGTAAATCTTGAATATAGATTTATGATTTACCATCAGAACACATACAATGTTTATTTATAAATCTTAAATTAATACGGTAAATTCAAGATTTGCTATTATAGAATTATATTAACTTTATTAAATAAGATAAATATTTTTTAATTATGTTCGTAAATTTAATATTTTTACTGTACGGTAAATCCAAAGAGGCACAGTTCATAAATTTAAGATATTCGTAAAAAAAAAAAAATTAGATAAGGTATTATGTTCTTGTTAATTTCATATGATTTTAATTTGATGGATGTTCATGATTATACTCCATCGGTAGGGTTTCATACCCTACCATATAATTTTCCTTATTTTACAATTGATAAATGTTTAGAGGGCATTAGGATTTGGGTCGTCCTATTAATACATATAATTGTACCATCAAATAAAACTAAAGTCTTGCTCCCGAGGGGCAGTCCCTCAAATTCAAATGAAGTCTGACCAACTAAAGAAGAGCCCAACTTTTTTACTTTCTCACTCTCAAATTTTCTCTCGTCCCAATCAGAAGACAATTTCTCCCTCAAATCTCTCTTTCCCTCCTCATCAGATCATCAATTACTCTCTCTCTCTCTCTCTCTCTCTCTATCGGAACGCCATTATCGCCGAGCAACGCACTGAACGAGCAGATCTGACAATCGTCATCCCATTCTGTGTTGATCACCGTCGTCGATCCGTTGCCTCCATTGCCGATTCTTATCCATCGCCATATGTAGCTCTCTCTCTATCTCTGTTCTGTGTTAACCGTTGCCGCCAATTCGTCGCCTCTGCCGCCGATTCGTCGCCGTCGCCGGTTTATCATCTCCGAGTCGGCGATTCATCACCTGTGCTGGTTCATTGCTTCCTCTGTTGATTTTGTGTTGGTCGCTGCCGCCGGTTCGTTGCCGTTTCGGTTGTAGTACTCTTACACTCTCTCGTCCTCTGTTTTTGTCCTGATCGCCGCCTATTTCAGGTATTTTCATCAAGAACCCTAGTTCTCTCTATTGCGCAGAGCTTCTACTCGGCTAAAATCAAATAGTTTTGATTTGTTGATCAGCGCTAAAGAGGAGCAAATACGTTATCAAGGTAATAACTAGTGGTCTATATAATATATTCCTCATTGCGAAGAAATTAGCCAAACGGCACAAAATGGATATTGGATCGGTGGTCGGGACTGGGCCGTTTGGGCGGATTACTGCGGCCGATGTGGAGGCAAAGGCTGGAATTGCGCCTTCCAAGAGCACTATCAGTGCAGCTTCTGCACCGGCTTCCTCGACGGCGGCGGCTCCTCCGCCTCCCAAAGCTAGTTTGGGTTCTTTGCCGCCTCCAGTTCCAGGGTCCACCGTTGTGCCTTTCACGACAATGCAAGCCGCAGTCTCGAAGAACATGGCGGAGAGCCTCTCCGTGCCCACTTTCCGCGTTTGTTATCCCGTCACCACCGATGCCCTCGACGCACTCTATGAGAAGGTATTGAAAATTCAGACCTTGATTCTTGAATTTTATGTTTTGGCTAACAAAGTAGTCAAATTTTATTGTTTGCTTGATAATGCGTTAATTTACATTGTCAAGTAAGGCCGTTGTTAGGCTATAGTAATGTTGGGACGGACATGATCTCTCTCTCTCTACCTTGAAAAGGAAAATGCTTCCAGGATATCCTCTTGTAGAAAGCCTGGTGTTTCAGTCTCTGTTCCTTGTGTATGCACTGCGTCCACCTAAAGTTCCCATTATGCCTTCGTTAAAGTTTGAATTGGCGGAATTGCTTAGCTTGTTGAATATGCATTTAAGCATGAGCTATCTCTAGCTGCTCTGAATGAATATAAAATGGAAATTTCTGATGTTTACCTATCTCACATCTATCTAACTATGCCCCAATTTTGTTTGTTCTTGGTTTACATTATATGGCTTTATTCAAGCCAAAAAGACAAAAGAATCTATATGGGTTTATGTATTCTCTTCGATGATGGCAGAGATATGGTGAAATCAACAAGCAAAGACTTGATCGTGCGATTCTGACTTTCTTACAAAATTTCATTTATTGGTTATCAGGCAATGCATTCTTCAACTGTAAGTGGATCTCTTTTCATTCTTGGCACTGAGCAGTCAACTTCATGTCCGTTAACATTCTTTCCCGATATTGCAGAAACTATTTGATCAACTATCGAAGCTTGTTGGACTCCATGATCATCTGAAAGTGTTGAATGCCGTTGTTGGAAAGATTCCTACAAATCTTAAGTCTTACACTCAGGTAAGGCAAATTAGCAAGCTTCATTTAAACTTGTACAAACTTTCCCAGTGTGAGTGCTTAGAGATGCCTGTTATCGGTAGAGTAGCTTTTATCCATTAGGGTCTTTTTGTTTTTTATTTTTATATATTTCTTTGTTTTGGTTATTTATTTATTTATTTATTTTTTTTGGGCAATTGATTTTTCATGAATTGCAGTGCAAGGAGCTCATTGATCATACTATAAGCCTTTTTCTAGAATTGTCATCTGGGTACGTGCTGTCTGTAAAGAATTTAATTTAATTGAGATTACTCATATTTGTTTTCCTCTGTGATGTCTTATGTAACCTGCAAATTTTTAGCAGATATATGACAGGAAAGCTGCTTCTGAAGTTGGATACCATTAAATTTATAATTTCACATCACAATGTAAATATCTTATTGGATCTTTGTATTCATATCTCTGCTTTTATTTTCTAGACTATGCTTGTAAAGTTGATCTAGCAAATAGTTAGCTAAGTGATGTTCTTAATTTTCCTGTTTAGAAGGAGCACTTCCTTTTTCTAGACGAACAAACATGTTTTCGCAGCAGAACAACGTTTTACTACACTATTGGCTCGTTGATTTTCATGGAGGACAGCCTTTTAAAATTTAAATCTTCAATGGAACCTCTGATGCGGGATCTCAGAGAAATTACAATCGCGAAAAATAGGTTGGTATCCTTGGCAAGCATAGGATTTTTACACATAATGTTGTTAATTCTTTCTATTTTCTTATTGTGGGTTTCCTTATGTCATTGATTTTTCCTCTTATTTTTTCATTGTCGCAAAACATATGGCTTCCTTTTTTATTGGCTTTATCCTGCCCAAACTCCTCCTCTTAAAAGCCATATCACATTGGTTTGATGTACCAAAGGTAATGTACAACTTTAGACTAGAATCTTGAGGTACTTGTTTTGGATATTTGGTATTTTCATATAGATTTTTTTTTGTTGGGCCTATCTTATCTATTTGGAGCTTTCATAGAGCACAAAAATTTCTTATGCTATTGATCCTTTTGCAATATAGTTTGACGATCTTGTCATGCACATATTGCAAAGAAATTGCAATATATGCTTCTTTATTTTGAAAGTAATTTTTGAGCCAAGAAAACGATGCAGGTAACAACTCCATTGTTGAAATTCACGGCTGAGTTGGTGGTAAACAAGTCTCAGAGATTAAGCTTTGATTCATCTTCTCCCAATGGCATATTGCTTTTACGAGAAGTCAGCAAATTGATTAGCATACGGATCAAGGATTTTACCGCTTGCAAAAACAACATATATATATACATCCAAATACAAAGGAATCTGGATTTGAGTGACAATTCTGACTCGAGATATCAATATTTCTTTAGTTTATTTCTTCCTTGTTGACTTAATTAGATGACCATTTTGAGTAACCCATTTTTTAAGAGCTTCAATTGATTGCTTGTTTGAAGTGTCGAATTTGTTTTTGTTGGTGTTTGGATTGTGGGGTTTTGAATTGAATTGCCTTGTGCTCCTTAGGCCTTGAATCGAATTTGTTTTGAATTGAATTGTGGGGTTTTGTAGAGTTTACCCCTGAATTTCTCGATCATGAGTTAAAATACGGTTAGATTATTTATGCGTTAACATCAAAATTAAAAATCATGATTATGTTTTTGTCGTGCTTGCACTTTTCGTGAAGCACCCATTTTTCCTCACTATATGGATCCTGCCTTCTTGTGTAAATTTTTGATCCTTACAACCGTGCCTCATCAAAAGATTGATTTTAATGTTAAAATACAGTTAGATTATTTCATTGTATAGGGTGGTTCAGAAGTAACGAGTTTAGGTATATATTAGCCACTTGTAAAACTCAAAGGAACCACATATTTCTCCTTCTGTGTTATGTGAAGCTATTAAATTTTAAAGGAAACTATCTAATCAATTTTTCTCCAGATGTTTGTAGGTGTAGCAGGTTCTCGTGTCAAGGATCTTTTTGCTAGTGCTAGATCCTTTGCGCCATCAATTATATTTATTGATGAGATAGATGCCATTGGTAGCAAGCGCGGGGGGCCAGATATTGGTGGGGTATGTCATTTATATTGTTTCTGTCCATTTAAGATCATATTCCCTGTTTTCCATTTGGTAATCCCCCGATAGCAAGATTGGAAAAACATAAACAATTTGCAGAATGAATGGCCATCACTTCTTTCTATATTTGTCAACTAAGTAAAAGAAGTCGAATATGTCATGGCTCTGATTTCACTTTATATCATATATCTTATAAGAGGTCTAACATACGTATCTTGTATGTTTATTGCCTAAATAGTATGGTGTATCATTAAATCTTGATGTTAAGCTTATCGTAGCTCTTGTTTTGTATGATTTTATCTAACCAAAATAGGAAAAGGTGGATACGAGTACGACTTCTGACTTCATTGTATAGGGTGGTGCAGAAAGGGAACAAGGTCTACTTTAAATATTGACAGAGATGGATAAATTTAACGTTTCTACGTCACAGGTATATTTGCAACCATTCATGGATTAAAGAAGGTTGTCTTATTACAACAACAACAACAACAAGTCTTAATTCCAACTTAATTAAAAGAAAAAAAAAAAGGACAGTTTGCTTTGACTGTTTAACTTGGTTTGTTAGGTGCTGGTTATCGGTGCTACAAATAGACTGGATATTCTTGATCCTGCTTTATTGCGGAAGGGCCGTTTTGACAAGATTATAAGAGTTGGTTTGCCATCTAAGGATGGTAGATTGGCCATTTTAAAGGTATAGTGCTTAATTCTGTTTTTTTCTTATAGGACCTTACAATCTCAAGTTTGTATTTCTTTACAACAAAGAACCTTTTGAGCATGATAGTAACATAAACATTGCAGTTGCTGTTGCAATTAATGGCGGTCTTATAATGCCGGTTCTTCAAGATGCTGATAAGGTTTGAAATACGCTCACCTTGTCCACTTTGTTCATGACAGCTTAAGTTAAATGCTTAGCGGGTAACTTGTGTTTGTTGGCACAGATGGATCTGTATCTTTTATCTCAAAAATCGAAGGAGCTGGTGGAGAAAGTCCGTTCAAAGCAACTTTAGCCTCACGAGTACAATTCAGGTCTTCTTTATCAAATGTCTTCACACATTTATTGTCTATTGCTTTTCATGGTGCTCTTTTATGAATAGATCAAGTTGAATCATTGCAGGTAGATTTACTCTGTCCAATTTGGGCATGTTTGGAGTGGATAGATTCAACACTATACTTCTGCCAGGTCAAGTGAGTTGAAAACATCAATGCTAGGTTTTCCTTATTTCACAAATTGAGTAGTCTTCTGCTTCTTTTGACAATTAGTACTGCACTGAAAGTTTGGTTGATGTTTAGGGTGCTATTATGGTTGTTGGAGCTTCAAAGCCGGCAGTTGTGGCTGATGTAAATGGCTTCTTCAGTATTAAGTGTAAAATGTTGGTAAGTGCAATTTTTTCAATTGGTATCAAAGGTCTTTATTTCATGTTAATTTAACATTTGATTATGTGATAATTCTTGAATGTTTGATGGGTAGGCACTTATGCATATGATGTATAATTATTGTGTGATGTTTATGTTTTATGCGAATGGATTGGTCGTAAATTTTTTCGGTTCCATAGAATTAGTTTTTGCTATTTTATTTTGATTAGATCAATTGTAAAATAAGAATCAACATGTAATTTATTATTCTCTTAATCAAGCGACGAAAGGAGACATGAAGATGGAGAAAACTTGAAGACGGAGAATTACAAGAAGACTTAATTTGATGTAATTTTATTTTTATTATTATTTTGGGGTTGTAATTCTTAGGTCCATGGAACCCGGCCAAGTTTTTCCATTTTGCTTGCATGTCTTTATTTATTTATCTATTTTGTTTGATGATAATTGTATTGTCATGCATCTAACATGTCATATAAGATAAAAAGTGCCTACTTAGTTTATATGTATGACATGCATCATGCGCATTAATTATATGTTTTAATTCTAAAATTGTTTTAGTATATTAAATTAATTAAATGCACCAAATTGTTGAGTTTAATAAGATTAAATTCAAAGTTATAAAAAAAATTCAAGAAAAACCCCCAAAAAAACTCCCTCCAAAAAAGCCCCCCAATAAAAACCCAGTAAAAAAAATCGCCAAAAAAACCCCCAAAGAAAACCTCAAGCAAAAAACCCTAGTAAAAAAAATCCTAAAAAAACCCCATGAAAAATTCAAAAAAAAAAAACGCCACCAAAAAGATACCCTTAAAAAACTCCTAAAAAAAGCAAAAAAAAACCACTAAAAAAAACCCAAAAATAAAAACAAAAAAAAAAACCCCAACAAAAACACTAAAAAGAAAACCATAAAAAAAGCCCAAAAAAAAACCCTAAAAAACAACTCTCGAAAAAACACCACAAAAAGAAAAATCACCCCAATAAAAACCTAACAAAAAAAAAATCTCGTAAAAAAACCCTTAAAAAAGCCCAAAAAAAAACCCTCAGAAACAAAAACCTCTAAAAAAATCCTAAAGAAAACCCTAAGAAAAAACTCCTAGAAAAAATAACCTGCACCAAAAAAAATCCAAAAAAGACCAAAAAAACCCCAAAGAAAACACTATGAAAAAACAACCCTAAAAAAACCCTAAAACATAACCCTAAAAATAAACACCCCAAAAAAACCCCAACAAAGACACCAAAAAAAAAAAATGCAAAAAAAAAGCCAAGAAAAAAAAACCTAAAAAAAATCTCCCAAAAAAAACTCTTGAAAAAAACCTAAAAAAAAAAAAAAAAAAAAAACCAACCAAAAAAACCCCAATAAAATACCTAAAAAAGCCCCTAAAAAAAGCAAAAGATGACTCCCTAAAAAAACACCCAAAAAATCTCCCCACAAAAAACCCCCCAATAAAAACCAAAAAAAAAACCCCACAAAAAAAAAAAAAAAAGCCCAAAAAAACAAAAAAAAAAAAAAACATCCTTAAAAAAAACACCCTAAAAAAAGCCCCCAAAAAAAAAACCCTAAAAAATAGAAAAACAACCCTAAAAAAACTATAAAAAAAAACCCGAAAGAAAAACATAAAAAAAAACCCCAAACAAGAACCCAAAAAAAAAACACCCTGAAAAAAAAAACACTCAAAGCCCTAAAAAAGCCGAAAAAAAACCCAAAAAAAACTCCTAAAAATACCCTAAAAAACACCTAAAAAAGACCATAAAAATAAGCCCAAAAAACTCCCAAAAAAACCCCCAAAACAAGCTCTAAAAAAACCCCGAAAAAAACCCTAAAAAATACTAAAAAAAACCCTAAAAAACTCCCAAAAAAAAATCCTAAAAAAACTCTCAAAAAATTCCCAGAAAAAGTTCAAAAAAAAACCTAAAATCCCCTAAAAAACCCCATAAGAAAACCCAAAAAAATAACCCAAAAAAAATCACAAAAAAAAACTCCCTAAAAGAAGCCCTAAAAAAAACCCTAACAAAAACACCAAAAAAAACTCCTAAAAAAACCCCTCAAAAAACCCTAAAAAACAACTCTACAAAAAAACACCCCGACGAAAAACCCCCGAGACGAAAAACCCTAAAAGATAACCCAAAAAAAAAAAGCACCCAAAACAAACTCCCAAACCCCCTAAAAAAATTGCCAAAAAAATAAAAAAAACACCCTTGAAAAAAACCACAAAAGAGAACCCTAGTAAAGCACCTAAAAAAAACGCACAAAAAAATCCCAAAAAAACACCCCAAAAAAAACCCAAATAAAACCCCCCAAAAAATATCCTAAAGAAAACTCCCAAAAAAAACCAAAAAAAAATGCACCCAAAAAAAACCCCATGAAAAAACCCCTAGAAAAAAAAAACCCCACCAAAAAAACCTAAAAAAATCCTAAAAAAAAACACCACAAAACAAACACTCCTATGAAAAACCCCCAGAAAAAAAAAAACCCCACGAAAAAAACCCAAAAAATAAAAAAACCAAAAAAAACAAAAAAAAAACAACCAAAAAAAAAATCCCAAAAAAAGCCAAGAAAAAAAAAATCCCAAAAACACCCCTAAAAAAACACCACAAAAAAAAAACAAAAACCCCAAAAATAACTCCCAAAAACCCCCCCCATAAAAACCTCCCAAAACCCCCCCCCAATTAAAACAAAAAAAAAAACACCTGCAGAAACACCCCCAAAAACCCCCAAAGAAACTCCCACCCCCCAAAACCCCCAAAAACCCAAAAATCAGAAAAAAAACCGCCAAAAACCACAAAAAAACCCCCAAAAAATACTAAAAGAAAATCCCCAAAAAAAATAACACCTAAAAAACCCCTAAAAAAATTGCCCCCAATAAAAACCAAAAAACAAACCCCCACAAAAACTCCCAAAACAAACCCTAAAAAGTACCCCACGAAAAAAAAAAAAAAAAACACCTAAAAAAAACCTCGAAAAAAAACCCCAAAAAAACAACCAAAAAACACTGAAAAAAAACCAAAAAAATTGAAAAAAAAAAACCTTTAAAAAAAACACCCACAGAAAAACCCTAGAAAAAACCCTAAAAAAGAACCAAAAATAAAACACCCCTAAAAAAACCCAAAAAAAAAACCTTCCAAAAAAAAAAGAACCCCAAAAAAACACCCCCAAAAAAGACACCCAAAAAAATCCCCAACAAAAAAAAAACCCAACAAAAAAACAAAAAAAAAAACATGCCAAAAAAACCACAAAAAAAATACCCAAAAAAAAACCCTAAAGAAAACCCCAATAAAAAAAAACACCAAAAAAACCGAAAGGAAAAAACCCAAAAACAAAAAAAAAAAAAAAACCCCAAGAAAGAAAAACCTAAAAAAAACCTCCTGAAAAACCCCTAAAAAAACTATAAAAAAAAAAAAAAAAAAAAAAACACCCAAAAAATCTCCCCACAAAAAACCCCCAATAAAAACCCAAAAAACACCCCAAAAAAGCCCCACGAAAAAACCCTAAAAAAAAACACCCCTTAAAAAAACATCCTAAAAAAACCTTGCTAAAAAAAAACCCTAAAAATAAACCTGCAAAAAGACCCGAAAAAAATTGAAAAAAAAACCCTAAAATAAACTGAAAAAAACCCTAAAAAAAACTCTAAAAAAATCCCCTAAAAAAACACTCAAAGCCCTAAAAAAAAAACACCTAAAAAAACCCAATAAAATTCCCACAAAAAATCATAAAAAAAACACCAGAAAAAAACCCCAAAAAAGAACCCAAAATAAAACACCCTTAACAAAAACCCATAAAAAAACACAAAAAAAAACTAATAAAAAAATCCCCCAAAAACAACTCCAAAAAACCCCCTAGAAAAAACCTCACAAAAAAATCCCCAAAAAAAAAACCCCAAAACACCCCCCCCCAAAAAAAAAAAAAAAAAAAAAAAAACCCCAAAAAAACCCTTAAAAAACCCCTAAAAAAAACACACAAAAAAACCACCAAACCACCCCCGCCCCCAAAAAAAAAAAAAAACCACAATAAAAATCTCCAAAAAATTTCCCCCAATAAAAACCCAAAAAAGCATTGGGATTTGGGTCGTCGTATTAATACATATATTTGTACCATCAAATAAAACTAAAGTCTTGCCCCCGAGGGGCAGTCCCTCAAATTCAAATGAAGTCTGACTAACTAAAGAAGAGCCCAACTTTTTTACTTTCTCACTCTCAAATTTTCTCTCGTCCCAATCAGAAGACAATTTCTCCCTCAAATCTCTCTTTCCCTCCTCATCAGATCATCAATTACTCTCTCTCTCTATCGGAACGCCATTATCGCCGAGCAACGCACTGAACGAGCAGATCTGACAATCGTCATCCCATTCTGTGTTGATCACCGCCGTCGATCCGTTGCCTCCATTGCCGATTCTTATACATCGCCATATGTAGCTCTCTCTCTATCTCTGTTCTGTGTTAACCGTTGCCGCCAATTCGTCGCCTCTGCCGCCGATTCGTCGCCATCGCCGGTTTATCATCTCCGATCGGCGATTCATCACCTGTGCTGGTTCATTGCTTCCTCTGTTGATTTTGTGTTGGTCGCTGCCGCCGGTTCGTTGCCGTTTCGTTTGTAGTACTCTTACACTCTCTCGTCCTCTGTTTTTGTGCTGATCGCCGCCTTTTTCAGGTATTTTCATCACGAACCCTGGTTCTCTCTATTGCGCAGGGCTTCTACTCGGCTAAAATCAAATAGTTCTGATTTGTTGATCAGCGCTAAAGAGGAGCAAATACGTTATCAAGGTAATAAATAGTGGTCTATATAATATATTCCTCATTGATCTTGAGAAATTTTTTTCTGGTAGATTGAGTATTGTGTTTATAAGTACATGTTTGTAGTTAGAATTTAGTTATGTTATTGTAAACCAAGTGAATTTGATTTTGCATTCTTGGCTTGGTTTATTAAAATCGGAAATTTACTAAAGGAGCGTATTAACGTGTTCATGACTAACGTTCATCGGAAACATATTTGACTGTTGCAGTGTTCACTAATTTGAGTTATCTTATCGGAATTATTGTTCCCTATTTTAATTTCATGGGCTAAGAGTGTGTTGCAAACTTGGAACAAAGGAACTCGTACATTAGAGACTGTAAAGTTTAGTTCATCAGAACCATAATTGTTTGTGTCTGCTGTTGCAGAAGTCAAGTTGGTTGTTGTGAAGCCATGATTGGGGTCGGCAAGATCAAGCAATACTCTAATGTCCTCGACAAGCCCCTCAGCAAGGGCAAACAAGAGGTCCCTTTTCTCTTTTCCCTTTTAACTTCTTCTGGCTTCCTTTCACTTCATTAGTACGTTTCTGTTTTTCAAAGTTTCTCTGCATTTTCTCAGCAACCAAACAGGGTTTTGCATTGATTCGATATCAAAGTGAATGACTGCATACTTTGGATCTCAATGAATTGGGTTATTGGGTAGCAAAAAGTCGAGTAAAAACAAAATATCTAGAACTGTTTTATAATGGAAAGTACTTGTGCTCAGATAAGCTAAATTTGAGGCTGGGATTTATGTTGGTGATGATTTGGGCGTTTTTGATCGGGGATTATGCGCAAAATTGCTGATTTTTTGTTTTTTATTGAACTAAATGGTTGTTTCAGGTGAGTTTGAGTGCCTTCACATTCTTGTTTTCAGAGCTTGTGCAGTACAATCAGACACAAGTTGATAACATTGCCGAGTTAAAATGGAGGTGATTTAAATTTTCTTGTTTTTATAGTTATTCTCAGCTATAATCTTGGAATTACGCCTAGGTGCATTTAGAGAATCCAAAAATTTGAAATATATATTTGTTGATTGCTTCTGAATATTGACTATTGAGTGTCGAGTTTGATTGATATTTATTGAAAACTGAGCAGGTTGGAGGACGCAGGTTATGCGGTTGGTGCTCGAGTTCTAGAACTGCTTTGCCATAGGGATAAGGTACAATAATACTTTGTTGGTGTTCTATTAATGACGTACATAAGCCATTCATGACTTTTGGTTTAGTATGGGGCTCTTTGCCCCATTTTTGTAATCAGTGGGAAATGAAAAGTTGTATTTTGAGTTTTAAAACGTTGGATGTTATAGCTGTCCAATGTTTATAAATTATTCGAGTATAGCGTTCATTTTGCTTGTAGCCTGGTACTAAATACACCCACTTTCAAAGGGGGAAAAAAATAAAAGTAGTTGTATATATAGATTTTTGTTCAAGTTCTCATTTTGGAGCATGAATATACAATCTGGTTTGCAAGTTATGGGAAAATTGCAGCAATTTAAAACAATATCTTGATGTAATCTAGCTGATGGATCCTTTTATCTTCTATCATGTGCTTAGCATGTGAGTTGGCTGTATGCCATTATTTAGGTTGAAGATGGAAGAAATTGTACATGAACATTTGTATGCCTTAGCGGCATATTTGAGCACTCCTTTGCTATATGGCATTGCTATCCTTCTTCTTCTTCTTCTTTCAGGCGCTCGTCAGCTCTCTGTCAAATTCGGCCTTGGGTAAGTCGTATTCTTCTCATTTTTTCGACATTCGTCAGCTTCAGGTATTTGCCATCTCTATTTTTCTTATAATGCCGGTTCTTCAAGATGCTGATAAGGTTTGAAATACGCTCACCTTGTCCACTTTGTTCATGACAGATTAAGTTCAACGCTTAGCGGGTAACTTGTTTATGTTGGCACAGATGGGTCTGTATCTTTTATCTCAAAAGTGGAAGGAGCTGGTGGAGAAAGCTCGTTCAAAGCAACTTCAACCTCACGAGTACAATTCAGGTCTTCTTTATCAAATTTCATCGCACATATTTATTGTCTATTGCTTTTCATGGTGCTCTTTTATGAATAGGTCAAGTTGAATCATTGCAGGAAGATTTACTCTGTCCAATTTGGGCATGTTTGGAGTGGATAGATTCAACACTATACTTCCGCCAGGTCAAGTGAGTTGAAAACATCAATGGTAGGTTTTCCTTATTTCACAAATTGAGTTGTCTTCTGCTCCTTGTGACAATTAGTACTGCGCTGAAAGTTTGGTTGATGTTTAGGGTGCTATTATGGTTGTTGGAGCTTCAAAGCCGGCAGTTGTGGCTGATGCAGATGGCTGCTTCAGTGTAAAGAGTAAAATGCTGGTAAGTACAATTTTTTCAATTGGTATCAGAGGTTTTTATTTCATGTTAATTTAACGTTTGATTATGTGATAATTCTTGAATGTTTAATGGGTAGGCACTTATGCATATGATGTATAATTATTGTGTGATGTTTATGTTTTATGCGAATGGATTGGTCGTAAATTTTTCCGGTTCCATAGAATTAGTTTTTGCTATTTTATTTTGACTAGATCAATTGTAAAATAGGAATCAATATGTAATTTATTATTCTCCTAATCGAGTGACGAAAGGAGACATGAAGATGGAGAAAACTTGAAGACGGAGAATTACAAGAAAACCTAATTTGATGTAATTTTATTTTTATTATTATTTTGGGGTTGTAATTCTTAGGTCCATGAAACCCGCCAAGTTTTTTCATTTCGCTTGCATGTCTTTATTTATTTATTTATCTATTTTGTTTGATGATAATTGTATTGTCATGCATCTAACATGTCATATAGGATAAAAAGTGCCTACTTAGTTTATATGTATGACATGCATCATGCGCATTAATTATATGTTTTATACCCTAAATAAAACCCCCTAAAAAAAACACCCAAAAAAATCCTAGAGAAACATCAAGAAAAAACCCTAGAAAAAACCCAAAAAAAATCACCCAAAAAGCTCTAAAACCCTAAAGAAAAATCCCAAAAACAGCCCTAAAAACAACCAAAACCCCTAACCCTCCCCCCGAAACCCCGAAAAAACTCATTGAAAAAACACCCATAAAAAGAACCCACAAAAACACGCCAAAAAAGAACAAAAAACCATTAAAAAATTCCAAAACCAACAAAACCCAAAACCACAAAAGAACCCAAAACACCAAAAACTCCCCAAAAAAAATCCCCAATAAAAAATCCAATAAAACCAACACAAAAAAAAACTTAAAAATACCCTAAAAACCCTAAAAAAAACCTAAAAACTAAAAACCCCCAAAAAAAAACCAAAAAACACCTAAAAAAAAACAAAACCCAAAGAAAACCCAAAGAAAACCCCTAAAAATCTGTAAAAAAACACAAGAAAGCCCAAAAAATGACCCCAAAAAAAACCCAAAAACAAAAAAACAAAAAAACCCCGAACAAAAACCCAAAAAAAAACATAAAGAAAGACACCCCGAAAAAAAAACACCAAAAAAAACTCTAAACCAACCTCCCAAAAAAACCATAAAAAGACCCGTAAAAAACCCAAAAAAAAAAATTAAAAACTTAAAAAATCCCCTCCAAAAAAACCCTAAAAAACCCCCAAAAAAAACCCAAAAAAACACCCCTGCTAAAAAAGTTCCAAAAAAAAAAACCCCCAAAAAGGCCCAAAAAAAACCCTAGAAAAAAAGGCACAAAAAAAAACCCCGATAAAACATCTAAAAAAAGAAGCCCAAATAAACCCAAAAAACCCCCAAAAACCTAAAACCCCAAGAAAATTAACCCAAAGAAAACCCCAAAAAATGAAAAAAAAAAAAAAAAAAAAAAAAAAATAAAAAAACAAAACCCAAAAAAAACCCCTAAAAAAAAAAAATCCAAAAAAACCAAAAAACCCCAAAAAACCAAAAAAAACCCAAAAAAAAAAAAAAAAAACAACTAAAAATCCCTAAAAATTAAAACCTCGCCCAAAAAAAACACCAAAAAACCCAAAAAACAAAAAAACAAAAAAACCAAAAAAAAACCCAAAAAACTACCAAAACCCCAAAACACCAAAAAAAAAACCCAAAAACCGCCAAAAAAAACGAAAAAACCAAAAAAACCTCACCCTAAAAACCCCTAAGAAATCCCCAAAAAAAATCCTAAAAACCAAAACTACTAAAAACCCCAAAAAACCCAAAAAACCATAAGAAACCCTGTAAAAAAAACCACAAAAAAAACCCTAAAAAACACCTAAAACACCCAAAACCCTAAAAACCCAAAAACCCCTTAACCCCCAAAAAAAAACCAAAAACCCAAAATATTCCAAAGAAAAAAAAACACAAAAACCCTAAAACCCCAAAAAAACCCTAAAATTCCCCAAAAACCCAAAAACCCCCAAAAAACCCCCAAAAAACACCCCTAAAAAACCCAAAAAACCCAAAAAAAAAACCCCTAAAAACACCCCAAAAACCCCCAAAAAACTTGTCCCAAAAAAAAAAAAAAAAAACCCAAAAAAACACCCCAAAAAAACCCCTAAAACCCAAAAAATCCCCAAAAACTCAAAAAAAACCCAAAAACCCCTAAAAAAAAAAAAAAAAAAAACCCAAAAAAAAAAACCCCAAAAAACCTAAAAAAAACACCCAAAAAAACCCTAAAAAACCCAAAAAATCACCCAAAAACACCCAAAACCCAAAAAAAAAAAACCCCAAAAAAACCCTAAAAAACCCCCTAACCCCCAAAAAAACCCAAAAAAAACCATAAAAAGAAAAAACAAAAAAACACCAAAAAAAAACCCAAAAACCCCCCTAAAAAAACCCAAAAAAACCCAAAAAAAACCCCAAAAAAAATCCCAAAAAAACCCCCCAAAAAAACCCCCAAAAAAAAAAACCCCCAAAAAAAAAAGAACCCAAAAAAAAACCAAAACAAAAACCCCCAAAAAAAAAATCCCAAAAAAACCAAAAAAACCTAAAAAACCCAAAAAAAAACCCAAAAACCCCAAAAAAAACCCCAAAAAAAAAACCCCAAAAAAAAAAAACCTAAAAAAAAACCCAAAAAAAAAAAAAAAAAAAAACCCTAAAAAAAAAACCCCCAAAAAGAAAAAAAACCCCAAAAACCCCCCAAAACACCCTAAAAAAAACCTCCCAAAACCAAAAAAACCCCCAAAAAAACCCCTAAAAAAAAACCCAAAAAGACAAAAAAAACACGAAAAAAACAAAAAAAAAAACCCCCAAAAAACCCTAAAAAACCCCAAAAACCCAAAAAACCCCCAAAAAACCCCCAAAACCCCAAAAAAAACCCAAAAAACCCAAAAAAACCCCAAAAAAAAAAAACCAAAAAAAAACCCCAAAAACCCCAAAAAAAAAAACACCCCAAAAATCCCCAAAAACCCAAAAAAAGACCACCTCCCCAAAAAGAAAAAAACCAAAAAAAAAAACCCCCAAAAAAAAAAAAAACCCCAAAAAAACCCAAAAAAAAAAAAAAAAAAAAAACCCCAAAAAACCCCAAAAAACCCAAAAAAAAAAAAACACCCAAAAAAAAACCCCAAAAAAAACCCCCAAAAAACCCAAAAACACAAAAAACCCCGAAAAAACAAAATTAAAAAAAAAGCCCAAAAAACCCAAAAAAAACCCCCCTAAAAAACCCCAAAAAAAAAACCCAAAAAAAAACCCCTAAAAAAAAAAAAAAAAAAAAAAAAAACCCAAAAAAAAAAAAAAAAACAAAAAAACCCAAAAAAAACCCCCCAAAAAAACCAAAAAAAAAACCTAAAAAACCAAAAAAAAAATCCAAAAACCTCTTAAAAAAACCCAAAAAAAAACCTAAAAAAAACACCACAAAAAAACCCAAAACTCTAAAACAAAAAAAAACCCAAAAAAACCCCAAAAAAAAGAAAACCTAAAAACCAAAAAAAAAACTTTCAAAACTAAAAAAAACAAAAAAACCCCAAAAACCCAAAAAAACCTAAAAAGAAAAAACTAAAAAACACAAAAACCAAAAAAAAAACCCAAAAATCCCAAAAAACCCGAAAAAAAAACCCCAAAAAAAACCCTAAAAAACCCCCCAAAAAAAAAAACCAAAAAAAACCCAAAAAAAAAAAAAAAAAAAAAACAAAAACCAAAAAAAACTAAAAAACCCAAAAACCCATAAAAAAACCCCAAAAAAACCCAAAAAAACCCAAAAAAAACATAAAAAAACCCAAAAACAAGAAAAAAAAAAAAAAAAAAAAACCCCCAAAAACCCTAAAAAACCCAAAACCTAAAAAAAAAAAAACCCAAAAACCCCTAAAAACCTAAAAAGAAAAAACCCAAAAAAAAAAAACCCCAAAAACCCCCAAAAACCCCAAAAAACTCCCCAAAAAACCTCCAAAAACCTAAAAAAACCCAAAAAAAACCCAAAAAAACCCAAAAAAAAAATAAACCTAAAAAACACAAAAAACCCAAAAAAAGTTCCAAAAACCTAAAAAAAATCCCCTAAAAAAAAAAAAAAAAAAACCCCCCAAAAAAAAAAAACCCAAAAAAAAAAAAAACCCCAAAAAAAAAAAAAACCTAAAAAAAAAACCCCAAAAAAACCTAAAACCCCTCAAAACCCCAAAAAAAACTCTAAAAAAAAACAAAAAAAAACCCCAAAAAAAAAACCCCAAAAAAAACCCTAAAAAAACCCCAAAAAAAAAAAAAAAACCCAAAAACAACCAACAAAAACCCTAAAAAAAACAAAAAAAAAAAAAAAAATCCCAAAAAACCCCCAAAAAAACCCAAAAACAAAATGCCCCAAAAAAAACCCAAAAAAACCCCAAAAACCCAAAAAAAACCTAAAAAAACCCAAAAAAAAAAAAAAAAAAAAAGGAAACACCCCAAAAACCCAAAAAAAAAACACCTAAAAAAACCCAAAACCAAAAAACCCAAAAAAAAAAAAAAAAAACCCCAAAAACAAAAAAAAAACAAAAAAAAAAAAAAAAAACAAAGAAAAACCCCCAAAAAACCCCGAAAAACCAAAAAAAAAACAAAAAAAAAAAAAAAAAAAAAACTCCCTAAAAAAAAAAAAAAAAAAACCAAAAAAACCCTCCCAAAAAAACCCCAAAAAACACCAAAAAAAACCCCCAAAAAACCCTCAAAAAAAAAAAAAAACCAAAAAAAAAAAAACCTAAAAAAAAAAAAAAAAAAAAACCCCAAAACCCCCAAAAAAAAAAAAAAAAAAAAAAAAAAAAAAAAAAAACACCCCCAAAAACCCAAAAAAAAAAAACTAAAAACCCCAAAAAAAAAAAAAAAAAAAAACCCTTAAAAAACCCCAAAAAAAACAAAAAAAAAAAACCCCAAAAAAACCCAAAAAAAAACCCCCCAAAAAAAAAAAACAAAAAAAACCCCCAAAAAACCCAAAAAAAAAAAAAAAAACCCAAAAAAACCAAAAAAAAACCCAAAAAAAAAAAACCAAAAAAAAAAAAAAAAAACCCCAAAAACCCAAAACCCCAAAAAAAAAAACAAAAAAACCCAAAAAAAAAAAAAAAAAAAAAAAAAAACCCAAAAAAAAAACCCAAAAAACCCCAAAAAAACCCAAAAAAAAAAAAACCAAAAAAAAACCCCAAAAACCCAAAAAACCCAAAAAAAAAACCCAAAAAAAAAAAAAAAAAAAAACCAAAAAACCCCAAATAAAAACCCAAAAAAAACCCCAAAAAAAACCCCAAAAAACCACAAAAAAAACCCCAAAAAAACCCTAAAGAAAAAAAAACCAAAAAAAAACCAAAAACCCAAAACCCAAAACCCAAAAAAAAAAAACCCCAAAAAATCCCCCAATAAAAACCCAAAACCAACAAAAAAAACTCCACTGAAAAAAACCCTAAAAAAAATAAAAAATTAAAAACCAAAAGAAAACACCCAAAAATCCCCCACAAAACCCCCAAGAAAACCCAAAAAAAAACCATAAAAACCCCTAAAAAAACCCCTAAAAAAAAACCCTTAAAACATCCTAAAAAAACCTTAAAAAAAAACCTAAAAAAAAACCCCAAAAAAAACCCCCAAAACCCTAAAACCCCTAAAACCCCCAAAAAAACCCAAAAACCCTAAAAAAACCCCTAAAAAACCCCTAAAAATCACTAAAACCCTAAAAAAAAACCTAAAACCCCAAAAAAATTCCCAAAAAATCAAAAACCCCAAAAAACCCCAAAAAAGAAAATAAAAAAAACACCCAAAACCTAAAAAAAACCCCAAAAACAAAAAAATTATAAAAATAAAACCCCAAAAAAAACCCAAAAAATGTTCAGAAAAAATTCCTCAAAAATCCCCCAAAAAACACCTAAAAATCACCCAAAAACCCCCAAAAAAAAAAAGAAAAACCCAAAAAAACCCCTAAAACAACAAAACCACCAAACCAACCCCTGCCCCTAAAAAAAGAACCCACAAAAAATTTTCCAAAAAAAACCCCAAAAAACCCAAAAAAAATTTGGTCGTCGTAAAAGACATATATTTGTAAATCAAAAAACAAAAAACATTGCCCCTGAACCAGTCCTCAAAAAACCCAAAAAAGTCTGACCAAAAACCAAAGAAGAGCCCAACTTTTTACTTTAAACCCTTACCATCCAAAAAAAAAACCCTCTCGTCCCAATCAGAAGAAAAAAACCCCCAAAAAAAACCCCCAAAAACCATCAGATCATCAAAAAAAACCTATCGGAACGCCATTATCGCCGAGCAACGCACTGAACGAGCAGATCTGAAAATCGTCATCCCATTCTGTGTTGATCACCGCCGTCGATCCGTTGCCTCCATTGCCGATTCTTAAACATCGCCATATGTAGCTCTCTATCTCTGTTCTGTGTTAACCGTTGCCGCCAATTCGTCGCCTCTGCCGCCGATTCGTCGCCATCGCCGGTTTATCATCTCCGAAATTCAAAACCCGTGCTGGTTCATTGCTTCCTCTGTTGATTTTGTGTTGGTCGCCGCCGCCGGTTCGTTGCCGTTTCGTTTGTAAAACTTTTAAACCTCTCGTCCTCTGTTTTTGTGCTGATCGCCGCCTTTTTCAGGTATTTTCATCACGAACCCTGGTTCTCTATTGCGCAGGGCTTCTAAACCGGCTAAAATCAAATAGTTCTGAAACACCATCAAACCTAAAGAGGAAAATACCCCAAAAGGTAATAAATAAAACCCTATAAATATATTCCTCAAACCCCTTGAGAAAACCCCATGGTAGATTGAGTATTGTGTTTAAAAGTACAAGTTTGTAAAACCAGAAAACCAAATGTTATTGTAAAACCAAGTGAATTTGAAGAAACCCTTGGCTTTGGTTTATTAAAAAAAAAATTTACTAAAGGAGCGTATTAACGTGTTCAACTAACGTTCATCGGAAACATATTTGAAAAAAGTGTTCACTAATTTGAGTTAAAAATCGGAATTATTGTTCCCTATTTTAATTTCAAAACCCTAAGAGTGTGTTGCAAACTTGGAACAAAGGAACTCCACATTAAAGACTGTAAAAAAACCATCAAAACCAAAATTGTTTGTGTCTGCTGTTGCAGAAGTCCAAAAAAACCCAAAAGCCATGAAAGGGTCGGCAAGATCCCAAAAAAGAATGTCCTCGAAAAGCCCCCTCAGCAAAAACCCAAACAAGAGGTCCTTTTCTCCCCCTTTTAACTTCTTCTGGCTTCCTTTCAAAACCATTAAAACCCAAAAACCTCTGCAACCTCAGCAACCAAACAGGGTTTTGCATTGATTCGAAATCAAAAAAAATGACTGCATACTTTGATCTCAATGAATTGCTTAAAATAGCAAAAAAACCAAAACAGCAAATATCTAAAACTGTTTTAAATGGAAAACTTGTGCTCAAATAAGCTAAATTTGAGGCTGGGATTTAAATGATTTGGGCGTTTTTGATCGGGATTATGAAAAATTGCTGAAAAATTGAACTAAATGGTTGTTTCAGGTGAGTTTGAAAACCTTTCAAAACTTGTTTTCAGAAACCAAAAAAATCACCACAAGTTGAAAACATTGCCCCTAAAATGGAACCATTTAAAAAAACCCAATAGTTATTCTCACCTATAACCTTGAATTACGCCTAAAATTTAGAGAACCAAAAATTTGAAATATAATTTGTTGATTGCTTCCCCCCATTGACTATTGAGTGTCCAAAAAAACCCAAAACCCCTCGAAACCCTAAAAGGACCAAAAAATGCGGTTGGTGCTCGAAAAAACCGCAAAACCATAAAAAAGGTACAAAAAACTTTGTTGGTGTTCTATTAAAACCGTAAAAAAACCCATTCATGACTTTTGGTTTAGTAAAACCCTCCCAAAAAATCCACCCAAAATGAAAAACCCAAAAACCCAGTTTTAAAACGTAAAACCCCAAAAAATTATCTAAAAATACCCATTTTGTTTGTAAACCCCTACTAAAACACCCACTTTCAAAAAAAAAAAAAGTTGTATATATAGATTTTGTTCAAACCCATTTTGGAGCATGAATAAAATCTGGTTTGCAAACCCCCAAAAAATTGCAGCAATTTAAAAAATATCTTGATGTAATCTAAAAATGGATCCTTTTATCTTCTATCAACCCCTTAGCATGTGAGTTGGTCAAAACAACCAAAAACAGATGGAAGAAATTGTACATGAAATTTGTAAAAAAGAACCCATAAAAACCCTTTGCTAAAAGGCATTGCTATCCTTTAAAAAATTCTTCAAAAAGACCAACAAAAAATTCGGCCTTGGGTAAAAAGAACCCCAAAACACCAAAAAAAAACCCAAAAAAAGCCTTTAAAATGCAAAAAAAATCAAGATGCCGACTCCCAATTTGAAATACCCCAAAAATCCACTTTGTTCATGAAGATTAAAAAACTCAAAACTTGTTTAAGGAACCCCAAAAATCACCAAAAAAAACACCTAAAGAAAGCCCTCAAAACAAAAACCTCAAAGAAAACCCTTTAAAAATTTCATCGCACAATTTATTGAAATTGCCCCAAAGGTGCCCCCAAAACGAATAGGTCAAAACGTTGAATCAAAACCAAAAAGAAAACACCATTCAAACCCAAAAAAACAAAACCCCAAAAAAATTCAAAACTAAACTTCCGAAAGTGAGTTGAAAAATCAAAAAAACAAAAACTCCTTAAAACACAAAAAGTTGTCTAAAAAAAATTGTGAAAATTAAACCCCAAAGACCCAAAAACCAAAAAAAAAAATTAAAACTATGGTTGTTGAGCTAAAAAACCCCAAAAAAAAAAAAAAAATACCCCAAAAGAGTAAAAAACCCAAAACAACACCCCACCCAAAAAAAATGTTAAAACGAAAGACACCCCTGAAAACACCAAAAACTTAAACCAAATTATTGTGTGAACCCCAAAAAGACCCGGTGGTCGAAATTTTTCCTGCCCCATAGAAAAAAATTTTATTTTGACTAGAAAATTGTAAAATAGGAATCAATATGTAAAGATTATTCCCTAAAACCCCAAAGACATGAAGATGGAGAAAACTTGAAAAGAATTACAAGAAAACCTAATTTGAAATTTTATTTTTATTATTATTTTGGGGTTGTAATTTTAGGTCCAAACCCGCCCAAATAAACCCAAAAAATCCAAAACAAAAACTTTATTTATTTATTTATCTATTTTGTTTGAAAATAATTGTATTGTCATGCATCTAACAAAAAAAAACCCAAATAAAACCCCCTAAAAATTAAAAAACCCTAAAAAACATGCAAAATGCAAAAAACATTATATGTTTTAAACCCCAAAAAAAAAAAACCCCTAAAACACCCAAAAAAAAAAAAAAAACAAAAAAAAAACCCTAAAAAACCCAAAAAATCACCCAAAAAAAAACCTAAAACCCAAAAAAAAAACCCAAAAACAACCCTAAAACAACCCAAAAACCCCTAAAACACCAAAACCCCCTAAACACTCAACAAAAAAACCCAAAAAAAAAAACCCACAAAAAAAACGCCTAAAAAAAAACAAAACCATTAAAAAAAAACCCAAAAAACAAACAAAAAACCCAAAAAAAACCACAAAAGAACCCAAAAAAAAAAAAAAAAAAACCCAAAAAAAACCCAAAAAAAAACCAAAAAAAACACCAAAAAAAACCCAAAAAAAAAAAACCCTAAAACCCTAAAAAAACCTAAAAACCAAAAAACCCCAAAAAATCCCAAAAAAACCTAAAGAAAAAAAAAAAAAAAAAGAAAACCCCTAAAAACTGCCCCCACACCCAAAAAAGCCCCAAAAACCCTGAAAAAACTCCAAAAAACCCTCCCAAAACCCAAAAAAAAAAAAAAAACTAAAAAAACCCAAAAACCAAAAAACCCCAAAAAAATAAAAAAAAGACACCAAAAAAAAAACACCAAAAAACTCTAAACCAAAACTCCCAAAAAAAAAAAAAAAAACCCAAAAAAAAAAAAAAAAAGAATTAAAACTTAAAAATCCCCCAAAAACCCTAAAACCCCAAAAAACCAAAAAACCCTAAAAAAAAAGTTCCAAAAACCCCCAAAAAACCCCCAAAAAACTAGAAAAAAAAAGGAAAAACCTGATAAAACATCTAAAAAAAAGCCCAAAACACAAAAACCATTAAAAAATTCAAAAAAAACCAAAAAAACCCTAAAAAAAATTAAAAGAACCCCCCAAAAACACCCCAAAAAATGAAAACCAAAAAAAAAAAAAAAAAAAAAAAAAAAAAAAACCCAAAAACCCAAAACCCCTAAAAATCCAAAAAACCCCTAAAAAACCACAAAACCCCCCAAAACACCAAAAAAAACCCAAAAAAACAAAAAAAAAATCCCAAAAACCAAAAACCCTAAAAACCCTAAAAACCACAAAAACACACTAAAAAAAAAAAAAACCCCCAAAACCCCAAAAAAACCCCTAAAAACCCCTCCCCAAAAACCCCCGCAAAAAAACTAAAAAAAAAAAAAAAAAAAAAAAAAAACACCCTAAAAAAAAAAAAAAAAAACCTAAAAAAAAAAAAACCAAAAACCCTAAAAAAAAAAAAAAAAAAAAAAACCAAAGAAAAAAACCCTAAAAACCAAAAAAAAACCCAAAAATAAAAAAATCCAAAAAAGTAAAAACCCAAAAAAAAACCCCCCAAAAAACCACCCCAAAAAAAAACCCTAAAAAAACACCTAAAAAACCCAAAAACCCCCCTAAAACTTAAAAAAAAACTCCCAAAACCCAAAAAAAAAAAAAAAAAAAACATTCCAAAAAAACCCAAAAAACCCCAAAACCCTAAAAAAAACCCCAAAAAAAACCCCCAAAAAAACCCCAAAAAAAAACCCAAAAAAAAAACCCCAAAAAAAACCCCAAAAAAACCCCCCAAAAAAAAAACCCAAAAACCAAAAAAAAAAAAAAAAAACCCCCAAAAAAAAAAAAACCCCAAAAAACCCAAAAACCCAAAAAAAAACCCAAAAAAAACCAAAAAAAAAAAAAAAACCAAAAAAAACCCCAAAAACCCCCCAAAAAAAAAAAACACCAAAAAAACCCTAAAAACCCCAAAAAAAAAATCAAAAAAAACCCCAAAACCCCTAAAAAATCCCAAAAAAAAACCCTAAAAAAATCCCAAAAAACCCCCAAAAAAAAAAAAAAAAAAAAAACCCCAAAAAACCCAAAAAAAAAACACGCTAAAAACACAAAAAAGCATTAAAAATTCCAAAAAAACCAAAAAAAAAACCAAAAAACCACAAAAAACCCCCAAAACCCAAAAACTCCCCAAAACCCCCAAACCCAAAAAAAAAAAAATCAACACAAAAAAAAAACCCACCCAAAATACCCCCCTAAAAAAAACCTAAAAAAAACCTAAAACCCAAAAACCCCCAAAAAGGAACCCCAAAAATCACCAAAAAAAACAAAAAAGAAAACCCAAAAAAAACCAAAACCCAAAAAAACCCTAAAAATTTGCCCCCAAAAAGAAAAAAAAAAACCCCCCAAAAAAAAAATTAAAAACCTCCCAAAACCCAAAAAAAAAAACACCCCTAAAACCCAAAAAAAAACCCAAAAAAAAAAACAAAAAAACCTTAAAAAAAAAAAAAAAAAAAAAAAAAAAACTCCTAAAAACAAACCTCCCAAAAAAAAAAAAAAAACCCAAAAACCCAAAAAATTAAAAACTTAAAACCCCAAAAAAAGTCCCAAAAAACCACAAAAAAATACCCCCAAAAATCCAAAAAAAAAAAAAAATCCCAAAACAACACCCCACCCAAAAAAACTCCCAAAACCCCTAAAAAAACCCAAAAACCCCCGAAAAAAAACCCAAAAATCGCTAAAAAACCCCAAAACCCTAAAAAAAGGCAAACCCAAAAACCCAAAAAAATCTAAAAAAAAAAAAAACCCAAAAAAACCCAAAAACCTAAAAAAAACCCCATAGAAAATTAACCCAAAGAAACACCCCAAAAAAAAAAACCAAAAAAAAAATCCCCAAAAAACCCTAAAAAAAAAAAAAAAAAAAACCCTAAAACCAAAAAAAAACCTCCAAAACCCTCAAAAAAAACCCAAAAACAGCCCTAAAAAAATACTAAAAAATCCCCAAAACCCTCCCCCGAAAACCCAAAAACCCACCAAAAAAAAAAACACCAAAAAACTTTCCAAAAAAACCAAAACCCAAAAACTTTAAAACCACCAAAAAACCAAAAAAACCACCCAAAAACCAAAAAACCAAAAAAACTCCCCAAAACCCCCTAATAAAAATCCCAAAAAAAACCAAAACCCCCAAAAAAAGCTCCAAAACCCCTAAAAAAAAACACTCAAAAAAAAAACACCCAAAAAAAAAGAACCCACAAAAAAACACGCCAAAAAAGCACAAAAAAACCATTAAAAAATCCAAAACCCCCAAAAAACACCAAAAACCCCAAAACCCCAAAAACTCCCCAAAAAGCCGCCAATAAAAATCCAAAAAAGAAATCAACAAAAAAAAAAAACCAAAAATACCCTAAAAAATCCCTAAAAAAAGCACCTAAAAACCCAAAAAAAACCCCAAAAAAGAACCCCAAAATCACCAAAAAAAAACCTAAAGAAAAAATTTAAAAAAAAAAAGAAAAAAAACCCAAAGAAAACCCCTAAAAATTTGCCCCCAACAAGAAAGCCCCAAAAGCCCCCCAAAACGAACCCGAAAAAAACTTCCCAAAACCCAAAAAGAAAAACCCCTGAAAAAAACACAAAAAAAACCCCCGAACAAAAACAAAAAAAAAAACGTAAAGAAAGACACCCTGAAAAAAAACACAAAAAAAAACTCTAAACAAACCTCCCAAAAAAACCATAAAAAGACCCGTAAAAAACCCAAAAAAAAAACAATTAAAAACTTAAAAAAACCCCCAAAAAAAAGTCCCAAAAAACACCACAAAAAAATACCCCCAAAAAAAAAAAAAAAAAAAACTCCCAAAACAACACCCCACCAAAAAATAACTCCCAAAACCCTCCTAGAAAACCCCGAGAAAACCCAAAAACCCCAAAAAAAGTTCCAAAACCCTAGAAAAAAAAAAGGCACAAAAAAAATCCCGATAAAACATCTAAAAAAAAAAGCCCAAATAAACCCAAAAAAAAACCTAAAAAGAAACCCCATAGAAAATTAACCCAAAGAAACACCCCAAAAAAATGAAAAAAAAAACCAAAAAAAAAAAAAAAAACCCAAAACCCCTAAAAATCCCCAAAAAAATCCCTAGAAAAAAACCCTAAAAAAACCACAAAAAAACCTCCAAAAAACTCTCAGAAGAAAAACCCCAAAAAAACAGCCCTAAAAAAACAACTAAAAAAATCCCCAACCCCCTCCCCCCAAAACACTCTCAAAACCCACAAAAACGCACTAAAAAAACCATTAAAAAAAACTTACAAAACCACCAAAACCCAAAACCACAAAACCCCCAAAACACACCAAAACTCCCCTAAAACCCAACAATAAAACGCAAAAAAAAGCTCCAAAACCCCAAGAAAAATCCCAAAAAAAAAAACTAAAACAACTAAAACCCCTAACCCCCGAAAAATCCCCTATAAAAAAACCCAAAAAAAAAAAAAAAAACCCCCAAAAAAGAACCCACAAAAAAACACGCCAAAAAAGCACAAAAAAACCATTAAAAAAAATTCCAAAAAGACCAACAAAAAACCGCAAAAAAAAAACCACAAAAGAACCCCCAAAAAAACCCCAAAAAGCCAAAAAATAAAAATCCAAAAAAAAAATCAACAAAAAAAAAACTCCCACCAAAAATACCCTAAAAAAACCCTAAAAAAAGCACCTAAAAAAACCCAAAAAAAAAAACCCCCCCAAAAAGGAACCCCAAAAAAATCACCAAAAAAAAAAACACCTAAAGAAAACCCAAAACCCAAAGAAAACCCCTAAAAATTTGCCCCCAACAAGAAAGCCCCAAAAAGCTCCCCAAAAAAAACCCCAGAAAAAACCTCCCAAAACCCAAAAAGAAAAACCCCTGAAAACCCAAAAAACACAAAAACCCCGAACAAAACCAAAAACGAAAGAAAGACACCCTGAAAAACAAAAAAAAAACTCTAAACAAACCTCCCAAAACCATAAAAAGACCCAAAGTAAACCCCTAAAAAATTAAAAACTTAAAAACCCCCAAAACCCCAAAACTCCCAAAACACCACAAAAAATACCCCCAAAAATCCCAAAAAAAAAAAAAAAAAAAAAACAACACCCCACCAAAAAATAACTCCCAAAAACACCGAAAAACCCCTGAGAAAAACCCAAAAAAAAAAAACCCTGCTAAAAAAGTTCCAAAAAAACCCTAAAAAAAAAAGGCACAAAAAAAAACCCGATAAAACATCTAAAAAAAAAAAAGCCCAAATAAACCCAAAAAAAAACCTAAAAAGAAACCCCATAGAAAATTAACCCAAAGAAACACCCCAAAAAAAAAAACCCAAAACAAAACCAAAAACCCAAATAAAACCCCTAAAACCCAAAAATCCCCTAGAAAACCCTAAAACCACAAAAAACCTCCAAAACTCTCAAGAAAACCCCAAAAAAAAAAAACTAAAAACAACTAAAAAATCCCCAACCCCCCCCCAAAAAACACTCAAAAACCCACAAAAACGCACTAAAACCATAAAAAAACTTTAAAACCACCAAAACCGAAAACCACAAGAAAAACCCCAAAACCCGCCCCGCCAATAAAACGCAAAACCAACACAAAAAAAAAAAAACCACGAAAAAATAAAACCTAAAAATCCCTAAAAAGCAATTTAAAACCCAAAAAAAACTACCAAAAAATCCCCTGCAAAATTCCCACAAAAAAAAAAAACCCATAAGAAAAACCCAGAAAAAAGAAACCACAAAAAAGAACCCTAATAAAACACCTAAAAAAAAAACCCAAAAACCCTAAAAAAAACCCCAAAAAAACCCTTAAAAACCTCCCAAAAAAACCCAAAAAAAAACCCCCCCAAAAAAATATTCCAAAGAAAACCCAAAAAAAAAAACACTCGAAAAAAACCCCTAAAACCCCCAAAAAGACCCCAAAAAATTCCCTAAAAAATAACTCCAAAACCCCAAACAAAACCCCTAAAAAAACACCCCCAAAAAAATCCTCCAAAAAAAACACCCGAAAAAGAACCCCAAAAAATCACCAAAAAAAAACACCTAAAGAAAACAAAAAAAAAAAACCAAAAAAACCCAAAAAAAAACCCCTAAAAAATCTGCCCCCCTACAAGAAAGCCCCAAAAAAAAACTTCCAAAAAAACCACAAAAAAACCAAAAAAACAACTCCCAAAAAAAACCACAAAAAAACCACCAAAAAAAACTCCACCCAAAAAAACCTGCCAATAAAAACCCAAAAAAAAAACCAACACAAAAAAAAACTTCCACGAAAAATATGAAAAAACAACCCTAAAAAAGGCACCTAAAAACCCCTAAAAAATCCCCCGCAAAATTCCCACAAAAAAAACCCAAAAAAAACCACAAAAAAGAACCCTAATAAAACACCTCCAAAAAAAACACCCAAAAAAAACCCCAAGAAAACCCTTAAAAAAAACAACTAAAAACACTACAAAAAAGACCTCCCAAAAAAACCCCCCAAAAAAATATTAAAAAAAAAACCCAAAAAACAAACACCCAAGAAAACCAAAACCCCCCGCAAAACCCAAAAATCACCCAAAACCCTTAAAACCCCAAAAAACCCCCCAAAAAGACCCCAAAAAATCCCTAAAAAATAACTCAAACAAAACCCAAACAAACCCCAACCAAAACCCCTAAAAAGCACCCCAATAAAAAAATCATCCAAAAACACCACAAAACCAAAGAAAACCCCAACAAAACCACAAAAAACACAAAAATCGTAAAAACCAAAACCCCAAAAATTACCCCCAAAAGCCCCAAAAAACCCCCAAAACGACCCCGAAAAAACCTCCCAAAACCAAAAACCCCAAAACCCAAAACCCTCAAAAACCAAGAAAACCCATGAAAAATCCCCTAAAACCTCCCAAAACCATCCAAAAAATGCCCCTAAAACCCAAAAAAAAACGAAAGAAAGACACCCAAAAAAACAAAAAACTCCCAAAACAACCCCCAAAAATACCCAAAAAGAAACCCCAAAACACCAAAAACTCCCAAAACCCCCAAAAACCCAAAAAAAAAAAGCAAAAAAAAACCACAAAAAAATATCCCCAAAAATAAAAAGTAAAAAACCCTAAAACCGCAAAACCCAAAAAAAAACTCCCAAAACAACACCCCACCAAAAAAAAACCCCAGAGAAAACCCCTGAAAAAAAAAAAACCCCGCTAAAAAGTTCCCAAAACCCCAAAAGCCCAAAACCCCAAAAAACCCTAAAAAAAATCACCAAAAAAATCCGAAAAAAAAAAAGCACCCACAAAAAAACACCCCAAAAAAATACCCAAAAAGAAACCCAAAAAAAAAACCACCCATAAAAACCACCCAAAAAAACCCACAAAAAAACCCTAAAAAAACCCCACAAAAGAAAACACCCAAGAAAGAAGCCCCAAAAAAACACCCAAAAAACCCAAAAAAAAAAAAAACCAACTAAAAATCCTAGGTAAAAAAACCCCTAGAAAACACCCAAGAAAACCCTAAAAAAACAAAAAAAAAAACGTAAAGAAAGACACCCCGAAAAAAAAAACCAAAAAAAAAACTCCCCCAAAAACAACCCCAAAAAAATACCCAAAAAGAAACCCCCCAAAAAACACCAAAAAAAACTCCCAAAAAAACAATAAAAAAACCCGTAAAAAACCAAAAAATAAAAATAAAAACCTTAAAAAAAACCCACCCAAAAAACCCCAAAAGCCAAAAAAAAAAAAAAAAAAAACACCACAAAAAAATACCCCCAAAAATCCAAAAAAAAAAAACCCTAAAAAAACCACAAAAAAAACCCAAAAAAAAAACCAATAAAACATCTAAAAAAAAACCCAAAAAAAAACCCCAAAAAAAAAAAACCCCTAAAAACACCTAAAAAAAACCCTAAAAAAAGCCCCCAAGAAAAAACCCCCAGAAAAATTTTTGGGAAAAAAAACCCTAAAAAGCTAAAAATACCGAGGTAGAAGAAAATCAGAACACGGCCTATGGGATAGTGGTTACAAAGGTCCTTAAAACAATACCAAATGTAAAAGACCCAACACGGGGCTATGTAGTATGGCCTATGGGATAGTAATATTTAGTTGTGAATTCTTTTATAAAGGAAATTATAGAAAATAACCCTACATTTAAAATGAAAGACTAAAATTTGTTATCTCATGTTCGTTTTTCGTGAATAGAAATATGAGTTTAATTAATCGATTTATTTTCCTGCGTCATATCCATAGTTAGCGCATTTATGTTAGTAAATAACCATAGAAATTTATATGGCTTTTTATGGTTTGAATTTTTCATTTTTCAATTTTATCCTTTTATCATTTATTTTTTCTCTCTCTCTTGATCTCTTTTTCTATATGTCGTTCGTGGGTCTGTTCCTCTCTCTCTCAATGCCAGTTGGGATTCACAGTGTAAATTTATAATTTACTATCAGAAAACATATTGTATTTTCCATAATATTTGAATTTATAGTGTAAATTTAGGATTTACCATCAAAATACAATTTCAATTTTCTTCGTAAATTTTGAATATGATTTATGATTTACCATTAGAACACATACAATGTTTATTTATACATCTTAAATTAATACGGTAAATTCAAGATTTACTATTATAGAATTATATTAACTTTACTAAATAAGATAAACATTTTTTTAATTATGTTCGTAAATTTAATATTTTTACCGTACGATAAATTCAAAGAGGCGCAGTTTATAAATATAAGATATTCATAAAAAAAAAATTAGATAAGGTATTATGTTCTTGTTAATTTCATATGATTTTAATTTGATGGATGTTCATGATTACACTCCATCGGTAGGGTTTCATACCCTACCATATAATTTTCCTTATTTTATAATTGATAAATGTTTAAAGGGCATTGGGATTTGGGTCGTCGAATTAATACATATATTTGTACCATCGAATAAAACTGAAGTCTTGCCCCCGAGGGGCAGTCCCTCAAATTCAAATGAAGTCTGACCAACTAAAGAAGAGCCCAACTTTTTTACTTTCTCACTCTCAAATTTTCTCTCGTCCCAATCAGAAGACAATTTCTCCCTCACATCTCTCTTTTCCTCCTCATCAGATCATCAATTACTCTCTCTCTCTCTCTCTATCGGAACGCCATTATCGCCGAGCAACGCACTGAACGAGCAGATCTGACAATCGTCATCCCATTGTGTTGATCACCGCCGTCGATCCGTTGCCTCCATTGCCGATTCTTATCCATCGCCATATGTAGCTCTCTCTCTATCTCTGTTCTGTGTTAACAGTTGCCGCCAATTCGTCGCCTCTGCCGCCGATTCGTCGCCATCGCCGGTTTATCATCTCCGAGTCGGCGATTCATCACCTGTGCTGGTTCATTGCTTCCTCTGTTGATTTTGTGTTGGTCGCTGCCGCCGGTTCGTTGCCGTTTCGTTTGTAGTACTCTTACACCTCTCGTCCTCTGTTTTTGTGCTGATCGCCGCCTATTTCAGGTATTTTCATCACGAACCCTAGTTCTCTCTATTGCGCAGGGCTTCTACTCGGCTAAAATCAAATAGTTCTGATTTGTTGATCAGCGCTAAAGAGGAGCAAATACGTTATCAAGGTAATAAATAGTGGTCTATATAATATATTCCTCATTGATCTTGAGAAATTTTTTTTTTTTGGTAGATTGAGTATTGTGTTTATAAGTACATGTTTGTAGTTAGAATTTAGTTATGTTATTTTAAACCAAGTGAATTTGATTTTGCATTCTTGGCTTGGTTTATTAAAATCGGAAATTTACTAAAGGAGCGTATTAACGTGTTCATGACTAACGTTCATCGGAAACATATTTGACTGTTGCAGTGTTCACTAATTTGAGTTATCTTATCGGAATTATTGTTCCCTATTTTAATTTCATGGGCTAAGAGTGTGTTGCAAACTTGGAACAAAGGAACTCGTACATTAGAGACTGTAAAGTTTAGTTCATCAGAACCATAATTGTTTGTGTCTGCTGTTGCAGAAGTCAAGTTGGTTGTTGTGAAGCCATGATTGGGGTCGGCAAGATCAAGCAATACTCTAACGTCCTCGACAAGCCCCTCAGCAAGGGCAAACAAGAGGTCCCTTTTCTCTTTCCTTTTAACTTCTTCTGGGTTCCTTTCACTTCATTAGTACGCGTTTCTGTTTTTCGAAGTTTCTCTGCATTTTCTCAGCAACCAAACAGGGTTTTGCATTGATTCGATATCAAAGTGAATGACTGCATACTTTGGATCTCAATGAATTGGGTTATTGGGTAGCAAAAAGTCGAGTAAAACAACAAATATCTAGAACTGTTTTATAATGGAAAGTACTTGTGCTCAGATAAGCTAAATTTGAGGCTGGGATTTATGTTGGTGATGATTTGGGCGTTTTTGATCGGGGATTATGCGCAAAATTGCTGATTTTTTGTTTTTTATTGAATTAAATGGTTGTTTCAGGTGAGTTTGAGTGCCTTCACATTCTTGTTTTCAGAGCTTGTGCAAGACAATCGATACACAAGTTGATAACATTGCCGAAAGTTAAAATGGAGGTGATTTAAATTTTCTTGTTTTTATAGTTATTCTCAGCTATAACCTTGGAATTACGCCTAGGTGCATTTAGAGAATGCAAAAATTTCAAATATATATTTGTTGATTGCTTCTGAATATTGACTATTGAGTGTCGAGTTTGATTGATATTTATTGAAAACTGAGCAGGTTGGAGGACGCAGGTTATGCGGTTGGTGCTCGAGTTTTAGAACTGCTTTGCCATAGGGATAAGGTACAATAATACTTTGTTGGTGTTCTATTAATGACGTACATAAGCCATTCATGACTTTTGGTTTAGTATGGGGCTCTTTGCCCCATTTTTGTAATCGATGGGAAATGAAAAGTTGTATTTTGAGTTTTAAAACGTTGATGTTATAGCTGTCCAATGTTTATAAATTATTCGAGTATAGCGTTCATTTTGCTTGTAGCCTGGTACTAAATACACCCACATTCAAAGGGGGAAAAAAATAAAAGTAGTTGTATACATAGATTTTTGTTCAAGTTCTCATTTTGGAGCATGAATATACAATCTGGTTTGCAAATTATGGGAAAATTGCAGCAATTTAAAACAATATCTTGATGTAATCTAACTGCTGGATCCTTTTATCTTCTATCATGTGCTTAGCATGTGAGTTGGCTGTATGCCATTATCTAGGTTGAAGATGGAAGAAATTGTACATGAACATTTGTATGCCTTAGCGGCATATTTGAGCACTCATTTGCTATATGGCATTGCTATCCTTCTTCTTCTTCTTCTTTCAGGCGCTCGTCAGCTCTCTGTCAAATTTGGCCTTGGGTAAGTCGTATTCTTCTCATTTTTTCGACATTCGTCAGCTTCAGGTATTTGCCATCTCTATTTTTCTTATAATGCCGGTTCTTCAGGATGCTGATAAGGTTTGAAATACGCTCACCTTATCTACTTTATTCAGTTCTTTAGTGGTCTTTGATGGATTATGTTCTCATGATTTATTATTGTTTTTAGTGTACTTATCTGTAGCTTCTTTTTTGAAATGTTGAGAGTGCCAGATTTTGAAGCATGATGGTGATTTGGCTGCTGCTGTTGCACTAGCATATGAACCATGGATCTTGCAGATCGCTACATAAACAGTAAATCTGTCAAGCGTAGCTTTTTATGGACTTTTTATGGATGCACTCTGTGGACTTTTATGCAGGGAAGAAAGAGAACCTCCTTCAACTCTTATGTGGGACTTATTCTTGTTAGCACAGGTTAGCCACCATTGCTTTTGATTCTCTTACTCTTCTTATCCTTGTATATTCTTGGAATTTGTTTTTGCTTAGAAGACCTGTGTGAATGCAGCGTTATGACAAACGGGGACAGTATGACCTTTCTCTTTCTAAAACTGACGAGGCAATTGAGCACACTCCAACTGTGATTGATTTATACTCTTCCAAGGTAGGTTAATGATTTTTCTTTTGTTTGTAGTCTTTCATGCCACAGATTAAGATTATTGCATCCACTGCTCCTTCTATTATGGTTTTGAAGGTCTGGTGCCCTGACCAAGGATAAACTATTGGTAATAGTCGTAGGAATATTGGAGTTGATGTACCAATTTTAGTATATGCAAGTTATCTGAGTTTTTGCATATATGCATCTATGGGTCCATATTGTAATATTATTTTGGTGTTACGTTTCTGATTTTTTTTGGTAGAGTTGTTCGTCACAATAGTACAAATTTCTATCAAGATCCTCTTGCAGTCCTTCAGTGGTATTTGATGGATTATGTTCTCATGATTTATTATTGTTTTTAGTGTACTTATCTGTAGATTCTTTTTTGAAATGTACAGAGAGGCAGATTTTGAAGCACGATGGTGATTTGGCTGCTGTTGCAGCATTGTAGATGAAGCATGGATCTTGCATATCACTACATAAACAGAGAATGTGTCAAGCGTTGCTTTTTATGGACTTTTCATGGATGCACTTTGTGGACTTTTATGCAGGAAAGACAGAGAACCTCCTTCAACTCTTATGTGGGCCTTATTCTTGTTAGCACAGGTTAGCCACCATTACTTTTGATTCTCTTACTCTTCTTCTCCTTGTGTATTCTTGGAATTTGTTTTTGCTTAGAAGACCTGTGTGAATGCAGCGTTATGACAAAAGGGGAGAGTATGACCTTTCTCTTTCTAAAACCGACGAGGCAATCGAGGACACTCCAACTGTGATTCATTTATACTCTGCCAAGGTCGGTTAATGATTTTTCTTTTGTTTGTAGTCTTTCATGCCACAGATTAAGCTTATTGTATCCACTGCTCCTTCTATTATGGCTTTGAAGGTCTGGTGCCCTGACCAAGGATAAACTGTTGGTAATAGTCGTACGAATATTGGAGTTGATGTGCCAATTTTAGTATATGCAAGTTATCTGAGTTTTTGCATATATGCATCTATGCGTACATATTGTAATATCATTTTGGTGTTACGTTTCTGATTTTTTTTACAGTGTTGCTCGTCACAGTAGTGCAAATTTCAATCAAGATCCTCTTGCAGTCCTTCAGTGGTCTTTAATGGATTATGTTCTCATGATTTATTATTGTTTTTAGTATAGTTATCTGTAGCTTCTTTTTTGAATTGTACAGAGAGCCAGATTTTGAAGCACGATGGTGATTTGGCTGCTGCTGCTGCATCGTAGGTGAAGTATGGATCTTGCCTATCACTACATAAACAGTGAATGTGTCAAGCGTTGCTTTTTAAGGACTTTTCATGGATGCACTTCGTGGACTTTTATGCAGGGAAGACAGAGAACCTCCTTCAACTCTTATGTGGGCCTTATTCTTGTTCGCACAGGTTAGCCACCATTGCTTTTGATGCTCTTACTCTTCTTGTCCTTGTATATTCTTGGAATTTGTTTTGCTTAGAAGACCTGTGTGAATGCAGCGTTATGCGAAACGAAGACAGTATGACCTTTCTCCAAGTGTGATTGATTTATACTCTGCCAAGGTAGGTTAATAATTTTTCTTTTGTTTGTGTAGAAAAAGGGGGCAGATTAAGGAGGAAAACCAGTGAGCCGTAATCTCACTTTCTTTCTTATTATTCATAACATTAGGTTACATTAGGTTAAATAGAGGAGAACAATATCTCCGGTTCCTAGAATTAAGGAACCAGAAACAGAAACAAAGCCTAAATCCGGAAATACCTAAAGCAGAAAATATTCAAATTCTAATTTCCTGATTCTATGGGATATTATTTCCTAACTTTCCAACACTCCCCCTCAAGTTGGTGCATAGATATCAATCATGCCCAACTTGCTTATTAGATGTTCAAAGTTGTGTCTTGTGAGCCCCTTGGTCAAGATGTCCGCTGTTTGTGACTAGAAGGAACAAACGGCATGCAAATATTCCCCGCTTCAAGTTTTTCTTTAATGAATTGTCAATCAATCTCAATGTGCTTCGTTCGATCATGCTGAACGGGATTGTGAGCGATACTTATTGCAGCCTTGTTGTCGCAGTATAGCTTCAGTGGAAGTTCCACACTCTTCTTGAGTTCTTCTAGGATTCTGTATATCCATAACACCTCACAGATTCCTTGAGCCATTGCTCTAAACTCAGCCTCTGCACTACTTCTGGCAACAACACTTTGCTTCTTACTCCGCCAAGTAACTAAGTTTCCCCACACAAAGGTACAATACCCTGAGGTAGACCTCCTGTCAGTCACTGAACCTGCCCAATCTGCATCGGTAAATACCTCAACACTTCTTTGGTTAGTCTTCTCGAAAAGTAGACCTTTCCCCGGAGTAGATTTCAAGTACCTCAAAATTCGGTAGACCGCCTCAAGATGTTCTTCATAGGGTGCATGCATGAACTGACTTATAACACTGACTGAGAAGGCAATATCAGGCCGAGTATGAGCTAGATAAATTAGTTTCCCAACTAATCTCTGGTATCTACCAGTATCAACACGAACATGTCCCTCTTCCCAGAGTTTCATATTGGGATCCATGGGAGTCTCAGCCGGTCTACAACCACTCATCCCGGTTTCCTTCAACAGATCAAGAATGTATTTTCGTTGGGAGACAACGATTCCTTTTCTTGAGCGCGCCACTTCCATACCAAGGAAATATCTCAGCGCTCCCAAATCCTTGATTTCAAACTCTAACGCGAGGTTCTTTTTCAGTTTCTCCATTTCAATCACGTCATCACATGTGAGAATAATATCATCAACATATACTATTAGCACAGCAACTTTTCCTTCAGAGGAGAACTTAAAAAACAAGGTATGATCAGCTTGTCCTTGAGAATATCCTTGTTTTCTGACCGATTGTGTGAACTTCTCAAACCAAGCCCTTGGAGACTGTTTGAGCCCATACAAGGACTTTTTTAGCCGCACACTCTTGAGCCAAACTTCTCCTCAAAGCCGGGTGGACTATCCATGTACACCTCCTCCTCCAAATCACCATTGAGGAAGGCATTCTTCACATCTAGTTGTTGCAAGGGCCAATCTAGATTAGCAGCAATAGATAAAAGCACTCTTACCGTGTTCAATTTTGCAACAGGAGCAAAAGTCTCAGAGTAATCGATGCCATATGTCTGGGTGAATCCCTTTGCCACCAATCTAGCCTTGTATCTTTCCACTGAACCGTCTGAGTTATACTTCACTGTGAAAACCCATTTACAGCCCACGGTAGTCTTTCCCTTTGGCAATGCCTCAATACTCCAAGTACTGTTCTTCTCAAGAGCTCTCATCTCTTCAAACACTGCTTCCTTCCACTTTGGAACTTTTAGAGCCTCCTGTACATTGTTAGGGATTTCTACACTGGATAATTGAGTGGTAAACGCAACCAGGGATGGAGACAATTTTGAGTATGACACAAATTTAGACAGCGGATGACTAGTACAAGATCTAATTCCTTTACGTAGAGCTATAGGAATTTCATAATCGGAAGACTCGGTGACCGATGACGTTAGGAAGAGAAGGAAAATTACCTGAAACTCGACTCATATTTTTGATTTGCCTCGGTGTTCGAATCATGGTTGTGTTGTTGAGTCAATTCGTCTTTCCCTTTTTTATGATTCTTCTTCGAGTAAACAATCCCTTTCAAGTTCGGTCACCTTCCTTGAATCTATTCCCTGTTGCTAACTCAGAATTATCATATTGTGGCATTTCAAAGAGGGTCGTTCCTTTTCTTTTGGTTTCCAAAGATTGTTTTTCAGAATTCTGATTTTCAGATTGATTTACAAATGTAGGCCTAGGTTTAAGTGAAACATCACTCACAATAAGAGGAGTTTCAAACAATGGATCTTGGTCATTTATTGTAGGTGCAAAGGTACTTGCCTCAGAAAGAAACACATCATCTGAGAGAAACAACTCACCAGAACTAATAAATGAATCTTCCTTAAAGTTCTCCCCCTGAAGATGAATTTCTTTAAAGAATGGTTGTTTTTCAAAAAACGTCACATCCATGGTGACAAAAGATTTTTTTGTTACCGGGTCAAAACACTTATATCCTTTCTGAGTTGGGGAGTAACCAATGAAGACACATTTTATAGCTCTGGGTTCAAGTTTTCCAATTTTCCTATGTTCATGAACAAATCTTTGTCAACAAATATTTTTAGAGGCAAATCGGTAGAAAGTCCGAAATTGGAAAACAGGTTTTAAACACTTGGAAAGGAGTTTGAAATTTCAAAACTTTGGAGGGCATTCTGTTTATTAAGTAAGCAGCGGTTAGAACTGCTTCTCCCCACAAATACTTAGGAACTTTAGTTGAAAAAAGTAATGCACGAGCCACCTCTAACAGATGTTTATTTTTCCTTTCAGCAATGCCATTCTGTTGAGGTGTATCTGTGCAAGAACTCTGATGAATTATGCCTTTTTCAAGGAAAAAATTTCCCAAGATAAGATTAAAATACTCCTTTCCATTATCACTTCTAAAAACTTGTATATTAGTATGAAATTGAGTCTGCACCATATTGTAAAAAATTTTAAAAACTTGTTCGGCCTCTGATTTTTCTTTTAATAAATATACCCAACAAAGTCGAGTATGATCATCAGTAAAAGTGATGAACCATCTCTTTTTAGAGGGTGTACTTATCTTATTAGGACCCCACACATCACTGTGAATAATAGTGTAAGGTTTTGATGGTTTATATGGTTGTGAAGAAAAGGATGTACGGTGATGTTTTGCAAATTCACATATTTCACAATGAAACAAAGAAGGATCTTTATTGCCAAACAACTTAGGAAACAAATGTTTTAAATACTTGAAACTTGGGTGGCCTAATCTTAAATGCCATAACATGATATTATTAGTAGAAACGGAAATAGATTCAAAACAGGAACTTATTTGTTGAGATTGTTGCCTCGATTCAGATCCATCATCAAGGGAATAGAGTCCTCCACTCTGTTTAGCACTGCCAATCATCCTCCCCGAGATCAAATCCTGAAACACACAATGAGTTGGGAAAAAATTAGTTTGACAGTTTTGATCACGAGCAAGTTTACTGACAGACAAAAGGTTACAAGAAAGTTTAGGAACGTGAAGGACATCATGGAGAGTGAGTAACGGAGACACTACAATAGAACCTTTTCCTGCGATGGCTGAAAGAGAACCATCTGCGATTTTAATTTTCTGATTACCTGCACAAGGACTATATGAAGAAAAAAGGTTTGACACCCCTGTCATATGATCAGTTGCACCTGAATCAATGATCCAGGTACGATCAGGGTTAATACTAATGAGGGCTGCTTTTCGGTAATTACCTTTTTGAGCTAAAGAGCAAGATGGAGTTTTCTGAGGCTCAAGAAGTTTGTACAGTTGGTCTATCTGTTCCTTGGTGAAAGGGAAAGAGCTAGAAGAAGACTGCTGCTCTTGATCCGAGATACTAGCCTGAAGTGCACGTCCATCTCTGCCTGGCTTCTTCTTCCAGTTTTGAGGCTTGCCATGAAGTTTCCAACAGGTTTCCCGTGTGTGCCATGAGCGTTTGCAGTGGTCGCACCATGGCCGTTCAGAATGCCTCCCATCTTTCTTCACTTCCTCTTGAAAACCCCGAGTTACAAGGGCAGAGCTTTCTACTTCTGGATTATTAGCAGAAGGGCTGAATTTGCTACTAAGCATCACATTCTGCCGTGCTTCTTCTCTCCGAACATCTGAGAAAGCCTCACGAATTGTTGGCAGAGGCATCTTTCCTAAAATTCTGCCACGCACCTCATCTAACTCCTTGTTTAGCCCTGCCAAGAACATAAAGACACGATCATTTTCTTGTCGTTTCATGAAGCGAACACTGTCATTCGTGCACTCCCAGAAATCATCATAACATAGATCTAACTCCTGCCACAAGGTCATCAATTCGTTGTAGTATGAAGTCACATCTCGGTCACCCTGTCTTGCACGCCATAGTTTGGACTTCAATCCAAAAATCTGCGAGGAATTCTCCAAATCAGAATACGTTTCCCTGACTGCTTCCCAAACATCTTTGGCTGTCGGGAGAAAAATGAAGGGCTTTCCAATTGCGGGTTCCATCGAATTTACCAACCACGCAATAATCAGGGAATTCTCTGATTTCCAGTTTTGAAGGCGAATCTCCATCTGCGGTTTTTGTCACTTCTCTGTCGATATATCAAGTTTCCCTTTGCCATCCAAGATCAATCGAGCAGTTTGCGACCATTCCGTGTAGTTTTTCCATCTAGACGGTGAATACTCGATTGGAGTGAATTTGTGGATCCCTCCGTGCCATTGAATGAGATGGAGGAGTTTAGGTTTGAACTCGCAGTTCTTTCTGGAGCCGCACTCTCCCCACAGGCGCCCGGCCCCCAGTCCTTCTTTGGGCTGCACCGGTTAGTGCTGTCTTCCATGAATTCTGCTGGCCTGCCATCGGAAAACCCTAGATCGGAGCCTAAGGCTCTGATACCATGTAGTAAAAGGGGGCAGATTAAGGAGGAAAACCAGTGAGCCGTAATCTCACTTTCTTTCTTATTATTCATAACATTAGGTTACATTAGGTTAAATAGAGGAGAACAATATCTCCGGTTCCTAGAATTAAGGAACCAGAAACAGAAACAAAGCCTAAATCCGGAAATACCTAAAGCAGAAAATATTCAAATTCTAATTTCCTGATTCTATGGGATATTATTTCCTAACTTTCCAACAGTTTGTATTCTTTCATGCCACAGATTAACATTATTGCATCCACTGCTCCTATTATGGTTTTGAAGGTCTGGTGCACTGACCAAGGTTAAACTATTGGTAATTGTCATACAAATAGTGGAGTTGATGTGTCAATTTTAGCATTTGTAAGTTTTCTGAGTTTTTGCATATATGCATCTATGCGTACATATTGTGATATCATTTTGGTGTTATGTTTCTGATTTTTTTTGGCAGAGTTGTTCGTCATAGTTGAACAAATTTCTATCAAGATCCTCTTGCAGTCCTTCAGTGGTCTTTGATGGATTATGTTCTCATGATTTATTATTTTATTTAGTGTACTTATCTGTAGCTTCTTTTTTGAAATGTACAGAGAGTCAGATTTTGAAGCACGATGGTGATTTGGCTGCTGCTGCTGCACTCAGATGAAGCATGCATCTTGCAGATCGCTACATAAACAGTGAATGTGTCAAGCGTTGCTTTTTATGGACTTTTCATGGATGCACTTTGTGGACTTTTATGAAGGGAAGACAGAGAACCTCCAACTTTTATGCGGGCCTTATTCTTGTTAGCACAGGTTAGCCACCATTGCTTTTGATGCTCCTACTCTTCTTCTACTTGTATATTCTTGGAATTTGTTTTTGCTTAGAAGACCTGTGTGAATGCAGCGTTATGACAAACGGGGACAGTATGACCTTTCTCTTTCTAAAACTGACGAGGCCATTGAGCACACTCTAACTGTGATTGATTTGTACTCTTCCAAGGTAGGTTAATGATTTTTCTTTTGTTTGTATTCTTTCATGTCACAGATTAAGATTATTGCATCCACTGCTCCTTCTATTATGGCTTTGAAGGTCTGGTGCCCTAACCAAGGATAAACTGTTGGTAATAGTCGTACGAATATTGGAGTTGATGTGCCAATTGTAGTATATGCAAGTTATCTGAGTTTTTGCATATATGCGTCTATGGGTACATATTGTAATATCATTTTGGTGTTACGTTTCTGATTTTTTTTTTGCAGAGTTGTTCGTCACAGTAGTACAAATTTCTATCAAGATCCTCTTGTAGTCCTTTAGTGGTCTTTGATGGATTATGTTCTCATGATTTATTATTGTTTTAGCATAGTTATCTGTAGCTTCTTTTTTGAAATGTACAGAGAGCCAGATTTTGAAGCACGATGGTGATTTGGCTGCTGCTGCTGCATTGTAGATGAAGCATGGATCTTGCATTTCACTACATAAACAAGGAATATGTCAAGCGTTGCTTTTTTTGGACTTTTCATGCATGCACTTTGTGGACTTTTATGTAGGGAGGACAGAGAACCTCCTTAAACTCTTATGTGGGCCTTATTCTTGTTAGCACAGGTTAGCCACCATTGCTTTTGATGCTCTTACTCTTCTTCTCCTTGTATATTCTTGGAATTTGTTTTTGCATAGAAGACCTGTGTGAATGCAGCGTTTTGATAAACGAGGATAGGATGACCTTTCTCTTTCTAAAACTGACGAGGCCATTGAGCACACTCCAACTGTGGTTGATTTATACTCTGCCAAGGTAGGTTAATGATTTTTCTTTTCTTTGTATTCTTTCATGCCACAGATTAAGATTATTTCATCCAATGCTCCTATTATGGGTTTGAAGGTCTGGTACCCTAACCAAGGGTAAACTATTGGTAATAGTTTTACTTTTACAAATATTGGAGTTGATGTGCCAATATTAGTATATGCAAGTTATCCGAGTTTTTGCATATATGCGTCTATGGGTACATATTGTAATATAATTTTGGTGTTACATTTCTGATTTTATTTGGCAGATTTGTTCGTCACTGTAGTACAAATTTCTATCAAGATCCTCTTGCAGTCCTTCTGTGGTCTTTGATGGATTATGTTCTCATGATTTATTATTGCTTTTAGTGTACTTGTCTGTGGCTTCTATTTTGAAATGTTCAGAGAGCCGGATTTTAAAGCACGATGTTGACTTGGCTGCTGCTGCTGCATTAGCAGATGAAGCGTGGATCTTGCAGATCACTACATAAACAATTAATGTGTCAAGCGTTCCTTTTTATGGACTTTTTATGGATGCACTCTGTGGACTTTTATGCAGGGAAGACAGAGAACCTCCTTCAACTCGTATGTGGGCCTTATTTTTGTTAGCACAGGTTAGCCACCATTTCTTTTGATTCTCTTACTCTTCTTATCCTTGTATATTCTTGGAATTTGTTTTTGCTTAGAAGACCTGTGTGAATGCAGCGTTATGACAAACGGGGACAGTATGACCTTTCTATTTCTAAAACCGACGAGGCAATTGAGCACACTCCAACTGTGATTGATTTATACTCTGCCAAGGTAGGTTAATGATTTTTCTTTTGTTTGTATTCTTTCATGTCACAGATTAAGATTATTGCATCCACCGCTCCTTCTATTATGGCTTTGAAGGTCTGGTGCCCTGACCAAGGATAAACTGTTGGTAATAGTCGTACGAATATTGGAGTTGATGTGTCAATTTTAGTATATGTAAGTTTTCTGAGTTTTTGCATATATGCATCTATGGGTACATATTGTAATATCATTTTGGTGTTACGTTTCTGATTTTTTTTGGCAGAGTTGTTCGTCACAGTAGTACAAATTTCTATTAAGATCCTCTTGCAGTCCTTATGTGGTATTTGATGGATTATGTTCTCATGATTTATTATTGTTTTTAGTGTACTTATCTGTAGCTTCTTTTTTGAAGTGTACAGAGAGCCAGATTTTGAAGCACGATGGTGATTTGTCTGCTGCTGCTGCATTGTAGGTGAAGCTTGGATCTTGCATATCACTACATAAACAGTGAATGTGTCAAGCCTTGCTTTTTATGGACTTTCCATGGATGCACTTTGTGGACTTTTATGCAGGGAAGACAGAGAACCTCCTTCAACTCTTATGTGGGCCTTATTCTTGTTAGCACAGGTTAGCCACCATTGCTTTTGATGCTCTTACTCTTCTTGTCCTTGTATATTCTTGTAATTTGTTTTGCTTAGAAGACATGTGTGAATGCAACGTTATGACAAACGAAGACAGTATGACCTTTCTCTTTCTCGAACTGAAGAGGCCATTGAGCGCACTCCAAGTGTGATTGATTTATACTCTACCAAGGTTGGTTAATAATTTTTCTTTTGTTTGTATTCTTTCATGCCACAGATTAACATTATTGCATCCATTGCTCCTATTATGGTTTTGAAGGTCTGGTGCCCTGACTAAGGATAAACCATTGGTAATAGTCGTACGAATATTGGTGTTGATGTGTCAATTTTAGTATATACAAGTTTTCTGAGTTTTTGCATATATGCATCTATGGGTACATATTGTAATATCATTTTGGTGTTACGTTTCTGATTTTTTCGGCAGAGTTGTTCGTCACAGTAGTACAAATTTCTATCAAGATCCTCTTGCAGTCCTTCAGTGGTCTTTGATGGATTATGTTCTCATGATTTATTATTTTTTTTAGTGTACTTATCTGCAGCTTCTTTTTTGAAATGTACAGAGAGTCAGATTTTGAAGCACGATGGTGATTTGGCTGCTGCTGCTGCACTCAGATGAAGCATGGATCTTGCAGATCGCTACATAAACAAAGATTGTGTCAAGCGTTGCTTTTTATGGACTTTTCATGGATGCACTTTCTGGACTTTTAGGCAGGGAAGACAGAGAACCTCCTTCAACTCTTATGTGGGCCTTATTCTTGTTGGCACAGGTTAGCCACCATTGCTTTTGATACTCTTACTCTTCTTCTACTTGTATATTCTTGGAATTTGTTTTTGCTTAGAAGACCTGTGTGAATGCAGCATTATGACAAACAAGGGCAGTATGATCATTCTCTTTCTAAAACTGACAAGGCCATTGAGCACACTCCAACTGTGTTTGATTTATACTCTTCCAAGGTAGGTAAATGATTTTTCTTTTGTTTGTATTCTTTCATGTCACAGATTAAGATTATTGCATCCACTGCTCCTTCTATTATGACTTTGAAGGTCTGGTGCCCTGACCAAGGATAAACTGTTGGTACTAGTCGTACGAATATTGGAGTTGATGTGCCAATTTTAGTATATGCAAGTTATCTGAGTTTTTGCATATACGCATTGATGCGTACATATTGTAATATCATTTTGGTGTTATGTT
Source organism: Morus alba (assembly GCA_012066045.3). Lineage (NCBI taxonomy): Eukaryota > Viridiplantae > Streptophyta > Magnoliopsida > Rosales > Moraceae > Morus > Morus alba. Next base: position 8,901,872 of record CP050232.2, on the reverse strand, counting down.
TCTGATTTTTTTGACAGTGTTGCTCGTCACAGTAGTGCAAATTTCTATCAAGATCCTCTTGCAGTCCTTCAGTGGTCTTTGATGGATTATGTTCTCATGATTTATTATTGTTTTTAGTATAGTTATTTGTAGCTTCTTTGTTTAAATGTACAGAGAGCCAGATTTTGAAGCACGATGGTGATTTGGCTGCTGCTGCTGCATTGTAGGTGAAACTTGGATCTTGCATATCACTACATAAACAGTGAATGTGTCAAGCGTTGCTTTTTATGGACTTTTCATAGATGCAGTTTGTGGACTTTTATTCAGGGAAGACAGAGAACCTCTTTCAACTCTTATGTGGGCCTTATTCTTGTTAGCACAGGTTAGCCACCATTGCTTTTGACACTCTTACTCTTCTTGTCCTTGTATATTCTTGGAATTTGTTTTGCTTAGAAGACCTGTGTGAATGCAGCGTTATGACAAATGAAGACAATATGACCTTTCTCTTTCTCTAACTGAAAAGGCCATTGAGCACACTCCAACTGTGATTGATTTGTACTCTGCCAAGGTAGGTTAATAATTTTTCTTTTGTTTGTATTCTTTCATGCCACAGATTAACATTATTGCATCCACTGCTCCTATTATGGTTTTAAAGGTCTGGTGCCCTGACCAAGGATAAACTATTGGTAGTAGTCGTACGAATATTGGAGTTAATATGTCAATTTTAGTATATGCAAGTTTTCTGAGTTTTTGCATATATGCCTCTATGGGTACATATTGTAATATCATTTTGGTGTTACGTTTCTGATTTTTTTTTTGGCGAGTTGTTAAATCACAAAGATGGTACAAATTTCTATTAAGATCCTCTAACAGTCCTTATGTGGTATTTGATGGATTATGTTCTCATGATTTATTATTGTTTTTAGAGTACTTATCTGTAGCTTCTTTTTTGAAATGTACAGAGAGCCAGATTTTGAAGCACGATGGTGATTTGGCTGCTGCTGCTGTATTGTGGATGAAGCATAGACCTTGCATATCACTACATAAACAATGAATGTGTCAAGCGTTGCTTTATATGCACTTTTCATGGATGTACTTTGTGGACTTTTATGCAGGGAAGACAGAGAACCTCCTTCAACTCTTATGTGGGCCTTATTCTTGTTAGCACACGTTAGCCACCATTGCTTTTGATGCTCTTACTCTTCTTCTACTTGTATATTCTTGGAATTTCTTTTTTCTTCCAAGACCTGTGTGAATGCAGCATTACGACAAACGAGGACAGTATGATCTTTCTCTTTCTAAAACTGACGAGGCCATTGAGCACACTCCAACTGTGATTGATTTATACTCTGCCAAGGTAGGTTAATGATTTTTCTTTTGTTTGTATTCTTTCATGCCACAGATTAAGATTATTGCATCCACTGCTCCTTCTATAATGGGTTTGAAGGTCTCGTACCTTGACCAAGGAGAAACTATTGGTAATAGTTATACTTTTACAAATATTGGAGTTGATGTGCTAAAATTAGTATATGCAACTTATCTGAGTTTTTGCATATATGCATCTATTTGTACATATCGTAATATCATTTTGGTGTTACGTTTCTGATTTTTGTTGGCAGAGTTGTTCGTCACAGTAGTACAAATTTCTATCAAGATCCTCTTGCAGTCCTTCAGTGGTCTTTGATGGATTTTGTTCTCATGATTAATTATTGTTTTTAGTGTACTTATCTGTAGCTTCTTTTTTGAAAAGTTTAGAGAGCCAGATTTTGAAGCACGATGTTGATTTGGCTGCTGCTGCTGCATTAGCAGATGAAGTATGGACCTTCCAGATCACTACATAAACAGTGAATGTGTCAAGCGTTGCTTTTTATAGACTTTTATTGGATGCACTTTATGGACTTTTATGTAGGGAAGACAGAGAACCTCCTTCCACTCTTATGTGGGCCTTATTTTTGTTAGCACAGGTTAGCCACCATTGCTTTTGATGCTCTTACTCGTCTTCTCCTTGTATATTCTTGGTATTTATTTTTGCTTAGAAGACCTGTGTGAATGCAGCGTTATGACAAACGGGGACAGTGTGACCTTTCTCCTTCTAAAACCAACGAGGCAATTGAGCACACTCCAACTGTGATTGATTTATACTCTGCCAAGGTAGGTTAATGATTTTTCTTTTGTTTGTATTCTTTCATGCTACAGATTAAGATTATTGCATCCACTGCTCCTTCTATAATGGGTTTGAAGGTCTGGTACCTTGACCAAGGATAAACTATTGGTAATAGTTATACTTTTACAAATATTGGAGTTGATGTGCCAATATTAGTATATGCAAGTTATCTAAGTTTTTGCATATATGCATCTATTGGTACATATCGTAATATCATTTTGGTGTTATGTTTCTGATTTTTTTTGGCAGAGTTGTTTGTCACAGTAGTACAAATTTCTATCAAGATCCTCTTGTAGTCCTTCAGTGGTCTTTGATGGATTATGTTCTCATGATTTATTATTTTATTTAGTGTACTTATCTGTAGCTTCTTTTTTGAGATGTTCAGAGAGCCGGATTTTAAAGCACGATGTTGATTTGGCTGCTGCTGCTGCATTAGCAGATAAAGCATGGATCTTGCAGATCACTACATATACAGTGAATGTGTCAAGCGTTGCTTTTTATGGATGCTCTTAGTGGACTTTTATGCGGGGAAGACAGAGAACCTCCTTCAACTCTTATGTGGGTCTTATTCTTGTTAGCACAGGTTAGCCACCATTGCTTTTGATGCTCTTACTCCTATTTTTTTTGTATATTCTTGGAATTTGTTTTTTGCTTAGAAGACCTGTGTGAATGCAGTGTTATGACAAACGACGACAGTATGACCTTTCCCTTTCTAAAACCAACGAGGCAATTAAGCAAACTACAACTGTGATTGATTTATACTCTGCCAAGGTAAGTTAATGATTTTTCTTTTGTTTGTATTCATTCAAGCCACAAATTAAAATTATTGCATCCACTGCTCCTTCTATTCTGGTTTTGATGGTCTGGTACCCAGACCAAGAATAAACTATTGGTAATAGTTATACTCTTACAAATATTGGAGTTGATGTGCCAATATTAGTATATGCAAGTTAATATGAGTTTTTGCATATATGCATCTATGGGTACATATTGTAATATCATTTTGGTGTTACGTTTCTGATTTTTTTTTTTCGAGTTAAATCACAAGTGGTACAAATTTCTATCAAGATCCTCTTGCAGTCCTTCAGAAGTCTTTGATGGATTATGTTCTCATGATTTATTATTGTTTTTAGTGTACTTATCTGTAGCTTCTTTTTTGAAATGTTCAGAGAGCCGGATTTTAAAGCACGATGTTTGTTTGGCTGCTGCTGCTGCATTAGCAGATAAAGCATGGATCTTGCAGATCACTACATATACAGTGAATGTGTCAAGCGTTGCTTTTTATGGGCTTTTTATGGATGCTCTTAGTGGACTTTTATGCGGGGAAGACAGAGAACCTCCTTCAACTCTTATGCGGGCCTTATTCTTGTTAGCACTGTTTAGCCACCATCGCTTTTGATGCTCTTACTCCTATTTTCCTTGTATATTCTTGGAATTTGTTTTTTGCTTAGAAGACCTGTGTGAATGCAGTGTTTTGACAAACGACGACAGTATGACCTTTCGCTTTCTAAAATCGACGAGGCAATTGAGCAAACTACAACTGTGATTGATTTATACTCTGCCGAGGTAGGTTAATGATTTTTCTTTTGTTTGTTTTCATTCAAGCCACAGATTAAGATTATTGCATCCACTGCTCCTTCTATTATGGTTTTGAAGGTCTGGTACCCAGACCAAGAATAAACTATTGGTAATAGTTATACTCTTACAAATATTGGAGTTGATGTGCCAATATTAGTATATGCAAGTTATCTGAGTTTTTGCATATATGCATCTATGGGTACATATTGTAATATCATTTTGGTGTTACGTTTCTGATTTTTTTTCGCAGAGTTCGTCACGGTAGTACAAATTTCTATCAAGATCCTCTTGCAGTCCTTCAGTGGTCTTTGATGGATTATGTTCTCATGATTTATTATTGTTTTAGTGTACTTATCTGTAGCTTCTTTTTTGAAATGTTCAAAGAGCCGGATTTTAAAGCACGATGTTTGTTTGGCTACTGCTGCTGCATTAGCAGATGAAGCATGGATCTTTCAGATCACTACATATATAGTGAATGTGTCAAGCGTTGCTTTTTATGCACTTTTTATGGATGCACTTTGTGGACTTTTATGCAGGGAATACAGAGAACCTCCTTCAACTCTTATGTGGGCCTTATTCTTGTTAGCACAGGTTAGCCACCATTGCTTTTGATGCTCTTACTCCTCTTTTCCTTGTATATTCTTGGAATTTCTTTTTGCTTAGAAGACCTGTGTGAATGCAAATTATGACAAACGAGGACAAGATGACCTTTCTCTTTCTAAAACCGACGAGGCAATTGAGCACACTCCAACTGTGATTGATTTATACTCTGCCAAGGTAGGTTAATGATTTTTCTTTTTTTTTTTTTTTTATTCCTTTCCTTCATGCCACAGATTGAGATTATTGCATCCACTGGTCCTTCTATTATGGTTTTCATGGTCTGGTACCCAGACTAAGGATAAACTATTGGTAATAGTTATACTCTTACAAATATTGGAGTTGATGTGCCAATATTAGTATATGCAAGTTATATGAGTTTTTGCATATATGCATCTATGGGTACATATTGTAATATCATTTTGGTGTTACGTTTCTGTTTTTTTTTCGCAGAGTTGTTCATCACAGTTGTACAAATTTCTATCAAGGTCCTCTTGCAGTCCTTCAGTGGTCTTTGATGGATTATGTTCTCATGATTTATTATTGTTTTTGGTGTACTTATCTGTAGGTTCTTTTTTGAAATGTTCAGGGAGCCGGATTTTAAAGCACGATGTTGATTTGGCTGCTGCTGCTGCATTAGCAGATGAAGCATGGATCTTGCATATCACTCCATAAACAGTGAATGTGACAAGTGATTACGCCCAAACGTGTACAAAACAAGCGGTCAATTGTAGTACAATTTGAACGGTCGATCCCACGAGGAAGTGTTAAATTGAACAAGATATGATTAGCAAATAAAAAGCGTTAGGAAAGTAAGCAATCAAACAAAGAAAAAATGAATGAGTGTTTTTGATATTTTTTAGCAATTTAAAATAAAGAAAATTCAATAAATAAAAAGTGGTAAGGCTTTGAGAATCCTCCATATGCTTTGTTCACCTATTTGGATTTTGATTCATGAATTGAATCAATTGAAAGTTTTACATCCCAAACAATCAATCGGAAAATAAATATTTGAAGAACATATGAATTAAAAATGTATTCGAGTAAATAAAATTCTAATGTTTAAAATTAAGAAAAATTATCTTATGAGAAATCCAAGAGCGACAATATACCGCTGGCAATAATGCGATAAAAAAGACTACTAAATCTAAGAGTGACAATATACCATTGTTAGCAATAATGCGAAAAAAAAGACCTGCTCATAAAATAATACCGATCAATATATAATATAACGCAACAATCACATAAAAAGAGCATGACTAGATTTATATGAGAGTTAACAATAAAATATATTGATAAGAAGAAGAAATATGATAAAAGAAAATTATTTACTCAAATGTATAAAACTTACAAACCATTGGAGAATCGAAAATCCAAATAAATTCACTACACATATAGGATCATCTCAAGCCTCACCTAAATACTCTAGCCTAACTTGTACATAATTCCCATAAAATTCTAAAAAGAAAATATGAGAATAAGAACAAGAAAATATGTGAGAATTTAGGCTCTCAAAAAAATGTTCTTTAAACACCTTCACAATGATCCTATTTATAGAGTTTTGGGTGTGTTAAGAGTGTAAAAACCGGATGCTTAATCGTGGAGAAAAATCATCACGTTCTGCAGAGTGGGACACGTGTCACAAGACCATTCGCGCGCGGGAAAGAAATGCCGCAGGGGGTCGACGGCGGACACGTGGCGAGCCTCGATTGGCGTGCTTCGTGCATGGGACGACGTCTTTGCGGAAGGCGACGAAGGCGGGACACGTGGCGAGCTCCGATTGGCGGATTTCGTGCATGGGACCCACGCGGAGAGGAATGAGGATCCGCATGACGCTGCGTGGGAGGAAACTCGCGCGGAGGAAGGCGTCTGCGTAAGCGGACCGCGTGAGCCGGGAGGCGGAGCGGAACGAACCCATGGGACGAAGCGTGACACGGGGGCGGAGCGGGACCCATGCGGAAGAAAGAGCCGGAATCACGGGTGGCGCGTGGAGGAGACTCGCCGGGGTGGGCCCCGGTGCAGCGCCCGGCCCTCTGCGGGGACGGTGGGCCCCCACGCTGCTGCCTGGCGGCCCCACGCTCGACACGTGGCATGCTTTCGGCACGCGGCTTCTCGGCTTGCTCGCGGCTCGTCGGCTCGGCTCGGGGAGTTGATGGACTGATGGGCTTTGGGCCGAATTGGGCTTTTCTTGGGCTCAACTTTTGGGTTTTGCTTGGTAAACTAGCCCAAATCCAATTGTTTTCTTCAAAAACCTGAAAAATAAAATAAATCCAATTAAATTTAAATCCTCTAAATTTAGGAATATTTGAAATTAAAATCACAAATTTGATAAAATAGTTGGACAATTATCAACATTAAAAGTGTAAATTTGGGCACTTATCAACAAGCGTTGCTTTTTATGGACTTTTAATGGATGCACTTTGTGGACTTTTATGCAGGGAATACAGAGAACCTCCTTCAACTCTTATGTGGGCCTTATTCTTGTTAGCACAGGTTGCCCACCATTGCTTTTGATGCTCTTACTCCTCTTTTCCTTGTATATTCTTGGAATTTCTTTTTGCTTAGAAGACCTGTGTGAATGCAGCGTTATGACAAACGAGGACAGTATGACCTTTCTCTTTCTAAAACCGACGAGGTAATTGAGCACACTCCAACTGTGATTGATTTATACTCTGCCAAGGTAGGTTAATGATTTTTCTTTTTTTTGTATTCCTTCATGCCACAGATTAAGATTATTGCATCCACTGCTCCTTCTATTATGGTTTTCAAGGTCTGGTACCAAGACCAAAGATAAACTATTGGTAATAGTTATACTCTTACAAATATTAGAGTTGATGTGCCAATATTAGTATATGCAAGTTATCTGAGTTTTTGCATATATGCATCTATGGGTACATATTGTAATATCATTTTGGTGTTACGTTTCTAATTTTTTTTCGCAGAGTTGTTCGTCACAGTAGTACAAATTTCTATCAAGGTCCTCTTGCAGTCCTTCAGTGGTCTTTGATGGATTATGTTCTCATGATTTATTATTGTTTTTAGTGTACTTATCAGTAGCTTCTTTTTTGAAATGTTCAGGGAGCCGGATTTTAAAGCACGATGTTGATTTGGCTGCTGCTGCTGCATTAGCAGATGAAGCATGGATCTTGCAGATCACTACATAAATAGTGAATGTGACAAGCGTTGCTTTCTATGGACTTTTTATGGATGCACTTTGTGGACTTTTATGCAGGGAATACAAAGAACCTCCTTGTAGCTCTCTCTCTAAAAAAACCCCCAAGAAAAAAAGCCCCAGAAAAATTTTTGGGAAAAAAAACCCTAAAAAGCTAAAAATACCGAGGTAGAAGAAAATCAGAACACGGCCTATGGGATAGTGGTTACAAAGGTCCTTAAAACAATACCAAATGTATAAGACCCAACACGGGGCTGTGTAGTATGGCCTATGGGATAGTAATATTTAGTTGTGAATTCTTTTATAAAGGAAATTATAGAAAATAACCCTACATTTAAAATGAAAAACTAAAATTTGTTATCTCATGTTCGTTTTTCGTGAATAGAAATATGAGTTTAATTAATCGATTTATTTTCCTGCGTCATATCCATAGTTAGCGCATTTATGTTAGTAAATAACCATAGAAATTTATATGGCTTTTTATGGTTTGAATTTTTCATTTTTCAATTTTACCCTTTTATCATTTATTTTTCTCTCTCTCTCTCTAGATCTCTTTTTCTATATGTCGTTCGTGGGTCTGTTCCTCTCTCTCTCAATGCCAGTTGGGATTCACAGTGTAAATTTATAATTTACTATCAGAAAACATATTGTATTTTCCATAATATTTGAATTTATAGTGTAAATTTAGGATTTACCATCAAAATACAATTTCAATTTTCTTCGTAAATTTTGAATATGATTTATGATTTACCATCAGAACACATACAGTGTTTATTTATACATCTTAAATTAATACGGTAAATTCAAGATTTACTATTATAGAATTATATTAACTTTACTAAATAAGATAAACATTTTTTTAATTATGTTCGTAAATTTAATATTTTTACCGTACGGTAAATTCAAAGAGGCGCAGTTTATAAATATAAGATATTCATAAAAAAAAAAAAAAAAAAATTAGATAAGGTATTATGTTCTTGTTAATTTCATATGATTTTAATTTGATGGATGTTCATGATTACACTCCATCGGTAGGGTTTCATACCCTACCATATAATTTTCCTTATTTTATAATTGATAAATGTTTAAAGGGCATTGGGATTTGGGTCGTCGTATTAATACATATATTTGTACCATCAAATAAAACTAAAGTCTTGCCCCCGAGGGGCAGTCCCTCAAATTCAAATGAAGTCTGACCAACTAAAGAAGAGCCCGACTTTTTTACTTTCTCACTCTCAAATTTTCTCTCGTCCCAATCAGAAGACAATTTCTCCCTCAAATCTCTCTTTTCCTCCTCATCAGATCATCAATTACTCTCTCTCTCTCTATCGGAACGCCATTATCGCCGAGCAACGCACTGAACGAGCAGATCTGACAATCGTCATCCCATTCTGTGTTGATCACCGCCGTCGATCCGTTGCCTCCATTGCCGATTCTTATCCATCGCCATATGTAGCTCTCTCTCTATCTCTGTTCTGTGTTAACAGTTGCCGCCAATTCGTCGCCTCTGCCGCCGATTCGTCGCCATCGCCGGTTTATCATCTCCGAGTCGGCGATTCATCACCTGTGCGGGTTCATTGCTTCCTCTGTTGATTTTGTGTTGGTCGCTGCCGCCGGTTCGTTGCCGTTTCGTTTGTAGTACTCTTACACTCTCTCGTCCTCTGTTTTTGTGCTGATCGCCGCCTATTTCAGGTATTTTCATCACGAACCCTAGTTCTCTCTATTGCGCAGGGCTTCTACTCGGCTAAAATCAAATAGTTCTGATTTGTTGATCAGCGCTAAAGAGGAGCAAATACGTTATCAAGGTAATAAATAGTGGTCTATATAATATATTCCTCATTGATCTTGAGAAATTTTTTTCTGGTAGATTGAGTATTGTGTTTATAAGTACATGTTTGTAGTTAGAATTTAGTTATGTTATTGTAAACCAAGTGAATTTGATTTTGCATTCTTGGCTTGGTTTATTAAAATCGGAAATTTACTAAAGGAGCGTATTAACGTGTTCATGACTAACGTTCATCGGAAACATATTTGACTGTTGCAGTGTTCACTAATTTGAGTTATCTTATCGGAATTATTGTTCCCTATTTTAATTTCATGGGCTAAGAGTGTGTTGCAAACTTGGAACAAAGGAACTCGTACATTAGAGACTGTAAAGTTTAGTTCATCAGAACCATAATTGTTTGTGTCTGCTGTTGCAGAAGTCAAGTTGGTTGTTGTGAAGCCATGATTGGGGTCGGCAAGATCAAGCAATACTCTAATGTCCTCGACAAGCCCCTCAGCAAGGGCAAACAAGAGGTCCCTTTTCTCTCTTTCCCTTTTAACTTCTTCTGGCTTCCTTTCACTTCATTAGTACGTTTCTGTTTTTCAAAGTTTCTCTGCATTTTCTCAGCAACCAAACAGGGTTTTGCATTGATTCGATATCAAAGTGAATGACTGCATACTTTGGATCTCAATGAATTGGGTTATTGGGTAGCAAAAAGTCGAGTAAAACAACAAATATCTTGGACTGTTTTATAATGGAAAGTACTTGTGCTCAGATAAGCTAAATTTGAGGCTGGGATTTATGTTGGTGATGATTTGGGCGTTTTTGATCGGGGATTATGCGCAAAATTACTGATTTTTTGTTTTTTATTAAATTAAATGGTTGTTTCAGGTGAGTTTGAGTGCCTTCACATTCTTGTTTTCGAGCTTGTGCAAGACAATCGAGACACAAGTTGATAACATTGCCGAGTTAAAATGGAGGTGATTTAAATTTTCTTGTTTTTATAGTTATTCTCGCTATAACCTTGGAATTACGCCTAGGTGCATTTAGAGAATCCAAAAATTTCAAATATATATTTGTTGATTGCTTCTGAATATTGACTATTGAGTGTCGAGTTTGATTGATATTTATTGAAAACCGAGCGGGTTGGAGGGCCGCAGTTATGCGGTTGGTGCTCGAGTTCTAGAACCGCTTTTGATATAGGGATAAGGTACAATAATACTTTGTTGGTGTTCTATTAATGACGTATATAAGCCATTCATGACTTTTGGTTTAGTATGGGGCTCTTTGCCCCATTTTTTAATCGATGGGAAATGAAAAGTTGTATTTTGAGTTTTAAAACGTTGGATGTTATAGCTGTCCAATGTTTATAAATTATTCGAGTATAAGCGTTCATTTTGCTTGTAGCCCAGTACTAAATACACCCACATTCAAAGGGGGAAAAAAATAAAAGTAGTTGTATACATAGATTTTTGTTCAAGTTCTCATTTTGGAGCATGAATATACAATCTGGTTTGCAAATTATGGGAAAATTGCAGCAATTTAAAATAATATCTTGATGTAATCTAACTGCTGGATCCTTTTATCTTCTATCATGTGCTTAGCGTGTGAGTTGGCTGTATGCCATTATCTAGGTTGAAGATGGAAGAAATTGTACATGAACATTTGTATGCCTTAGCGGCATATTTGAGCACTCCTTTGCTATATGGCATTGCTATCCTTCTTCTTCTTCTTCTTTCAGGCGCTCATCAGCTCTCTGTCAAATTTGGCCTTAAGTAAGTCGTATTCTTCTCATTTTTTCGACATTCGTCAGCTTCAGGTATTTGCCATTTCTATTTTTCTTATAATGCCGGTTCTTCAGGATGCTGATAAGGTTTGAAATACGCTCACCTTATCTACTTTATTCAGTCCTTTAGTAGTCTTTGATGGATTATGTTCTCATGATTTATTATTGTTTTTAGTGTACTTATCTGTAGCTTCTTTTTTGAAATGTTGAGAGTGCCAGATTTTGAAGTACGATGGTGATTTGGCTGCTGCTGTTGCACTAGCATATGAACCATGGATCTTGCAGACCGCTACATAAACAGTAAATCTGTCAAGCGTAGCTTTTTATGGATGCACTCTGTGGACTTTTATGCAGGGAAGAAAGAGAACCTCCTTCAACTCTTATGTGGGACTTATTCTTGTTAGCACAGGTTAGCCACCATTGCTTTTGATGCTCTTACTCTTCTTCTCCTTGTATATTCTTGGAATTTGTTTTTCCTTAGAAGACCTGTGTGAATGCAGCATTATGACAAACGAGGACAGTATGATCTTTCTCTTTCTAAAATTGACGAGGACATTGAGCACACTCCAACTGTGATTGATTTATACTCTGTCGATGTAGGTTAATGATTTTTCTTTTGTTTATATTTTTTAATGCCACATATTAAGATTATTGCATCCACTGCACCTTCTACTATGGTTTTGAATGTCTGGTGCCCTTACCAACGATAAACTATTGGTAATAGTTATACTCTTACGAATATTGGAGTTGATGTGCCAATATTAGTTTATGCAATTTATTTGAGTTTTTGCATATATGCATCTATGGGTACATATTGTAATATCATTTTGGTGTTACGTTTTTTATTTTTTTTGGATGAGTTGCTCGTCACAGTGGTAAAAATTTCTCTCAAGATCCTCTTGCTGTCCTTCAGTGGCATTTGATGGATTATGTTCTCATGATTTATTATTGTTTTTGGTGTACTTATCTGTAGCTTCTTTTTTAAAATGTACAGAGAGCCAGATTTTGAAGCACGATGGTGATTTGGCTGCTGCTGCTGCTGCATTGGAGATGAAGCATGGATCTTTAATATCACTACATAAACAGTGAATGTGTCAAGCGTTTCTTTTTATGGACTTTTTATGGATGCACTTTGTGGACTTTTATGCAGGGAAGAAAGAGAACCTCCTTCAACTCTTATGTGGGACTTATTCTTGTTAGCACAGGTTAGCCACCATTGCTTTTGATGCTCTTACTCTTCTTCTCCTTGTATATTCTTGGAATTTGTTTTTCCTTAGAAGACCTGTGTGAATGCAGCATTATGACAAACGAGGACAGTATGATCTTTCTCTTTCTAAAATTGACGAGGACATTGAGGACACTCCCACTGTGATTGATTTATACTCTGCCGAGGTAGGTTAATGATTTTTCTTTTGTTTATATTCTTTAATGCCACATATTAAGATTATTGCATCCACTGCACCTTCTACTATGGTTTTGAATGTCTGGTGCCCTTACCAACGATAAACTATTGGTAATAGTTATACTCTTACGAATATTGGAGTTGATGTGCCAATATTAGTTTATGCAATTTATTTGAGTTTTTGCATATATGCATCTATGGGTACATATTGTAATATCATTTTGGTGTTACGTTTTTTATTTTTTTTGGATGAGTTGCTCGTCACAGTGGTAAAAATTTCTCTCAAGATCCTCTTGCAGTCCTTCAGTGGTGTTTGATGGATTATGTTCTCATGATTTATTATTGTTTTTAGTATACTTATCTGTAGCTTCTTTTTTGAAATGTTCAGAGTGTCGGATTTGATGCACGATGGTGATTTAGCTGCTGTTGCTGCATTAACAGATGAAGCATGGATCTTGCAGATCGCTACATAAATAGTGAGTATGTCAACCGCAGCTTTTTATGGACTCTTTATGGATGCACTTTGTGGACTTTTATGCAGGGAAGACCGAGAACCTCCTTGAACCCTTATGTGGGCCTTATTCTTGTTTGCACAGGTTAGCCACCATTGCTTTTGATGCTCTTACTCTTCTTCTCCTTGCACATTCTTGGCATTTGTTTTTTGCATAGAAGAACTGTGTGAATGTAGCATTTTGACAAACGAGGACAATATGACCTTTCTCTTTCTAAAATTGATGAGGCCATTGAACACATTCCAACTGTGATTCATTTATACTCTGCCAAGGTAGGTTAATGATTTTTCTTTTATTTGTCTTCTTTCATGCCACAGATTAAGATTATTGCATCCACTGCTCCTTCTATTATGGTTTTGAAGGTTTGGTGCCCACACCAAGGATAAACTATTAGTAATAGTTATACTCTTACGAATATTGGAGTTGATATACCAATATTAGTATATGCAAGTTATCTGAGTTTTTGCATAAATGCATCTATGGGTACATATTGTGATATCATTTGGGTGTTACGTTTTTAATTTTTTTTTGTAGAGTTGCTCGTCACAGGGGTGCAAATTTCTATCAAGATCCTCTTGCAGTCCTTCAGTGGTCTTTGATGGATTATGTTCTCATGATTTATTATTTTTTCTATTGTACTTATCTGTAGCTTCTTTTTTAAAATGTGCAGAGCCAGATTTTGAAGCACGATGGTGATTTGGCTGCTGCTGCTGCACTCAGATGAAGCATGGATCTTGCAGATCGCTACACAAACAGTGAATGTGTCAAGCGTTGCTTTTTATGGACTTTTCATGGATGCACTTTGTGGACTTTTATGCAGGGAAGACAGAGAACCTCCTTCAACTCTTATGTGGGCCTTATTCTTGTTAGCACAGGTTAGCCACCATTGCTTTTGATGCTCTTACTCTTCTTCTACTTGTATATTCTTGGAATTTGTTTCTGCTTAGAAGACCTGTGTGAATGCAGCATTATGACAAACGAGGGCAGTATGATCTTTCTCTTTCTAAAACTGACGAGGCCATTGAGCACACTCTAACTGTGATTGATTTATACTCTTCCAAGGTAGGTTAATGATTTTTCTTTTGTTTGTATTCTTTCATGTCACTGATTAAGATTATTGCATCCACTGCTCCTATTATGGTTTTGAAGGTTTGGTGCCCTGACCAAGGATAAACTGTTGGTAATAGTTGTACGAATATTGGAGTTGATGTGTCAATATTAGTATACAGAAGTTATCTGAGTTTTTGCATATATGCATCTATGCGTACATATTGTAATATCATTTTTGTGTTACGTTTCTGAACTTTTTTGACAGTGTTGCTCGTCACAGTAGTGTAAATTTCTATCAAGATCCTCTTGCAGTCCTTCAGTGGTCTTTAATGGATTATGTTCTCATGATTTATTATTGTTTTTAGTATAGTTATCTGTGGTTTTTTTTTGAAATGTACAGAGAGCCAGATTTTGAAGCACGATGGTGATTTGGCTGCGGCTGCTGCATTGTAGGTGAAGCATGGATCTTGCATATCACTACATAAACAGTGAATGTGTCGAGCGTTGCTTTTTATGGACGTTTCATGAATGCACTTTGTGGACTTTTATGCAAGAAAGACAGAGAACCTCCTTCAACTCTTATGTGGGCTTTATTCTTGTTAGCACAGGTTAGCCACCATTGCTTTTGATGCTCTTACTCTTCTTCTACTTGTATATTCTCGGAATTTGGTTTTGCTTAGAAGACCTGTGTGAATGCAGCATTATGACAAACGAGGACAGTATGATCTTTCTCTTTCTAAAACTGACGAGGCCATTGAGCACACTCCAACTGTGGTTGATTTATACTCTGCCAAGGTAGGTTAATGATTTTTCTTTTCTTTGTATTCTTTCATGCCACAGATTACGATTTTTTCATCCACTGCTCCTTCTATTATGGGTTTGAAGGTCTGGTACCCTAACCAAGGATAAACTATTGGTAATAGTTATACTTTTACAAATATTGGAGTTGATATGCCAATATTAGTATATGCAAGTTATCCGAGTTTTTGCATATATTCATTTATGGTTACATATTGTAATATAATTTTGGTGTTACGTTTCTGATTTTTTTTGGCAGATTTGTTCGTCACAGTAGTATAAATTTTTATCAAGATCCTCTTGCAGTCCTTCAGTGGTCTTTGATGGATTATGTTCAGAGAGCCGGATTTTAAAGCACGATGTTGACTTGGCTGCTGCTGCTGCATTAGCAGATGAAGCATGGATCTTGCAGATCACTACATAAACAATGAATGTGTCAAGCGTTCCTTTTTATGGACTTTTTATGGATGCACTTTGTGGGCTTTTATGCAGGGAAGACAGAGAACCTCCTTCAACTCTTATGTGGGCCTTATTTTTGTTAGCACAGGTTAGCCACCATTGCTTTTGATTCTCTTACTCTTCTTATCCTTGTATATTCTTGGAATTTGTTTTTGCTTAGAAGACACAGTGAATGCAAATTATGACAAACGGGACAAGATGACCTTTCTCTTTCTAAAACCGACGAGGCAATTGAGCACACTCCAACTGTGATTGATTTATACTCTGCCAAGGTAGGTTAATGATTTTTCTTTTGTTTGTATTCTTTCTTGCCACAGATTAAGATTATTGCATCCACTGCTCCTTCTATTGTGGTTTTGAAGGTCTGGTGCCCTGACCAAGGATAAACTATTGGTAATAGTCGTAGGAATATTAGAGTTGATGTACCAATTTTAGTATATGCAAATTATCTTAGTTTTTGCATATATGCATCTATGGGTACATATTGTAATATCATTTTGGTGTTACATTTCTGATTTTTTTTTGTAGAGTTGTTCGTCACAATAGTACAAATTTCTATCAAGATCCTCTTACAGTCCTTCAGTGGTATTTGATGGATTATGTTCTCATGATTTATTATTGTTTTTAGTGTGTTTATCTGTAGCTTCTTTTTTAAAATGCACAGAGAGCCAGATTTTGAAGCAAGATGGTGATTTGGCTGCTGCTGCAGCATTGTAGATGAAGCATGGATCTTGCATATCACTACATAAACAGTGAATGTGTCAAGGGTTGCTTTTTATGGACTTTTCATGGATTCACTTTGTGGCCTTTTATGCAAGGAAGACAGAGAACCTCCTTCAACTCTTATGTGGGCGTTATTCTTATTAGCACAGGTTAGCCACCATTGCTTTTGATTCTCTTACTCTTCTTCTATTTGTATATTCTCGGAATTTGTTTTTGCTTAGAAGACCTGTGTGAATGCAGCATTATGACAAACGAGGACAGTATGATCTTTCTCTTTCTAAAACTGACGAGGCCATTGAGCACACTCCAACTGTGGTTGATTTATACTCTGCCAAGGTAAGTTAATGATTTTTCTTTTCTTTGTATTCCTTCGTGCCACAGATTAAGATTATTTCATCCACTGCTCCTTCTATTATGGGTTTGAAGGTCTGGTACCCTAACCAAGGATACACTATTGGTAATAGTTATACTTTTACAAATATTGGAGTTGATATGCCAATATTAGTATATGCAAGTTATCCGAGTTTTTGCATATATTCATCTATGGGTACATATTGTAATATAATTTTTGTGTTACGTTTCTGATTTTTTTTGGCAGATTTGTTCGTCACAGTAGTACAAATTTCTATCAAGATCCTCTTGCAGTCCTTCAGTGGTCTTTGATGGATTATGTTCTAATGATTTATTATTGCTTTTAGTGTACTTATCTGTGGCTTCTTTTTTGAAATTCTCAGAGAGCCGGATTTTAAAGCACGATGTTGACTTGGCTGCTGCTGCTGCATTAGCAGATGAAGCATGGATCTTGCAGATCACTACATAAACAATGAATGTGTCAAGGGTTCCTTTTTATGGACTTTTTATGGATGCACTTTGTGGGCTTTTATGCAGCGAAGACAGAGAACCTCCTTCTCTTATGTGGGCCTTATTTTTGTCAGCACCGGTTAGCCACCATTGCTTTTGATTCTCTTACTCTTCTTATCCTTGTATATTCTTGGAATTTGTTTTTGCTTAGAAGACCTGTGTGAATGCAGCGTTATGACAAACGGGGACAGTATGACCT
The DNA here is from genome assembly GCA_012066045.3 of Morus alba. NCBI lineage: Eukaryota > Viridiplantae > Streptophyta > Magnoliopsida > Rosales > Moraceae > Morus > Morus alba. Next base: position 8,884,827 of record CP050232.2, on the reverse strand, counting down.
TTCTCTTTCTAAAACCGACGAGGCAATTGAGCACACTCCAACTGTGATTGATTTATACTCTTCCAAGGTAGGTTACTGATTTTTCTTTTGTTTGTATTCTTTCATGCCACAGATTAAGATTATTGCATCCACTGGTCCTTCTATTATGGTTTTGAAGGTCTGGTGCCCTGACCAAGGATAACCTATTGGTAATAGTCATAGGAATATTGGAGTTGATGTACCAATTTTAGTATATGCATGTTATCTGAGTTTTTGCATATATGCATCTATGGGTACATATTGTAATATCATTTTGGTGTTACGTTTCTGATTTTTTTTGGTAGAGTGTTTCGTCACAATAGTACAAATTTCTATCAAGATCTTCTTACAGTCCTTCAGTGGTATTTGATGGATTATGTTCTCATGATTTATTATTGTTTTTAGTGTATTTATCTGTACCTTCTTTTTTGAAATGTACTGAGAGCCAGATTTTGAAGCACGATTTTGATTTGGCTGCTGCTGCAGCATTGTAGATGAAGCATGGATCTTGCATATCACTACATAAACAGTGAATGTGTCAAGCGTTGCTTTTTATGGACTTTTCATGGATGCACTTTGTGGCCTTTTATGCAGGGAAGACAGAGAACCTCCTTCAACTCTTATGTGGGCGTTATTCCTGTTAGCACAGGTTAGCCACCATTGCTTTTGATGCTCTTACTCTTCTTCTACTTGTATATTCTCGGAATTTGTTTTTGCTTAGAAGACCTGTGTGAATGCAGCATTATGACAAACGAGGACAGTATGATCTTTCTCTTTCTAAAACTGAAGAGGCCATTGAGCACACTCCAACTGTGGTTGATTTATACTCTGCCAAGGTAAGTTAGTGATTTTTCTTTTCTTTGTATTCTTTCATGCCACAGATTAAGATTATTTCATCCACTGCTCCTTCTATTATGGGTTTGAAGGTCTGGTACCCTAACCAAGGATACACTATTGGTAATAGTTATACTTTTACAAATATTGGAGTTGATATGCCAATATTAGTATATGCAAGTTATCCGAGTTTTTGCATATATTCTTCTATGGGTACATATTGTAGTATAATTTTGGTGTTACGTTTCTTATTTTTTTTGGCAGATTTGTTCGTCACAGTAGTACAAATTTCTATCAAGATCCTCTTGCAGTCCTTCAGTGGTCTTTAATGGATTATGTTCTCATGATTTATTATTGCTTTTAGTGTACTTATCTGTGGCTTCTTTTTTGAAATGCTCAGTGAGCCGGATTTTAAAGCACGATGTTGACTTGGCTGCTGCTGCTGCATTAGCAGATGAAGCATGGATCTTGCAGATCACTACATAAACAATGAATGTGTCAAGGGTTCCTTTTTATGGACTTTTTATGGATGCACTTTGTGGGCTTTTATGTAGGGAAGACAGAGAACCTCCTTCTTCTCTTATGTGGGCCTTATTTTTGTTAGCACAGGTTAGCCACCATTGCTTTTGATTCTCTTACTCTTCTTATCCTTGTATATTCTTGGAATTTGTTTTTGCTTAGAAGACCTGTGTGAATGCAACGTTATGACAAACGGGGACAGTATGACCTTTCTCTTTCTAAAACCGACGAGGCAATTGAGCACACTCCAACTGTGGTTGATTTATACTCTGCCAAGGTAAGTTAGTGATTTTTCTTTTCTTTGTATTCTTTCATGCCACAGATTAAGATTATTTCATCCACTGCTCCTTCTATTATGGGTTTGAAGGTCTGGTACCCTAACCAAGGATACACTATTGGTAATAGTTATACTTTTACAAATATTGGAGTTGATATGCCAATATTAGTATATGCAAGTTATCCGAGTTTTTGCATATATTCTTCTATGGGTACATATTGTAGTATAATTTTGGTGTTACGTTTCTTATTTTTTTTGGCAGATTTGTTCGTCACAGTAGTACAAATTTCTATCAAGATCCTCTTGCAGTCCTTCAGTGGTCTTTAATGGATTATGTTCTCATGATTTATTATTGCTTTTAGTGTACTTATCTGTGGCTTCTTTTTTGAAATGCTCAGTGAGCCGGATTTTAAAGCACGATGTTGACTTGGCTGCTGCTGCTGCATTAGCAGATGAAGCATGGATCTTGCAGATCACTACATAAACAATTAATGTGTCAAGGGTTCCTTTTTATGGACTTTTTATGGATGCACTTTGTGGGCTTTTATGTAGGGAAGACAGAGAACCTCCTTCTTCTCTTATGTGGGCCTTATTTTTGTTAGCACAGGTTAGCCACCATTGCTTTTGATTCTCTTACTCTTCTTATCCTTGTATATTCTTGGAATTTGTTTTTGCTTAGAAGACCTGTGTGAATGCAGCGTTATGACAAACGGGGACAGTATGACCTTTCTCTTTCTAAAACCGACGAGGCAATTGAGCACACTCCAACTGTGATTGATTTATAATCTTCTAAGGTAGGTTAATGATTTTTCTTTTGTTTGTATTCTTTCATGCCACAGATTAAGATTATTGCATCCACTGCTCCTTCTATTATGGTTTTGAAGGTCTGGTGCCCTGACCAAGGATAAACTATTGGTAATAGTTATACTTTTACAAATATTGGAGTTGATGTACCAATTTTAGTATATGCAAGTTATCCGAGTTTTTGCATATATGCATCTATGGGTACATATTGTAATATTATTTTGGTGTTACGTTTTATTTTTTTTTTTGGTAGAGTTGTTTTGTCACAATAGTACAAATTTCTATCAAGATCCTCTTGCTGTCCTTCAGTGGTATTTGATGGATTATGTTCTCATGATTTATTATTGTTTTTAGTGTACTTATCTGTAGCTTCTTTTTTAAAATGTACAGAGAGCCAGATCTTGAAGCACGATGGTGATTTGGCTGCTGCTGCTGCTGCATTGGAGAAGGAGCATGGATCTTTAATATCACTACATAAACAGTGAATGTGTCAAGCGTTTCTTTTTATGGACTTTTTATGGATGCACTTTGTGGACTTTTATGCAGGGAAGACAGAGAACCTCCTTCAACTTTTATGTGGGCCTTATTTTTGTTAGCACAAGTTAGCCACCATTGCTTTTGATTCTCTTACTCTTCTTCTCCTTGTATATTCTTGGAATTTGTTTTTGCTTAGAAGACCTGTGTGAATGCAGTGTTATGACAAACGGGGACAGTATGACCTTTCTCTTTCTAAAACCGACGAGGCAATCGAGCACACTCCAACTGTGATTCATTTATACTCTGCCAAGGTAGGTTAATGATTTTTCTTTTGTTTGTAGTCTTTCATGCCACAGATTAAGCTTATTGCATCCACTGCTCCTTCTATTATGGCTTTGAAGGTCTGGTGCCTTGACCAAGGATAAACTGTTGGTAATAGTCGTACCAATATTCGAGTTGATGTGCCAATTTTAGTATATGCAAGTTATCCGAGTTTTTGCATATATGCATCTATGGGTACATATTGTAATATCATTTTGGTGTTACGTTTTTTATTTTTTTTTTTTAGGCGTTTGTTGTTCCTCAAAGAGTGTACAAATTTCTATCAAGATCCTCTTGCGGTCCTTGATGGTCTTTGATGGATTATGTTCTCATGATTTATTATTTTTTTAGTGTACTTATCTCGTAGCTTCTTTTTTTTTGAAATGTACAGAGAGCCGGATTTTGAAAACACGATGGTGATTTGGGTGCTTTGCTTCTTTGCATTGCATTGTAGATGAAGCATGGATCTTGCATATCACTACATAAACAGTGAATGTGTCAAGCGTTGCTTTTTATGGACTTTTCATGGATGCACTTTGTGGACTTTTATGCAGGGAAGACAGAGAAACTCCTTCAACTCTTAGGTGGGCCTTATTCTTGTTTGTACAGGTTAGCCTCCATTGCTTTTGATTCTCCTACTCTTCTTCTCCTTGTATATTCTTGGAATTTGTTTTTGCTTAGAAGACCTGTGTGAATGCAGCGTTATGACAAACGAGGACAGTATGACCTTTCTATTTCTAAAACCGACGAGGCAATCGAGCACACTCCAACTGTGATTCATTTATACTCTGCCAAGATAGGTTAATGATTTGTCTTTTGTTTGTAGTGTTTCATGCCACAGATTAAGCTTAATGCATCCACTGCTCCTTCTATTATGGCTTTGAAGGTCTTGTGCCCCTAACCAAGGATAAACTATTGGTAATAGTTATACTTTTACAAATATTGGAGTTGATGTGCCAATTTTAGTATATGCAAGTTATCTGAGTTTTTGCATATATGCATCTATGCGTACATATTGTAATATCATTTTGGTGTTACGTTTCTGATTTTTTTTTTACAGTGTTGCTCGTCACAGTAGTGTAAATTTCTATCAAGATCCTCTTGCAGTCATTCTGTGTTCTTTAATGGATTATGTTCTCATGATTTATTATTGTTTTTAGTATAGTTATCTGTAGCTTCTTTTTTTGAAATGTCATGAGAGCGGTTTTAAAGCACGATGGTGATTTGGGCTTTTCTTTTTCTTCTTTTGCGCATTGTAGGTGAAGCATGGATCTTGCATATCACTACATAAACAGTGAATGTGTCAAGCGTTGCTTTTTATGGACTTTTCATGGATGCACTTTGTGGACTTTTATGTGGGGAAGACAGAGAACCTCCTTCAACTCTTATGTGGGCCTTATTCTTGTTAGCACAGTTAGCCACCATTGCTTTTGATTCTCTTACTCTTCTTCTTATCCTTGTATATTCTTCAAATTTGTTTTGCTTAGAAGACAAACGAGGGCGTATGTAAGTTTTCCGAATGCATATGCATTATGACAAACATTTTGCGGGGCGATTTTTTTTTGGTAGATGACCTTTCTCTTTCTAAAGATCCTCTTTACATCTTTCGTGATTTGATGCCATTTATTATTGAGCACACTCAACCGATTTTGAAGCACGATGGTGATTGATTTATACTCTTGCAAGGTAGGTTAATGATTTTTCTTTTCATTTTGTATTCTTTCATGCCACCATTTTAAGATTATTGCATCCACTTCTCCTTGTCTATTCTTTGCTCCTTCTTTATGGCTTTGAAGGTCCGTGCCCTCTTTCTACCAAGGATAAACTATTGGTAATAGTTTGTATACTTTTACAAATATTGGAGTTGATGTGCCAATTTTAGTATATTAGTATATGCATTTATCCGAGTTTTTTTCATATATGCATCTATGGGTACATATTGTAATATCATTTTGGTGTTACGTTTCGATTTTTTTTTTTGGTGTTGTTCGTCACAATGGTGCAAATTTCTATCAAGAGATCCTCTTGCGGTCCTTTGATGGTCTTTAATGCATTATGTTCTCATGATTTATTATTGTTTTTAGTATAGATATCTGTAGCTTCTTTTTTGAAATGTACAGAGTGCCAGATTTTGAAGCACGATGGTGATTTTGGTGCTGCTGATGCATTGTAGGTGAAGCATGGATCTTGCATATCATTACACAAACAGTGAATGTGTCAAGCGTTGCTTTTTATGGACTTTTCATGGATGCACTTCGTGGACTTTTATGCTGGGAAGACAGAGAACCTCCTTCAACTATTATGTGGGCCTTATTCTTGTTCGCACAGGTTAGCCACCATTGCTTTTTATGCTCTTACTCTTCTTGTCCTTGTATATTCTTGGAATTTGTTTTTGCTTAGAAGACACATGTGAATGCAACGTTATGACAAACGAGGGCAAGATGACCTTTCTCTTTCTAAAACCGAAGAGGCCATTGAGCACACTCCAAGTGTGATTGATTTATACTCTTCCAAGGTAGGTTAATGATTTTTCTTTTGTTTGTATTCTTTCATGCCACATTAACATTATTGCAAGATTATTTGGTTTTGAAGGTCCGTGCTCCTTCTATTATGGCTTTGAAGGTCAATTTTATGGCCCCTCACTTCACCAAGGATAAACTGATTTGATTTTAGTTTTTTCTTTTAAAATATTGGATTGTTGATGTGCCAATTTTAGTATATGAACAAGTTATATATGCAAGTTTTTGCATATATGCATCTATGGGTACATATTGTAATATCATTTTGGTGTTACGTTTCTGATTTTTTTTGATAGAGTTGTTTGTCACAATAGTACAAATTTCTATCTAGATCCTCTTGCAGTCGTTCAGTGGTATTTGATGGATTATGTTCTCATGATTTATTATTGTTTTTAGTATACTTATCTGTAGCTTCTTTTTTGAAATGTATAGAGAGCCAGATTTTGAAGCACGATGGTGATTTGGCTGCTGCTGCTACATTGTAGGTGAAGCATGGATCTTGCATATCATTACATAAACAGTGAATGTGTCAACCGTTATTTTTTATGGACTTTTCATTGATGCACTTTGTGGACTTTTATGCAGGGAAGACAGAGAACCTCCTTCAACTCTTATGTGGGCCTTATTCTTGTTAGCATAGGTTTGCCACCATTGCTTTTGATTCTCTTACTCTTCTTCTCCTTGTATATTCTTGAAATTTGTTTTTGCTTAGAAGACCTGTGTGAATGCAGCATTATGACAAACGAGGGCAGTATGATCTTTCTCTTTCTAAAACTGACGAGGCCATTGAGCACACTCCAACTGTGATTGATTTATACTCTTCCAAGGTAGGTTAATGATTTTTCTTTTGTTTGTATTCTTTCATGTCACAGTTTAAGATTATTGCTTCCACTGCTCCTTCTATTATGGCTTTGAAGGTCTGGTGCCCTGACCAAGGATAAACTGTTGGTAATAGTCGTACGAATATTGGAGTTGATGTGCCAATTTTAGTATATGCAAGTTATCCGAGTTTTTGCATATATGCATCTATGCGTACATATTGTAATATCATTTTGGTGTTACGTTTCGATTTTTTTTTGACAGTGTTGCTCGTCACAGTAGTGCAAATTTCTATCAAGATCCTCTTGCAGTCCTTCAGTGGTCTTTGATGGATTATGTTCTCATGATTTATTATTGTTTTTAGTATACTTATCTCATAGCTTCTTTTTTTTTTTGGTGTATAGAGAGCCGATTTTGAAGCACGATGGTGATTTGGGCTTCTTTCTTTGCATTGTAGGTAGGTGAAGCATGGATCTTGCATATCACTACATAAACAGTGAATGTGTCAAGCGTTGCTTTTTATGGACTTTTCATGGATGCACTTTGTGGACTTTTATGCAGGGAAGACAGAGAACCTCCTTCAACTCTTATGTGGGCCTTATTCTTGTTAGCACAGGTTAGCCACCATTGCTTTTGATGCTCTTACTCTTCTTCTACTTGTATATTCTTGGAATTTGTTTTTGCTTAGAAGACCTGTGTGAATGCAGCATTATGACAAACGAGGGCAGTATGATCTTTCTCTTTCTAAAACTGACGAGGCCATTAAGCACACTCCAACTGTGATTGATTTATACTCTTCCAAGGTAGGTTAATGATTTTTCTTTTGTTTGTATTCTTTCATGTCACAGATTAAGATTATTGCATCCACTGGTCCTTCTATTATGGCTTTGAAGGTCTGGTGCCCTGACCAAGGATAAACTGTTGGTAATAGTCGTACGAATATTGGAGTTGATGTGCCAATTTTAGTATATGCAAGTTATCTGAGTTTTTGCATATATGCATCTATCCGTACATATTGTAATATCATTTTGGTGTTACGTTTCTGATTTTTTTTGACAGTGTTGCTCGTCACAGTAGTGCAAATTTCTATCAAGATCCTCTTGCAGTCCTTCAGTGGTCTTTGATGGATTATGTTCTCATGATTGATTATTGTTTTTAGTATAGTTATCTGTAGCTTCTTTTTTGAAATGTACAGAGAACCAGATTTTAAAGCACGATGGTGATTTGGCTGCTGCTGCTGCATTGTAGGTGAAGCATGCATCTTGCATATCACTACATAAACCGTGAATGTGTCAAGCGTTGCTTTTTATGGACTTTTCATGGATGCACTTTGTGGACTTTTATTCAGGGAAGACAGAGAACCTCTTTCAACTCTTATGTGGGCCTTATTCTTGTTAGCATAGGTTAGCCACCATTGCTTTTGATGCTCTTACTCTTCTTGTCCTTGTATATTCTTGGAATTTGTTTTGCTTAGAAGACCAGTGTGAATGCAGCGTTACGACAAACGAAGACAGTATGACCTTTCTCTTTCTCCAACTGAAAAGGCCATTGAGCACACTCCAACTGTGATTGATTTGTCCTCTGCCAAGGTAGGTTAATAATTTTTCTTTTGTTTGTATTCTTTCATGCCACAGATTAACATTATTGCATCCACTGCTCCTATTATGGTTTTGAAGGTCTGGTGCCCTGACCAAGGATAAACAATTGGTAGTAGTCGTACGAATATTGGAGTTGATGTGTCAATTTTAGTATATGCAAGTTTTCTGAGTTTTTGCATATATGCCTCTATGGGTACATATTGTAATATCATTTTGGTGTTACGTTTCTGATTTTTTTTGGCAGAGTTGTTCGTCACAGTAGTACAAATTTCTATTAAGATCCTCTTGCAGTCCTTATGTAATATTTGATGGATTATGTTCTCATGATTTATTATTGTTTTTAGTGTACTTATCTGTAGCTTCTTTTTTGAAGTGTACAGAGAGCCAGATTTTGAAGCACGATGGTGATTTTGCTGCTGCTGCTGCATTGTAGGTGAAGCATGGATCTTGCATATCACTTCATAAACAGTGAATATGTCAAGCGTTGCTTTTTATGGACTTTTCATGGATGCACTCTGTGGACTTTTATGCAGGGAAGACAGATAACCTCCTTCAACTCTTATGTGGGCCTTATTCTTGTTAGCACAGGTTAGCCGCCATTGCTTTTGATGCTCTTACTCTTCTTGTCCTTGTATATTCTTGGAATTTGTTTTTGCTTAGATGACCTGTGTGAATGCAGCGTCATGACAAATGAGGACAGTATGACCTTTCTCTTTCTAAATCTTACGAGGCCATTGAGCACACTCCAACTGTGATTGATTTATACTCTGCCAAGGTAGGTTAATGATTTTTCTTTTGTTTGTATTCTTTCATGCCACAGATTAAGATTATTGCATCCACTGCTCCGTCTATAATGGGTTTGAAGGTCTTGTACCTTGACCAAGGATAAACTATTGGTAATAGTTATACTTTTACAAATATTGGAGTTGATGTGCCAATATTAGTATATGCAAGTTATCTGAGTTTTTGCATATATGCATCTATTGGTACATATCGTAATATCAATTTGGTGTTACGTTTCTGATTTTTTTTGGCAGAGTTGTTCGTCACAGTAGTACAAATTTCTATCAAGATCCTCTTGCAGTCCTTCAGTGGTCTTTGATGGATTATGTTCTCATGATTAATTATTGTTTTTAGTGTACTTATCTGTAGCTTCTTCTTTGAAATGTTTAGAGAGCCGAATTTTGAAGCACGATGTTGATTTGGTTGTTGCTACTGCATTAGCAGATGAAGTATGGACCTTCCAGATCACTACATAAACAGTGAATGTGTCAAGCGTTGCTTTTTATGGACTCTTATTGGATGCACTTTATGGACTTTTATGCAGGGAAGACAGAGAACCTCCTTCAACTCTTATGTGGGCCTTATTCTTGTTAGCATAGGTTAGCCACCATTGCTTTTGATGCTCTTACTCGTCTTCTCCTTGTATATTCTTGGTATTTGTTTTTGCTTAGAAGACCTGTGTGAATGCAGCGTTATGACAAACGGGGACAGTGTGACCTTTTTCTTTCTAAAACCGAGGAGGCAATTGAGCACACTCCAAGTGTGATTGATTTATACTCTGCCAAGGTTGGTTAATGATTTTTCTTTTGTTTGTATTCTTTCTTGCCACAGATTAAGATTCTTGCATCCACTGCTCCTTCTATTATGGTTTTGAAGGTCTGTTACCCAGACCAAGAATAAACTATTTGTAATAGTTACTCTTACAAATATTGGAGTTGATGTGCCAATATTAGTATTTGCAACTTATCTGAGTTTTTGCAGATATGCATCTATTGGTACATATCGTAATATCATTTTAGTGTTACGTTTCTGATTTTTTTTGGCAGAGTTGTTCGTCACAGTAGTACAAATTTCTATCAAGATCCTCTTGCAGTCCTTCAGTGGTCTTTGATGGATTATGTTCTCATGATTAATTATTGTTTTTAGTGTACTTATCTGTAGCTTCTTTTTTGAAATGTTTAGAGAGCCGGATTTTGAAGCACGATGTTGATTTGGCTGCTGCTGCTGCATTACCAGATGAAGTATGGACCTTCCAGATCACTACATAAACAGTGAATGTGCCAAGCGTTGCTTTTTATGGACTTTTATTGGATGCACTTTCTGGACTTTTATGCAGGGAAGACAGAGAACCTCCTTCAGCTCTTATATGGGCCTTATTCTTGTTAGCATAGGTTAGCCACCATTACTTTTGATGCTCTTACTCGTCTTCTCCTTGTATATTCTTGGTATTTGTTTTTGCTTAGAAGACCTGTGTGAATGCAGCGTTATGACAAATGAGGACAGTATGACCTTTCTCTTTCTAAAACTGACGAAGCCATTGAGCACACTCCAATTGTGATTGATTTATACTCTGCCAAGGTAGGTTAATGATTTTTCTTTTGTTTGTTTTCATTCAAGCCACATATTAAGATTATTGCATCCACTGCTCCTTCTATTATGGTTTTGAAGGTCTAGTGCCCATACTAAGAATAAACTATTGCTAATAGTTATACTCTTACAAATATTGGAGTTGATGTGCCAATATTAGTAAATGTAAGTTATCTGAGTTTTTGCATATATGCATCTATGGGTACATATTGTAATGTCGTTTTGGTGTTACGTTTCTGTTTTTTTTTCGCAGAGTTCATCACAGTAGTACAAATTTCTATCAAGATCCTCTTGCCGTCCTTCAGTGGTCTTTGATGGATTATGTTCTCATGATTAATTATTATTTTTAGTGTACTTATCTGTAGCTTCTTTTTTTAAATGTTTAGAGAGCCGGATTTTGAATCACGATGTTGATTTGGCTGCTGCTGCATTAGCAGATGAAGTATGGACCTTCCAGATCACTACATAAACAGTGAATGTGTCAAGCGTTGCTTTTTATGGACTTTTATTGGATGCACTTTATGGAATTTTATGCAGGGAAGACAGAGAACCTCCTTCAACTCTTATGTGGGCCTTATTCTTGTTAGCATAGGTTAGCCACCATTGCTTTTGATGCTCTTACTCGTCTTCTCCTTGTATATTCTTGGTATTTGTTTTTGCCTAGAGGACCTGTGTGAATGCAGCGTTATGACAAACGGGGACAGTGTGACCTTTCTCTTTCTAAAACCGACGAGGCAATTGAGCACACTCCAACTGTGATTGATTTATACTCTGCCAAGGTAGGTTAATGATTTTTCTTTTTTTTGTATTCCTTCATGCCACAGATTAAGATTATTGCATCCACTGCTCCTTCTATTATGTTTTTCAAGGTCTGGTACCTAGATCACGAATAAATTATTAGTAATAGTTATACTCTTACAAATATTGGAGTTGATGTGCCAATATTAGTATATGCAAGTTATCTGAGTTTTTCCATATATGCATCAATGGGTACATATTGTAATATCATTTTTGTGTTACGTTTTTTATTTTTTTTTCAGCGTTGTTCGTCACAGTAGTACAAATTTCTATCAAGATCCTCTTGCAGTCCTTCAGTGGTCTTTGATGGATTATGTTCTCTTGATTAATTATTGTTTTTAGTGTACTTATCTGTAGCTTTTTTTTTAAATGTTTAGAGAGCCGGATTTTGAAGCACGATGTTGATTTGGCTGCTGCTGCTGCATTAGCAGATGAAGTATGGACCTTCCAGATCACTACATAAACAGTGAATGTGTCAAGCGTTGCTTTATATGGACTTTTTATGGATGCTCTTAGTGGACTTTTATGCAGGGAAGACAGAGAACCTCCTTCAACTCTTACGTGGGCCTTATTCTTGTTAGCATAGGTTAGCCACCATTGCTTTTGATGCTCTTACTCCTCTTTTCCTTGTATATTCTTGGAATTTCTTTTTGCTTAGAAGACCTGTGTGAATGCAGCGTTATGACAAACGAGGACAGTATGACCTTTCTCTTTCTAAAACCGACGAGGCAATTGAGCACACTCCAACAGTGATTGATTTATACTCTGCCAAGGTAGGCTAATGATTTTTCTTTTTTTGTATTCCTTCATGCCACAGATTAAGATTATTGCATCCACTGCTCCTTCTATTATGGTTTTCAAGGTCTGGTACCCAGACTAAGGATAAACTATTGGTAATAGTTATACTCTTACAAATATTAGAGTTGATGTGCCAATATTAGTATATGCAAGTTATCTGAGTTTTTGCATATATGCATCTATGGGTGCATATTGTAATATCATTTTGGTGTTACGTTTCTGATTTTTTTTTTTTTGAGTTGTTCGTCACAAATGGTACAAATTTCTATCAAGGTCCTCTTGCGGTCCTTGATGGGTCTTTGATGGATTATGTTCTCATGATTTATTATTGTTTTTAGTGTACTTATCGGTAGCTTCTTTTTTTTGAAATGTTCGGGGCCGGATTTTAAAGCACGATGTTGATTTGGTTCTTTCACTTCTTTGCATTAGCAGATGAAGCATGGATCTTGCAGATCACTACATAAACAGTGAATGTGACAAGCGTTGCTTTTTATGGTCTTTTTATGGATGCACTTTGTGGACTTTTATGCAGGGAATACAGAGAACCTCCTTGTAGCTCTCTCTCTAAAAAAACCCCCACGAAAAAAGCCCCAGAAAAATTTTTGGGAAAAAAAAACCCTAAAAAGCTAAAAATACCGAGGTAGAAGAAAATCAGAACACGGCCTATGGGATAGTGGTTACAAAGGTCCTTAAAACAATACCAAATGTATAAGACCCAACACGGGGCTATGTAGTATGGCCTATGGGATAGTAATATTTAGTTGTGAATTCTTTTATAAAGGAAATTATAGAAAATAACCCTACATTTAAAATGAAAGACTAAAATTTGTTATCTCATGTTCGTTTTTCGTGAATAGAAATATGAGTTTAATTAATCGATTTATTTTCCTACGTCATATCCATAGTTAGCGCATTTATGTTAGTAAATAACCATAGAAATTTATATGGCTTTTTATGGTTTGAATTTTTCATTTTTCAATTTTACCCTTTTATCATTTATTTTTCTCTCTCTCTCTAGATCTCTTTTTCTATATGTCGTTCGTGGGTCTGTTCCTCTCTCTCTCAATGCCAGTTGGGATTCACAATGTAAATTTATAATTTACTATCAGAAAACATATTATATTTTCCATAATATTTGAATTTATAGTGTAAATTTAGGATTTACCATCAAAATACAATTTCAATTTTCTTCAGAAAATTTTGAATATAATTTATGATTTACTATCAAACACATACAAGTGTTTATTTATACATCTTAAATTAATCTGAGTAAATTCAAGATTTACTATTATAGAATTATATTAACTTTACTAAATAAGATAAACATTTTTTTAATTATGTTCAGAATTTAAAAGAGGCAAATTCAAAGAGACGCAGCTTATAAATATAAGATATTCATAAAAAAAAAAAAAATTAGATAAGGTATTATGTTCTTGTTAATTTCATATGATTTTAATTTGATGGATGTTCATGATTACACTCCATCGGTAGGGTTTCATACCCTACCATATAATTTTCCTTATTTTATAATTGATAAATGTTTAAAGGGCATTGGGATTTGGGTCGTCGTATTAATACATATATTTGTACCATCAAATAAAACTAAATCTTGCCCCCGAGGGGCAGTCCCTCAAATTCAAATGAAGTCTGACCAACTAAAGAAGAGCCCAACTTTTTTACTTTCTCACTCTCAAATTTTCTCTCGTCCCAATCAGAAGACAATTTCTCCCTCAAATCTCTCTTTTCCTCCTCATCAGATCATCAATTACTCTCTCTCTCTCTCTATCGGAACGCCATTATCGCCGAGCAACGCACTGAACGAGCAGATCTGACAATCGTCATCCCATTCTGTGTTGATCACCGCCGTCGATCCGTTGCCTCCATTGCCGATTCTTATCCATCGCCATATGTAGCTCTCTCTCTATCTCTGTTCTGTGTTAACAGTTGCCGCCAATTCGTCGCCTCTGCCCCCGATTCGTCGCCATCGCCGGTTTATCATCTCCGAGTCGGCGATTCATCACCTGTGCTGGTTCATTGCTTCCTCTGTTGATTTTGTGTTGGTCGCTGCCGCCGGTTCGTTGCCGTTTCGTTTGTAGTACTCTTACACTCTCTCGTCCTCTGTTTTTGTGCTGATCGCCGCCTATTTCAGGTATTTTCATCACGAACCCTAGTTCTCTCTATTGCGCAGGGCTTCTACTCGGCTAAAATCAAATAGTTCTGATTTGTTGATCAGCGCTAAAGAGGAGCAAATACGTTATCAAGGTAATAAATAGTGGTCTATATAATATTCCTCATTGATCTTGAGAAATTTTTTTTCTGGTAGATTGAGTATTGTGTTTATAAGTACATGTTTGTAGTTAGAATTTAGTTATAAGTGAATTTGATTTTGCATTCTTGGCTTGGTTTATTAAAATCGGAAATTTACTAAAGGAGCGTATTAACGTGTTCATGACTAACGTTCATCGGAAACATATTTGACTGTTGCAGTGTTCACTAATTTGAGTTATCTTATCGGAATTATTGTTCCCTATTTTAATTTCATGGGCTAAGACTGTAAAGTTTAGTTCATCAGAACCATAATTCTTTGTGTCAAGTTGGTTGTTCTTCATCGGATTGGGGACGGCAAGATTAAGAAATACTCTAACGTTTCCCTTTTCTCTCTTTCCCTTTTCACTTCATTAGTACGTTTCTGTTTTTCGAAGTTTCTCTGCATTTTCTCAGCAACCAAAGTGAATGACTGCATACTTTGGATCTCAATGAATTGGGTAGCAAAAAGTCGAGTAAAACAACAAATATCTAGAACTGTTTTATAATGGAAAGTACTTGTGCTCAGATAAGCTAAATTTATGTTGGTGATGATTTGGGCGTTTTTGATCGGGGATTATCATAAAAATTGCTGATTTTTTTTTTTTTATTAAATTAAATGGTTGTTTCGTGAGTTTGAGTGCCTTCACATTCTTGTTTTCAGAGCTTGTGCAGTACAATCAGACACAAGTTGATAACATTGCCGAGTTAAAATGGAGGTGATTTAAATTTTCTTGTTTTTATAGTTATTCTCAGCTATAACCTTGGAATTACGCCTAGGTGCATTTAGAGAATCCAAAAATTTCAAATATATATTTGTTGATTGCTTCTGAATATTGACTATTGAGTGTCGAGTTTGATTGATATTTATTGAAAACTGAGCAGGTTGGAGGACGCAGGTTATGCGGTTGGTGCTCGAGTTCTAGAACTGCTTTGCCATAGGGATAAGGTACGATAATACTTTGTTGGTGTTCTATTAATGACGTACATAAGCCATTCATGACTTTTGGTTTAGTATGGGGCTCTTTGCCCCATTTTTGTAATCAGTGGGAAATGAAAAGTTGTATTTTGAGTTTTAAAACGTTGGATGTTATAGCTGTCCAATGTTTATAAATTATTCGAGTATAGCGTTCATTTTGCTTGTAGCCTGGTACTAAATACACCCACATTCAAAGGGGGAAAAAAATAAAAGTAGTTGTATACATAGATTTTTGTTCAAGTTCTCATTTTGGAGCATGAATATACAATCTGGTTTGCAAATTATGGGAAAATTGCAGCAATTTAAAATAATATCTTGATGTAATCTAACTGCTGGATCCTTTTATCTTCTATCATGTGCTTAGCATGTGAGTTGGTCAGATGCCATTATCTAGGTTGAAGATGGAAGAAATTGTACATGAACATTTGTATGCCTTAGCGGCATATTTGAGCACCCCTTTGCTATATGGCATTGCCATCCTTCTTTCTTCTTCTTTCATGCGCCGTCGTCGCTCTCAAAATTTGGCCTTGGGTAAGTCGTATTCTTCTCATTTTTTCACATTAAATCGTCGACCGGTATTTGCCATCTCTATTTTTCTTATAATGCGGTTCTTGAGGATCTTTGATAAGGTTTGAAATCGCTCACCTTATCTACTTTATTCATCCTTTAGTTGTCTTTGAGGGATTATGTTCTCATGATTTATTATTGTTTTTAGTGTACTTATCTGTAGCTTCTTTTTTGAAATGTTGAGAGTGCCAAATTTTGAAGTACGATGGTGATTTGGCTGCTGCTGTTGCACTAGCATATGAACCATGGATCTTGCAGATCGCTACATAAATAGTAAATCTGTCAAGCGTAGCTTTTTATGGATGCACTCTGTGGACTTTTATGCAGGGAAGAAATAGAATCTCCTTCAACTCTTATGTGGGACTTATTCTTGTTAGCACAGGGTAGCCACCATTGCTTTTGATGCTCTTACTCTTCTTCTCCTTGCATATTCTTGGCATTTGTTTTTTGCATAGAAGAACTGTGTGAATGCAGTATTTTGACAAACGAGGACAATATGACATTTCTCTTTCTAAAATTGATGAGGCCATCGAACACACTCCAACTGTGATTCATTTATACTCTGCCAAGGTAGGTTAATGATTTTTCTTTTATTTGTCTTCTTTCATGCCACAGATTATGATTATTGCATCCACTGCTCCTTCTATTGTGGTTTTGAAGGTCTGGTGCCCAGACCAAGGATAAACTATTAGTAATAGTTATACTCTTACGAATATTGGAGTTGATATACCAATATTAGTATATGCAAGTTATCTGAGTTTTTGCATATATGCATCTATATGCATATATGCATATATTAGTATATGCGTATATGCTCGTCACAGGAGTACGAATTTCTATCAAGATCCTCTTGCAGTGCTTCGGTGGTCTTTGATGGATTATGTTCTCATGATTTATTATTGTTTTTAGTGTACTTATCTGTAGCTTTTTTTTTGAAATGTTCAGTGTGCCAGATTTTTAAGCACGGTGGCGATTTGGCTGCTGCTGTTGCATTAGCAGATGAAGCATGGATCTTGCAGATCACTACATAACAGTGAGTGTGTCAAGCGTAGCTTTTTATGAACTCTTTATGGATGCACTCTGTGGACTTTTATGCATGGAAGAAAGAGAACCTCCTTCAACTCTTATGTGGGCCTTATTCTTGTTAGCACAGGTTAGCCACCACTGCTATTGAAGCTATTACTCTTCTTCTCCTTGTATATTCTCGGAATTTGTTTTTGCTTCGAAGACCTGTGTGAATGCAGCATTATGACAAACGAGGACAGTATGATCTTTCTCTTTCTAAAATTGTCGAGGACATTGAGCACACTCCAACTGTGATTGATTTATACTCTGCCAAGGTAGGTTAATGATTTTTCTTTTGTTTGTCTTCTTCCATCCCACAGATTAAGATTATTGCATCCACTGCTTCTTCTATTATGGTTTTGAAGGCCTGGTGCCCTGACATAGGATAAACTATTGGTAATAGTTATACTCTTACGAATATTGGAGTTGATATGCCAATATTAGTATATGCATGTTATCTGAGTTTTTGCATATATGCATCTATGGGTACATATTGTAATATCATTTTTGCGTTACGTTTCTGATTTTTTTTGGAAGAGTTGCTCGTCACAGTGGTACAAATTTCTCTCAAGATCCTCCTGTAGTCCTTCAGTGGTCTTTGATGGATTATGTTCTCTTGATTTTTTATTGTTTTTAGTGTACTTATCTGTAGCTTCGTTTTTGAAATGTGCAGAGTGCTGGATTTGATGCACGATGGTGATTTAGCGGCTGCTGCATTAGCAGATGAAGCATGGATCTTGCAGATCGCTACATAAATAGTGAATGTCTCAGGCGTAGCTTTTTATGGACTTTTTATGGATGCACTCTGTGGACTTTTATGCAGGGAAGACAGAGAACCTCTTTGAACTCTTATGTGGGCCTTATTCTTGTTAGCACAGGTTAGCCACCATTGGCTTTGATGCTCTTACTCTTCTTCTCCTTGTATATTCTTGGAATTTGTTTTTGCTTAGAAGACCTGTGTGAATGCAGCATTATGACAAACGAGGACAGTATGACCTTTCTCTTTCTAAAATTGATGAGGCCATTGGGCACACTCCAACTCTGATTGATTTATACTCTGCCAAGGTAGGTTAATGATTTTTCTTTTGTTTGTCTTCTTTCATGCCACGGATTAAGATTATTGCATCCACTGCCAAGGTATGAAATGAAATGAAATGAAATGAAATTTTCTAATAGTCATAAGAAATGAAATTTTTTGTTGTTATCTTTCTTGACGGATAGAATGAATTAAGACAATGGTGATTGCTTTTACCCTGTATGAAATTAGCATTTTCTTTTCAGATAAATTTTACGGTCTAGGTGGATATGTAACTAGATTTGTTTAGGTGTTTTATCACCCTAGTAATTTGCCAGTTCTAATCAATAGGCATATTATGATAAACTTATTTTTATTTCAACAATTTTCAGATTGTGGATCAAGTTGAAGTAGAGTATGTCTTTGAGAAAGCAGAGTTAGAAGATGGTATGGATGAGGAATTTAGAAAAATATTTGAAAAATTCAGTTTTCAGGATTCTGCTGGTGCCAAGGTATGAAGTAATTATGTTATAGTCTTTAGAAAGATACTTTCCCTTTGATATTCATTTTGTTGTGAAGAATATTACTGAGGCATTTCTTCCTTGTTCTAAGGAGGACAAGAAAGATGAGTCTGATGAGAACACAACTGCAAATAGAAGGTTGACTCAGACTCAGACTCAGAAGAGGAGGAACAATATGACCAACAAAAAGAGAAAGGCTTGTCAAATAAGAAAAAAAAGGTTTAATGACCAATTTCCATTAATAATGAAAAATTCATTATAACCACTTATGTTGTGAAGCTGGCAAAAGCACTTTTTACACCTTTCAGCTTCAACGGAGGATGAAGATTGCTTAACTGAAACAGATCTGCTCCAGGCCTGATGTTGTTGAGGTATGGATATCTCTGTTGAAAATGCTTGCCCGCTCTCTCTTGCTCTCAAATTTAGCTTTCAGGGCTTGCTTTCTAGTTTCTACTTCTGCTTTTGTTTTGACCTCGTTCCCTAGTCGTGCGCTGTGTTTATCCATTTTCAGGTTTGGGACGCAAGCGAAGAGTGGATCCCAAGTTGTTGGTTTTTTCTGAAGTCTTACCGAATCATGTGCACTGTGCCAAGGCATTGGTGTCAAAAACGGAAATTTTTGCAGGTGAGCAATCCCTCAAGTTCTAACACTATTGTTTGAGATGTGCATGCAATATGCATGATTGATGGGTACAGGGATTAGACTCAGGTAAGATCACAACGAATAAGGTTTCTCTTATATGTATATATGTCATTCTTGCAGGAGTGCGGCGGTCAGAAACTTGGAGCCTAGACTAGTAGGTGTTTGGCTAAGGGCACCCATGAATTATTATTTGTGTTTAAGATATATGCTAGAGTGGGTGGTTTTTCTTTTTAATGGGGGATTCTTAACGCACGATCATATTTGCATCTTAGATTTGTGAAGCACGATGGTGATTTAGCTGCTGCTGCTGCATTAGCAGATGAAGCATGGATCTTACAGATCGCTACATAAACAGTGAGTGTGTCAACCGTAGCTTTTTATGGACTCTTTATGGATGCACTTTGTGGACTTTTATGCAGGCAAGACCAAGAACCTCCTTGAACTCTTATGTGGGCCATATTCTTGTTTGCACAGGTTAGCCACCATTGCTTTTGATGCTCTTACTCTTCTTCTCCTTGTATATTCTTGGAATTTGTTTTTGCTTAGAAGACCTGTGTGAATGCAGCATTATGACAAAAGAGGACAGTATGACCTTTCTCTTTCTAAAATTGATGAGGCCATTGAGCACACTCTAACTGTAATTGATTTATACTCTGCCGAGGTAGGTTAATGATTTTTCTTTTGTTTTTCTTCATTCATGCCACAGATTAAGATTATTTCATCCACTGCTCTTTCTATTATGGTTTTGAAGGTCTAGTGCCCTAACCAAGGATAAACTATTGGTAATAGTTATACTCTTACAAATATTAGAGTTGATGTGCCAATATTAGTATATGCAAGTTATTTGAGTTTTTCAATATATGTATCTGTGGGTACATATTGTAATATCATTTTGGTGTTACGTTTCTGATTTTTTTTGGAAGAGTTGCTCGTCACAGTGGTACAAATTTCTATCAATATCCTCTTGCTGTCCTTCGGTGGTCTTTGAAGGATTACGTTCTCATGATTTATTATTATTCTTAGTGTACTTTTCTGTAGCTTCTTTTTTGAAATGTTCACAGTGCCGGATTTTGAAGCACGATGGTGATTTGGCTGCTGCTGCTGCATTCAGATGAAGCATGAAGCACGATGGTGATTTATGCATGCACTTTGTGGATTTATGCATGCACTTTGTGGACTTTTGCACAGGTTAGCCACTATTGCTTTTGATGCTCTTACTCTTCTTCTCCTTGTATATTCTTGGAATTTGTTTTTGCTTAGAACACCTGTGTGAATGCAGCATTATGACAAAAGAGGACAGTATGACCTTTCTCTTTCTAAAATTGATGAGGCCATTGAGCACACTCCAACTGTAATTGATTTATACTCTGCCAAGGTAGGTTAATGATTTTTCTTTTGTTTGTCTTCTTTCATGCCACAGATTAAGATTATTGCATCCACTGCTCCTATTATGGTTTTGAAGGTCTGGTGCCCTGACCAAGGATAAACTATTGGTAATAGTTATACTCTTACGAATATTGGAGTTGATGTGCCAATATTAGTATATGCAAGTTGTCTGAGCTTTTGCATATGTGCATCTATGGGTACATATTGTAATATCATTTTGGTGTTACGTTTCTGATTTTTTTTGGAACAGTTGCTCGTCACAGGAGTACGAATTTCTATCAAGATCCTCTTGCAGTGCTTCAGTGGTCTTTGATGGAATATGTTCTCATGATTTTTAGTGTACTTATCTGTAGCTTCTTTTTTGAAATGTTCAGAATGCCAGATTTTGAAGCACGGTGGTGATTTGGCTGCTCCTGCTGCATTAGCAGATGAAGCATGGATCTTGCTGATCGCTACATAAACAGTGAGTGTGTCAACCATAGCTTTTTATGGACTCTTTATGGATGCACTTTGTGGACTTTTGTGCAAGGAAGACAGAGAACCTCCATCAACGCTTATGTGGGCCTTATTCTTGTTAGCACAGGTTAGCCCCCATTGCTTTTGATGCTCTTACTCTTCTTCTCCATGTATATTCTTGGAATTTTGTTTTGCTTAGAAGACCTGTGGGAATGCAGCATTATGACAAACGAGGACAGTATGACATTTCTCTCTCTAAAATTGATGATGCCATTGAGCAGACTGCAATTGTGATTGATTTTTTCTTTTGGTTGTATTCTATCATGCAACAGATTAAATTATTGCATCCACCGCTCATTCTATTATGGTTTTGAAGGTCTGGTGTCCTGAGCAAGGATAAACTATTGGTAATAGTTATACTCTTACGAATATTGGAGTTCATGTACCAATATTAGTATATGCAAATTATATGCAATATCTATGGGTACATATTGTATCATCATTTTGATGTTACGTTTCTCTTTTTTTTTTTTTGAAGAGTTCCTCGTCACAGTAGTACAAATTTCTGTCAAGATCCTCTTGCAGTCTTTCAGTGGTGTTTGATAGATTTTGTTCTCATGATTTATTATTGTTTTTAGTGTACTTATCTGTAGCTTCTTTTTTGAAATGTTCAGAGAGCCGGATTTTCAAGCACGATGGTGATTTTGCTCCTTTGGCCTTTTAAGGGTGCTTTTTCCCCACAAAAACCTAAAAATAAACATAAAAATCGTTCCTTTTGCCTTTTTGGGGTGTTTTTTAGCCCACAAAAAGCCCAAAATAAACATAAAAATCGTTCCTTTTGCCTTTTTGGGGTGCTTTTTCCCCACAAAAACCACAAAATAAACGTAAAACTCATTCCTTTTGCCTTTTTGGGGTGCTTTTTCCCCACAAAAACCACAAAATAAACGTAAAAATCATTCCTTTGGCCATTTTGGGGTGCTTTTAGCCCACAAAAAGCACAAAATAAACATAAAACTAGTTCCTTTGGCCTTTTTGGGATGCTTTTAGCCCACAAAACCACAAAATAAACATAAAAATCGTTCCTTTTGCCTTTTTGGGATGCTTTTTCCCCACAAAACAAACATAAAAATTGTTCCTTTCGCCTTTTAAGGGTGCTTTTTCCCCAAAAAAAACCATTAAATAAACATAAAAATCGTTCCTTTGTCCATTTTGGGGTGCTTCTAGCCCTCAAAAAGCACAAAAAAAACATAAAAATCGTTCCTTTTGCCTTTTTGGGGTGCTTTTTCCCCACAAAAAGCACAAAATAAACGTAAAAATCATTCCTTTGGCCATTTTGGGGTGCTTTTAGCCCAAAAAAAGCACAAAATAAACATAAAAATAGTTCCTTTTTAAAGGGTTTTTTGCCCAAAAACCTAAAATAATGCTTTTTAGCCCAAAAAAAACCACAAATTTAATATAAAAATCGTTCCTTTTTCCCCTTTTAAGGGTGCTTTTTTGCCCAAAAAACCACAAAAAAACATAAAAATCCTCCTTTGGCCTTTTTAGGGTGTTTTTACCCCACAAAAACCACAAAATAAACATAAAAATCGTTCCTTTGGCCTTTTTGGGGTGCTTTTTGCCCACAAAACCACAAAATAAACATAAAAATCGTTCCTTTGGCCATATTGGGGTGCTTTTAGGCCACAAAACAATAAAATAAACATAAAAATCGTTCCTTTTGCCTTTTTGGGGTGCTTTTTGCCCATACAACCACAAATAAACAAAAAAATCGTTCCTTTGGCCTTTTTAGGGTGCTTTTTCCCCACAAAACCACAAAATAAACATAAAAATCGTTCCTTTGGCCATTTTGGGGTGCTTTTAGCCCACAAAAAGCACAAAATAAACATAAAAATCGTTCCTTTTGCCTTTTTAGGGTGCTTTTTCCCCACAAAACCACAAAATAAACATAAAAATCGTTCCTTTCGCCTTTTTGGGATGCTTTTTGCCCACAAAACTACAAAATAAACATAAAAATCGTTCCTTTTGCCTTTTTGGGATGCTTTTTGCCCACAAAACCACAAAATAAACATAAAAATCGTTCCTTTGGCCTTTTAAGGGTGCTTTTTCCCCACAAAAACCACAAAATAAACATAAAAATCGTTCCTTTGGCCATTTTGGGGTGCTTTTAGCCCACAAAAAGCACAAAATAAACATAAAAATCGTTCCTTTTGCCTTTTGGGGTGCTTTTTCCCCACAAAAAGCACAAAATAAACATAAAAATCATTCCTTTGGCCATTTTGGGGTGCTTTTAGCCCAAAAAAAGCACAAAATAAACATAAAACTAGTTCCTTTGGCCTTTTTGGGATGCTTTTAGCCCACAAAAAGCACAAAATTAATATAAAAATCGTTCCTTTTGCCTTTTTGGGGTGCTTTTTGCCCACAAAACCACAAAATAAACATAAAAATCGTTCCTTTGGCCTTTTAAGGGTGCTTTTTCCCCACAAAAACCACAAAATAAACATAAAAATCGTTCCTTTGGCCATTTTGGGGTGCTTTTAGCCCACAAAAAGCACAAAATAAACATAAAAATCGTTCCTTTTGCCTTTTTGGGGTGCTTTTTGCCCACAAAACCACAAAATAAACATAAAAATCGTTCCTTTGGCCTTCTAAGGGTGCTTTTAGCCCACAAAAAAAAAACAAAATAAACATAAAAATGTCCTTTTTTTTTTTTAGGGTGCTTTTCCCCATCAAAACCACAAAATAAACAAAAAAATCGTTCCTTTTTCCTTTTTTGGATGCTTTTTGCCCACAAAACCACCTTTTTTTTTTGGTGCTTTTTGCCCATACAACCAAAAAATAAACATAAAAATCGTTCCTTTGGCCTTTTAAGGGTGCTTTTTCCCCACAAAAATCACAAAATAAACATAAAAATCGTCCCTTTGGCCATTTTCGGGTGCTTTTTCCGTACAAAAACCACAAAATAACCATAAAAATCAATCCCTTTGGCCATTTTGGGGTGCTTTTTCCCCAAAAACCACAAAATAACCATAAAAATCAATCCCTTTGGCCATTTTGGGGTGCTTTTTCCCCACAAAACTACAAAATAACCATAAAAATCAATCCTTTTGCCTTTTTGGGATGCTTTTTGCCCATAACACCACAAAATAAACATAAAAATCGTTCCTTTGGCCGTTTAAGGGTGCTCTTTACTCACAAAAACCACAAAATAAACATAAAAATTGCTCCTTTGGCCTCTTAAGGGTGCTTTTTCCCCACAAGAACCACAAAATAAACATAAAAAAAAATTCCTTTGGCCATTTTTTCTTGGTGCTTTTAGCCAACAAAAAGCACGAAATAAACATAAAAATCGTTCCTTTTGCCTTTTTTGGGTGCTTTTTGCCCACAAAACCACAAAATAAACATAAAAATCATTACGTTGGCCGTCTAAGGGTGCTTCTAACCCACAAAAGCGACATAAAAAACGTATCTTTGGCCTCTTAAGGGTGCTTTTTCCCCTCAAAAACCACAAAATAAACATAAAAATCGTTCCTTTGGCCATTTTGGGGTGCTTTTAGCCCACAAAAACGCACAAAATAAAAACATAAAAAAACGTTTTCTTGGTTTTTTTGCCTTTTTCCATGCCTGGTGCTTTTTGCCCACAAAACCAAAACGGCAAAAAATAAACTTAAAAATCGTTCCTTTGGCCTTTTATGGGTTCTTGTTCCCCCAATCCCTCAACAAAAACAACAAATACAAATGAAAAACGTTTTTTGGTGTTTTTGCGATTTTCCTGGCCTCAATGCGCTTTCCAAAAAAGTCATTCCTTTTTTTTTTTCCATTTTGGGGTGCCTTTAGCTCACCCAAAAAGCACAAATAAAAAAAGGGCAAAAAAAAAAAAATCGTTTTCTTTTTTTGCCTTTTTGGGGTGCTTTTTGCCCTCAGGAGCAAAACCACAAAATAAACATAAAATCGTTTCTTTGGCCTTTTTTTTCCATTGCTTTTTCCCCCCTCAAAAACCACAAAATAAACATAAAATTGTTCGTTTGGCCTTTTTCTATGCTTTTTCCCCTCAAAACCAAACACAAAATAAAAAGCGCGTAAAAATCGTTTTTTTGGTGTTTTTGCGCCTTCTAAGGGTGCTTTTAACCTCAGAACCCTCCTAACGCGAAAAAAAAAAAAAAAAACCATTAAAAACATATCTTTTGCCTTTTTGGCGTGCTTGTTCCCCACAAAAACGCCCAGAACACGAGAAAAGCCGTTTTCTTCTTGTTTTTGCGGTTTTCATGGCCTCTATACGCTTCCCAAGCCCTCAGGAGCACTCCTAAACGCGTAAAAACGGCAAAAAACAAACGAAAAAGCCCGAAAACATTTTCTTGGCGTTTTTGCAGTTTTCTTGGCTTCTAGGCCCTTCCCAAGCCGTCAGCAGCACTCCTGAAACAGCAAAACGGCAAAAACAAACTGAAAAACCCAAAAACGTTTTCTTGGTGTTTTTAGGGTTTCTTGGCCTCTGGCCTCTATGCCCAAGCCCTCAAAACGTTTTAAAACGAAAAACGGTTTCTTTTTTTTGGTGTTTTTGCGATTTCTCCTGGCCTCTATGCGCTTCCCAAGCCCTCAGAAGCACTCCTAAAACGCGAGAAAACGGCAAGGAACGAAGGAAAGCCCCGAAAACGTTTTCTTGGAGTTTTTGCGGTTTTCTTGGCCTCTATGCGCTTCCCAAGCCCTCAGGAGCACTCCTAAAACGCGAGAAAAGGGCAAAGAACAAACGAAAAGGCCCGAAAACGTTTTCTTGGTGTTTTTGCAGTTTTCCATGCCTGTATGTGCTTCCGAAGCCCTCAGGAGCACTCCTAAAACGCGTGAAAACGGCAAAAAACAAACGAAAAGCCCGAAAATGTTTTCTTGGTTTTTTTAGGGTTCTCTTGGCCTCTATGCGCTTCCCAATCCCTCAGGAGCACACCCAAAACACGAGAAAACGGCAAAAAGCGCGCGAAAAGGCTGAAAAACGTTTTTTTGGTGTTTTTGCGATTTTCCTGGCCTCAATGCGCTTTCCAAGCCCTCAGAAGCACTCCTAAAACGCGAGAAAACGGAAAAAAGTGAGTGAAAAGGCCTGAAAACGTTTTTTCTTGGTGTTTTTACGGCTTTCTTTGCCTGTATGCTCTTCCCAAGCCCTCAGGAGCACTCCTAAAATACGAGAAAACGGCAAAAAACGCGAAAAGTCCCGAAAACGTTTTCTTGGTGTTTTTGCGGTTTTCTTGGGGTGTATGCGCTTCCCAGGCCCTCAGGAGCACTCCTAAAACACGAGAAAACGGCAAGAAACGCGCGAAAAGCCCCGAAAACTTTTCTTGGTGTTTTTGCGGTTTTCTTGCCTCTACGCGCTTCCCAAGCCCTCAGGAGCACTCCTAAAATGCGTAAAAACGGCAAAAAAACAAACGAAAAAGCCCAAAAACGTTTTCTTGGTGTTTTTAGGGTTTTCTTGGCCTCTGTGCGCTTCCCAAGCCCTCAGGAGCACACCCAAAACACGAGAAAACGGCAAAAAGCGCGCGAAAAGGCCCAAAAACGTTTTCTTGGTGTTTTTGCGATTTTCCTGGCCTCTATGAGCTTTCCAAGCCCTCAGAAGCACTCCTAAAACGCCAGAAAACGGCAAAAAATGAGTGAAAAGGCCTGAAAACGTTTTTTCTTGGTGTTTTTACGGTTTTCTTTGCCTGTATGCTCTTCCCAAGCCCTCAGGAGCACTCCTAAAATACGAGAAAACGGCAAAAAGCGCGCGAAAAGTCCCGAAAACGTTTTCATGGTTTTTTTGTGATTTTCTTGGCCTCTAAGCGCTTCCCAAGCCCTCAGAAGCACTCCTAAAACGAGAAAACGGCAAAAAAGGCGCGAAAAAGTCCCGAAAACGTTTTCTTGGTGTTTTTGCGGTTTTCTTGGTGTGTATGCGCTTCCCAGGCCCTCAGGAGCACTCCTAAAACACGAGAAAACGGCAAGAAACGCGCAAAACGCCCCGAGAACTTTTCTTGGTGTTTTTGCGGTTTTCTTGGCCTCTATGCGCCCCCAAGCCCTCAGGAGCACTCCTAAAACACGAAAAAGCAAAAAACAAAAAAAAAAACGTTTTTTTGTGTTTTTGCGAAATGCGCTTTCCAAGCCCTCAAAACTCCTAAAACGCGAAAACGTTTTTTTTCTGGTGTTTTTACGGTTTTTTCTTCCCAAGGTTTTCTTCCTCTTGGTGTTTTTCTTTTTTCTTGGGGTGTATCCCCAGCCCTCAGGAGCACACCCAAAACACGAGAAAACGGCAAAAAGCGCGTGAAAAGGCTGAAAAACGTTTTCTTGGTGTTTTTGCGATTTTCCTGGCCTCTATGCGCTTTCCAAGCCCTCAGAAGCACTCCTAAAACGCGAGAAAACGGAAAAAAGTGAGTGAAAAGGCCTGAAAACGTTTTTTCTTGGTGTTTTTACGGTTTTCTTTGTCTGTATGCTCTTCCCAAGCCCTCAGGAGCACTCCTAAAATACGAGAAAACGGCAAAAAGCGCGCGAAAAGGCCCGAAAACGTTTTCTTAGTTTTTTTGTGATTTTCATGGCCTCTATGCGCTTCCCAAGCCCTCAGGAGCACTCCTAAAACGCGAGAAAACAGCAAAGAACAAACGAAAAGGCTCAAAAACGTTTTCTTCGTGTTTTTGCGATTTTCTTTGCCTGTATGCGCTTCCCAAGCCCTCAGGACCACTCCTAAAACACGAAAACGGCCTAAAAACAAAAAACAAACGAAAAAGTCCAAAAACGTTTTCTTGGTGTTTTTAGGGTTTTCTTGGCCTCTATGCGCTTCCCAAGCCCTCAGGAGCACACCCAAAACACGAGAAAATGGCAAAAAGCGCGCGAAAAGGCCCGAAAACGTTTTCTTGGTGTTTTTGCGATTTTCTTTGCCTGTATGCGCTTCCCAAGCCCTCAGGACCACTCCTAAAACGCGTGAAAACGGCAAAAAACAAACGAAAAAGCCCAAAAACGTTTTCTTGGTGTTTTTAGGGTTTTCTTGGCCTCTATGCGCTTCCCAAGCCCTCAGGAGCACACCCAAAACACGAGAAAACGGCAAAAAGCGCGTGAAAAGGCTGAAAAACGTTTTCTTGGTGTTTTTGCAAACCTGGCCTCTAAGGCCCGCCCTCAAACGTTTTTTTTTTTGGTGTTTTTGCGGTTTTCTTTGCCTGTATGCGCTTTCCAAGCCCTCAGGACCACTCCTAAAACGCGTGAAAACGGCAAAAAACAAACGAAAAAGCCCAAAAACGTTTTCTTGGTGTTTTTAGGGTTTTCTTGGCCTCTATGCGCTTCCCAAGCCCTCAGGAGCACTCCTAAAACGCGAGAAAACAGCAAAGAACAAACGAAAAGGCCCAAAAACGTTTTCTTCGTGTTTTTGCGATTTTCTTTCCCTGTATGCGCTTTCCAAGCCCTCAGGACCACTCCTAAAACGCGTGAAAACGGCGAAAAACAAACGAAAAAGCCCGAAAACGTTTTCTTGGTGTTTTTAGGGTTTTCCTGGCCTCTATGTGCTTCCCAAGTGCTCAGGAGCACTCGTAAAACGCGAGAAAACGGCAAAGAACAAACGAAAAGGCCCGTAAACGTTTTCTTGGTGTTTTTGCGGTTTTCTTTGCCTGTATGCGCTTCCCAAGCCCTCAGGAGCACTCCTAAAACCCGTGAAAATGGCAAAAAACGAAGGAAAAGGCCCGAAAACGTTTTCTTGGTGTTTTTGGGTTTTTTGGCCTGGGCTAAAGGAGCACTCCCAAAAACAGCAAAGAACAAAGGAAAAAGAAAAACGTTTTTTGTTTATTTTGTGGTTTTGTGGGCAAAAAGCCTCACCCCTAAAACGGCCAAAGATAAAAAGCCCGAAAACGTTTTTTGGTGTTTTTTTTATGGTTTTTCCCAAGTGCTCAGGAGCTAAAAAAACGCACCCGGCAAAAACAAACCAAAGGCCCGTAAACGATTTTTGGTGTTTTTGTTTATTTTATGGTTTTTCTGGGCTAAAAGCACCCCGTTAGAAAAGCCAAAAACGTTTTCTTGGTATTTTGTGCTTTTGTACGATTTTTATGTTTATTTTATGGTTTTGCTGGGCAAAAAGCACCCTAAAAAGGCCAAAGGAACGATTTTTATGTTTATTTTATGGTTTTTCTGGTCTAAAAGCACCCTTAGAATGCCAAATGAACGATTTTTATGTTTATTTTGTGGTTTTGTGGGCAAAAAGCACCTCAAAAGGCAAAAGGAACGATTTTTATATTTATCTCGTGGTTTTTGAGGTCTAAATGCACCCTAAAAATGCCAAAGGAACGATTTTTATGTTTATTTTGTGGTTTTTGAGTGCTAAAAGCACCCTAAAAACTCCAAAGGAACGATTTTTATGTTTATTTTATGGTTTCTCTTGGCTAAAAGCACCCTAAAAATGCCAAGGATACGATTTTTTTGTGTTTATTTTGTGGTTTTTGAGGGCTAAAATCACCCTAAAAAGGCCAAAAGAACTATTTTCATGTTTATTTTGTGGTTTTTGTGGGGAAAAAGCACCCTAAAAAGGCCAAAGATACGTTTTTTATGGTTTTTTTGTCGCTTTTGTGGGCTAAAAGCACCCTTAGAAGGCCAAAGGAACGATTTTTATGCTTATTTTGTGGTTTTGTGGGGAAAAAGCACCCTAAAAAGGCCAAAGGAACGATTTTTATGTTTATTTTGTGCTTTTTGGGGCTAAAAAGCACCCCAAAATGGCCAAAGGAACGATTTTTATGTTTATTTTGTGGTTTTGTGGGGAAAAAGCACCCTAAAAAGGCCAAAGATACGTTTTTATTTCTTTTTTTTTGTCGCTTTTGTGGGCTAAAAGCACCCTTAGAAGGCCAAAGGAACGATTTTTATGTTTATTTTGTGGTTTTGTGGGCAAAAAGCACCCCAAAAAGGCAAAAGGAACGATTTTTATGTTTATTTTGTGGTTTTTTGGGCTAAAAGCACCCCAAAAAGGCAAAAGGAACTATTTTTTTGTTTATTTTGTGGTTTTTGTGGGGAAAAAGCACCCCAAAAGGGCAAAAGGACCGATTTTTATATTTATATTGTGGTTTTTGAGGGCTAAAAGCACCCTAAAAATGCCAGAGGAACGATTTTTATGTTTTTTTGTGGTTGTTGTGGCTAAAAGAACCCTTAAAAGGCCAAAAGAACGATTTTTATTTCTATTTTCCGGTTTTTGTGGGGAAAAAGCACCCTAAAAAGGCCAAAGGAACGATTTTTATGTTTATTTTGTGGTTTTTGTGGGGAAAAAGCACCCTAAAAAGGCCAAAGATACGTTTTTTATGGTTTTTTTGTCGCTTTTGTGGGCTAAAAGCACCCTTAGAAGGCCAAAGGAGCGATTTTTATGTTTATTTTGTGGTTTTTGTGGGGAAAAAGCACCCTAAAAAGGCCAAAGATACGTTTTTTTTTGGTTTTTTTTGTCGCTTTTGTGGGCTAAAAGCACCCTTAGAAGGCCAAAGGAGCGATTTTTATGTTTATTTTGTGGTTTTGGGGGCAAAAAGCACCCCAAAAAGGCAAAACGAATGATTTTTATGTTGATTTTGAGGTTTGTAGGGGGAAAAAGCTCCCAAAAAGGCCAAAGGAACGATTTTTATGTTTATTTTGTTGTTTTGTGGGAAAAAAGCCAAAAAGTAAAAAGGAACGATTTCTATGTTTATTTTGTGGTTTTTGTGGGGAAAAAGCTCCCTAAAAAGGCCAAAGGAACGATTTTTATGTTTTTTCTGTAGTTTTTTTGGGCTAAAAGCACCCTAAAAAGGCCAAAGGATCGATCTGCAAGATCCATGCTTCATCTGAATGCAGCAGCAGCAGCCAAATCACCATCGTGCTTCAAAATCTGGCACTCTGAACTTTTCAAAAAAGAAGCTACAGACAAGTACACTAAAAACAATAATAAATCATGAGAAGATAATCCATCAAAGAACACTGAAGGACTGCAAGAGGATCTTGATAGAATATTCACCCATAGTTGCATATATGCAAAAACTCAGATAACTTGCATATACTAATATTGGTACATCAACTCCAATATTTGTAAGAGTATAACTATTACCAATAGTTTATCCTTGGTCAGGGTACCAGACCTTCAAAACCATAATCTAAATCTGTCGCATGAAAGAATACAAACAAAAGAAAAATCATTAACCTACCTTGGTAGAGTATAAATTAATCACAGTTGGAGTGTGCTCAATGGCCTCGTCAGTTTTAGAAAGAGAAAGTTCATACTGTCCTCGTTTGTCAGAATGCTGCATTCACACAGGTCTTCTAAGAAAAAATAATTTCCAAGAATAAGAGCATCAAAAGCAATGGTGGCTAACCTGTGCTAACAAGAATAAGGCCCACATAAGAGTTTAAGGAGGTTCTCTGTCCTCCCTCCATAAAAGTCCACAAAGTGCATCCATAAAAAGTCCATAAAAAAGAACGCTTGACACATTCACTGTTTATGTAGTGATCTGCAAGATCCATGCTTGATGTGCTAATGCAGCAGCAGCCAAATCACCATCGTGCTTCAAAATCGGGCTCTCTGAACATTTCAAAAAAGAAGCTACAAATAAGTACACTAAAAAAAATAATAAATCATGAGAACATAATCCATCGAAGACCACTGAAGGACTGCAAGAGGATCTTGATAGAAATTTGTACTACTGTGACGATCAGCTCTGGCAAAAAAAATCAGAAACGTAACACCAAAATGATATTACAATATGTACCCATATATGCAAAAAGTCAGATAACTTGCATATACTAAAATTGGCACATCAACTCCAATCTGTGGTATGAATCACAGTTGGAGTGTGCTCAATGGCCTGGTCAGTTTTAGAAAGAGAAAGGTCATACTATCCTCGTTTGTCATAACGCTGCATTCACACAGGTCTTCAAAGCAAAAATAAATTCCAAGAATAAGAGCATCAAAAGCAATGGTGGCTAACCTGTGCTAACAAGAATAAGGCCCACATAAGAGTTTAAGGAGGTTCTCTGTCTTCCCTGCATAAAAGTCCAAAAAGTGCATCCATAAAAAGTCCATAAAAAAGAACGCTTGACACATTCACTGTTTATGTAGTGATCTGCAAGATCCATGCTTCATCTGCTAATGCAGCAGCAGCCAAATCACCATCGTGCTTCAAAATCTGGCTCTCTGAACATTTCAAAAAAGAAGCTACAAATAAGTACACTAAAAACAATAATAAATCATGAGAACATAATCCATCAAAGACCACTGAAGGACTGCAAGAGGATCTTGATAGAAATTTGTACTACTGTGACGAACAACTCTGGCAAAAAAAATCAGAAACGTAACACCAAAATGATATTACAATATGTACCCATAGATGCATATATGCAAAAAGTCAGATAACTTGCATATACTAAAATTGGCACATCAACTCCAATATTTGTAAGAGTATAACTATTACCAACAGTTTATCCTTGGTCAGGGTACCAAACCTTCAGAACCATAATAGAAGGAGCAGTGGATGCAGTAATCTAAATCTGTGGTATGAAAGAATACAAACAAAAGAAAAATCATTAACCTACCTTGGCAGAGTATAAATCAATCACAGTTGGAGTGTGCTCAATGGCCTGGTCAGTTTTAGAAAGAGAAAGGTCATACTATCCTCGTTTGTCATAACGCTGCATTCACACAGGTCTTCTAAGAAAAAATAAATTCCAAGAATAAGAGCATCAAAAGCAATGGTGGCTAACCTGTGCTAACAAGAATAAGGCCCACATAAGAGTTTAAGGAGGTTCTCTGTCCTCCCTCCATAAAAGTCCACAAAGTGCATCCATAAAAAGTCCATAAAAAAGAACGCTTGACACATTCACTGTTTATGTAGTGATCTGCAAGATCCATGCTTCATCTGCTAATGCAGCAGCAGTAGCCAAATCAACATCGTGCTTCAAAATCTGGCAATCTGAACATTTCAAAAAAGAAGCTACAAATAAGTACACTAAAAACAATAATAAATCATGAGAACATAATCCATCAAAGACCACTGAAGGACTGCAAGAAGATCCTGATAGAAATTTGTACTACTGTGACGAGCAACTCTGTCAAAAAAAATCAGAAACGTAACACCAAAATGATATTACAATATGTACCCATAGATGCATATATGCAAAAACTCAGATAACTTGCATATACTAATATTGGCACATCAACTCCAATATTCGTAAGAGTATAACTATTACCAATAGTTTATCCTTGGTCTGGGTACCAGACCTTGAAAACCATAACAGAAGGAGCAGTGGATGCAATAATCTTAATATGTGGCATGAAGGAATACAAAAAAAAGAAAAATCATTAACCTACCTTGGCAGAGTATAAATCAATCACAGTTGGAGTGTGCTCAATTGCCTCGTCGATTTTAGAAAGAGAAAGGTCATACTGTCCTCGTTTGTCATAACGCTGCATTCACACAGGTCTTCTAAGCAAAAAGAAATTCCAGGAATATAATAGGAAAATAGGAGTAAGAGCATCAAAAGCAATGGTGGCTAACCTGTGCTAACAAGAATAAGGCCCACATAAGAGTTTAAGGAGGTTCTCTGTCCTCCCTCCATAAAAGTCCACAAAGTGCATCCATAAAAAGTCCATAAAAAAGAACGCTTGACACATTCACTGTTTATGTAGTGATCTGCAAGATCCATGCTTCATCTGCTAATGCAAAAAAAGAAATAAATCATGAGAACAAATCAACATCGTGCTTCAAAAATCTGGCAATCTCAACACATTTCAAAAAAAAATCGAAGCTACAAATAAGTACACTAAAAACAATAATAAATCATGAGAACATAATCCATCAAAGACCACTGAAGGACTGCAAGAAGATCCCGATAGAAATTTGTACTAACCGTGACGAGCAACTCTGTCAAAAAAAAAAAAACGAATAACACCAAAATGATATTACAATATGTACCCATAGATGCATATATGCAAAAACTGAGATAACTTGCATATACTAATATTGGCACATCAACTCCAATATTTGTAAGAGTATAACTATTACCAATAGTTTATCCTTGGTCTGGGTACCAAAACCTTTGAAAACCATAACAGAAGGAGCAAAGGATGCAATAATCTTAATATGTGGCATGAAGGAATACAAAAAAAAGAAAAATCATTAACCTACCTTGGCGGTCACAGGTTGGAGTGTGCTCAATTGCCTCGTCGATTTTAGAAAGAAAAGGTCATACTATCCTCGTTTGTCATAACAACTCTGCATTCACACAGTCTTCTAAGCAAAAAAGAAATTCCAAAATAAATAGAAAAATAGAATAAGAGCATCAAAAGCAATGGTGGCTAACCTGTGCTAACAAGAATAAGGCCCACATAAGAGTTTAAGGAGGTTCTCTGTCCTCCCTCCATAAAAAAGTCCACAAAGTGCATCCATAAAAAGTCCATAAAAAGAACGCTTGACACATTCACTTTTTTTTATGTAGTGATCTGCAAGATCCATGCTTCATCTGCTAATGCAAAGCAGAGAGCCAAATCAACATCGTGCTTCAAAATCGCAATCTGAACATTTCAAAAAAGAAGCTACAAATAAGTACACTAAAAACAATAATAAATCATGAGAACATAATCCATCAAAGACCATCAAGGACCGCAAGAAGATCCTTGATAGAAATTTGTACCACCGTGACGAACAACTCTCAAAAAAAAAAATCGAAACGTAACACCAAAATGATATTACAATATGTACCCATAGATGCATATATGCAAAAACTCGATAACTTGCATATACTAATATTGGCACATCAACTCCAATATTCGTAAGAGTATAACTATTACCAATAGTTTATCCTTGGTCCGGGTACCAAACCTTCAAAACCATAATAGAAGGAGCAAAGGATGCAATAATCTTAATATGTGGCATGAAGGAATACAAAAAAAAAAAAATCATTAACCTACCTTGGCGGTATAAATCAATCACAGGTTGGGTGTGCTCAATTGCCTCGTCGATTTTAAAAGAGAAAGGTCATACTGTCCTCGTTTGTCATAACGCCGCATTCACACAGGTCTTCTAAGCAAAAAATAAATTCCAAGAATATAATAGGAAAATATAAGAAAAAGCAATGGTGGCTAACCCGTGCTAACAAGAATAAGGCCCACATAAGAGTTTAAGGAGGTTCTCTGTCCTCCCTCCATAAAAGTCCACAAAGTGCATCCATAAAAAGTCCATAAAAAAGAACGCTTGACACATTCATTTTTTATGTAGTGATCTGCAAGATCCATGCTTCATCTGCTAATGCAAAGAAGCAGAGCCAAATCAACATCGTGCTTTCAAAATCGCAATCAACATTTCAAAAAAGAAGCTACAAATAAGTACACTAAAAACAATAATAAATCATGAGAACATAATCCATCAAAGACCATCAAGGACCGCAAGAAGATCTTGATAGAAATTTGTACCACCGTGACGAACAAACAACTCGCAAAAAAAAAATCAGAAACGTAACACCAAAATGATATTACAATATGTACCCATAGATGCATATATGCAAAAACTCAGATAACTTGCATATACTAATATTGGCACATCAACTCCAATATTCGTAAGAGTATAACTATTACCAATAGTTTATCGTTGGTCAGGGCACCAGACCTTCAAAACCATAATAGAAGGAGCAGTGGATGCAATAATCTTAACCTGTGGCATGAAAGAAGACAAACAAAAGAAAAATCATTAACCAAACTTGGCAGAGTATAAATCAATCACAGTTGGAGTGTGCTCAATGGCCTCATCAATTTTAAAAAGAGAAAGGTCATATTGTCCTCGTTTGACATAATACTGCATTCACACAGGTCTTCTAAGCAAAAATAAAATCCAAGAATATACAAGGAGAAGAAGAGTAAGAGCATCAAAAGCAATGGTGGCTAACCTGTGCTAACAAGAATAAGGCCCACATAAGAGTTGAAGGAGGTTCTCTGTCTTCCCTGCATAAAAGTCCACAAAGTGCATCCATTAAAAGTCCATAAAAATCAACGCTTGACACATTCACTGTTTTTGTAGTGATACGCAAGATCCATGCTTGATCTGCTAATGCAGCAGCAGCCAAATCACCATCGTGCTTTCTGAACATTTCAAAAAAGAAGCTACAAAAAAGTACACTAAAAACAATAAAAAATCATGAGAACATAATCCATCGAAGACCACTGAAGGACTGCAAGATGATCTTGATAGAAATTTGTACTCCTGTGACGATCAACTCTGGCAAAAAAAATCAGAAACGTAACACCAAAATGATATTACAATATGTACCCATAGATGCATATATGCAAAAAGTCGATAACTTGCATATACTAAAATTGGCATCAACTCCAATATTTGTAAGAGTATAACTGAATCATCCTTGGTCGAGGTACCAAACCTTCAAAACCATAATAGAAGGAGCAATGGATGCAATGAATCAATCTTAACTCGGGTTTGAAAGAATACAAACAAAAGAAAAAAAATCATTAACCTCGTTTGTCATAACGTGTGCTCAATGGCCTCATCAATTTTATCATACTATCCTCGTTTGTCATAACGCATTCACAC
Organism: Morus alba; assembly: GCA_012066045.3. Classification (NCBI taxonomy): domain Eukaryota; kingdom Viridiplantae; phylum Streptophyta; class Magnoliopsida; order Rosales; family Moraceae; genus Morus; species Morus alba. The sequence goes on along the minus strand of CP050232.2, from coordinate 8,848,221 downwards.
AGTCTTCAAAGCAAAAAAATAAATTCCAAGAATAAGAGCATCAAAAAGCAATGGTGGCTAACCCGCTAACAAGAATAAGGCCCACATAAGAGTTTAAGGAGGTTCTCTGTCTTCCCCCATAAAAGTCCAAAAAGTGCATCCATAAAAAGTCCATAAAAAGAACGCTTGACACATTCATCGCTTTTTTTATGTAGTGATCTCGCAAGATCCATGCTTCATCTGCTAATGCAAAGAAGCAGCAAATCACCATCGTGCTTCAAAATCTGCTCATCAACATTTCAAAAAAGAAGCTACAAATAAGTACACTAAAAACAATAATAAATCATGAGAACATAATCCATCAAAGACCATTTGAAGGAATTGCAAGAGGATCTTGATAGAAATTTGTACTCTGCGTGACGAACAACTCTCAAAAAAAAAAAATCGAAACGTAACACCAAAATGATATTACAATATGTACCCATAGATGCATATATGCAAAAAGTCGATAACTTGCATATACTAAAATTGGCACATCAACTCCAATATTTGTAAGAGTATAACTATTACCAATAGTTTATCCTTGGTCGGGTACCAAACCTTCAAAACCATAATAGAAGGAGCGGTGGATGCAATAATGTGAATCTGTGGTATGAAAGAATACAAACAAAAGAAAAATCATTAACCAACCTTGGCGAGTATAAATCAATCACAGTTTGAGTGTGCTCAATGGCCTCATCAATTTTAGAAAGAGAAAGGTCATACTATCCTCGTTTGTCATAATATTTGCATTCACACAAGTCTTCTAAGAAAAAAAAAATTCCAAGAATAAAAGCATCAAAAGCAATGGTGGCTAACCCGTGCTAACAAGAATAAGGCCCACATAAGAGTTTAAGGAGGTTCTCTCCTCCCTCCATAAAAGTCCACAAAGTGCATCCATAAAAAGTCCATAAAAAAGAACGCTTGACACATTCACTTTGTTTATGTAGTGATCTGCAAGATCCATGCTTCATCTCGCTAATGCAAAGAAGCAGCCAAATCACCATCGTGCTTCAAAAATCGCAATCAAACATTTCAAAAAAAGAAGCTACAAATAAGTACACTAAAAACAATAATAAATCATGAGAACATAATCAATCAAAGACCATCAAGGACCGCAAGAAGATCCTGATAGAAATTTGTACTCTTGTGACGAACAACTCTGCAAAAAAAAAAATCGAAACGTAACACCAAAATGATATTACAATATGTACCCATAGATGCATATATGCAAAAAACTCGGATAACTTGCATATACTAATATTGGCACATCAACTCCAATATTTGTAAGAGTATAACTATTACCAATAGTTTATCCTTGGTCGGGGCACGGACCTTCAAAACCATAATAGAAGGAGCAAATGGATGCAATAATCTTAACAACATGAAAGAAGACAAACAAAAGAAAAATCATTAACCAACCTTGGCAGAGTATAAATCAATCACAGTTGGAGTGTGCTCAATGGCCTCATCAATTTTAGAAAGAGAAAGGTCATGTTGTCCTCGTTTGACATAATACTGCATTCACACAGGTCTTCTAAGCAAAAATAAATTCCAAGAATATACGAGGAGAAGAAGAGTAAGAGCATCAAAAGCAATGGTGGCTAACCTGTGCTAACAAGAATAAGGCCCACGTAAGAGTTCAAAGAGGTTCTCAGTCTTCCCTGCATAAAAGTCCACAATGTGCATCCATAAAGAGTCCATAAAAAGCTACGGTTGACACACTCACTGTTTATTTAGCGATCTGCAAGATCCATGCTTCATCTGCTAATGCAGCAGCAGCAGCTAAATCACTAACGTGCTTCAAATTCGGCACTCTGTACAGGTCAAAAAAGAAGCTACAGATAAGTACACTAAAAACAATAATAAATCATGAGAACATAATCCATCAAAGACCACTGAAGGACAGCAAGAGGATCTTGATAGAAATTTGTACAACTGTGACGAACAACTCTGGCAAAAAAAAATCAGAAACGTAACACCAAAATAATATGACAATATGTACCCATAGATGCATATATGCAAAAAGTCAGATAACTTGCATATACTAAAATTGGCACATCAACTCCAATATTTGTAAGAGTATAACTATTACCAATAGTTTATCCTTGGTCGGTACCAAACCTTCAAAACCATAATAGAAGGAGCGGTGGATGCAATAATCTTAACCGTGGGTATGAAAGAATACAAACAAAAGAAAAATCATTAACCTACCTTGGCGTAGTACAAATCAATCACAGGTTGGAGTGTGCTCAATGGCCTCATCAATTTTAGAAAGAGAAAGGTCATACTATCCTCGTTTGTCATAACGCATTCACACAGTCTTCTAAAGCAAAAATAAATTCCAAGAATAAGAGCATCAAAAACAATGGTGGCTAACCCGTGCTAACAAGAATAAGGCCCACATAAGAGTTTAAGGAGGTTCTCTGTCTTCCCCATAAAAAGTCCACAAAGTGCATCCATAAAAGTCCATAAAAAGAACGCTTGACACATTCACTTTGTGTATGTAGTGATCTGCAAGATCCATGCTTCATCTGCTAATGCAAAGAAGAACAGCCCAAAATCACCATCGTGCTTCAAAATCGGCTCTCTGAACATTTCAAAAAAGAAGCTACAAATAAGTACACTAAAAACAATAATAAATCATGAGAACATAATCCATCAAAGACCATCAAGGACCGCAAGAGGATCTTGATAGAAATTTGTACTCTTGTGTGACGAACAACTCGGCAAAAAAAATCGAAAACGAAACGTAACACCAAAATGATATTACAATATGTACCCATAGATGCATATATGCAAAAAGTCGATAACTTGCATATACTAAAATTGGCACATCAACTCCAATATTTGTAAGAGTATAACTATTACCAATAGTTTATCCTTGGTCGGGTACCAAACCTTCAAAACCATAATAGAAGGAGCAAGTGGATGCGATGTCCCAATCTGTGGTATGAAAAATACAAACAAAAGAAAAATCATTAACCTAACCTTGGCGGTATAAATCAATCACGGTTGGAGTGTGCTCAATGGCCTCGTCGGGTTTTAGAAAGAGAAAGGTCATACTATCCTCGTTTGTCATAACGTTTGCATTCACACAGTCTTCTAAGCAAAAATAAATTCCAAGAATAAGAGCATCAAAAGCAATGGTGGCTAACCTGTGCTAACAAGAATAAGGCCCACATAAGAGTTTAAGGAGGTTCTCTGTCTTCCTTGCATAAAAAGTCCACAAAGTGCATCCATAAAAAGTCCTTAAAAAAAACGCTTGACACATTCACATGTGTGTGTAGTGATCTGCAAGATCCATGCTTGATCTGCTAATGCAAAGAAACAAAATCACCATCGTGCTTCAAAATCTGCTCTCTCAACATTTCAAAAAAAGAAGCTACAAATAAGTACACTAAAAACAATAATAAATCATGAGAACATAATCCATCAAAGACCATCAAGGACCGCAAAGAGGATCTTGATAGAAATTTGTACTCATGTGACGAACAACTCGCAAAAAAAAAAATCGAAAACGTAACACCACAATGATATTACAATATGTACCCATAGATGCATATATGCAAAAAGTCGAGATAACTTGCATATACTAAAATTGGCACATCAACTCCAATATTTGTAAGAGTATAACTATTACCAATAGTTTATCCTTGGTCGGTCGTACCAAACCTTCGTAACCATAATAGAAGGAGCGAAGTGGATGCAATAAATCTAAATCATGGTATGAAAGAATACAAACAAAAGAAAAATCATTAACCTACCTTGGCAGACTATAAATCAATCACAGTTGGAGTGTGCTCAATGGCCTCATCAATTTTAGAAAGGGAAAGGTCATATTGTCCTCGTTTGTCATAATACTGCATTCACACAGGTCTTCTAAGCAAAAATAAATTCCAAGAATATACAAGGAGAAGAAGAGTAAGAGCATCAAAAGCAATGGTGGCTAACCTGTGCTAACAAGAATAAGGCCCACGTAAGAGTTCAAGGAGGTTCTCAGTCTTCCCTGCATAAAAGTCCACAATGTGCATCCATAAAGAGTCCATAAAAAGCTACGGTTGACACACTCACTGTTTATTTAGCGATCTGCAAGATCCATGCTTCATCTGCTAATGCAGCAGCAACAGCTAAATCACTAACGTGCTTCAAATTCGGCACTCTGTACAGGTCAAAAAAGAAGCTACAGATAAGTACACTAAAAACAATAATAAATCATGAGAACATAATCCATCAAAGACCACTGAAGGACTGCAAGAGGATCATGAGAGAAATTTGTACCAGTTGACGAGCAACTCTGCCAAAAAAAATCAGAATCGTAACACCAAAATGAGATTACAATATGTACCCATAGATGCATATATGCAAAAACTCAAATAACTTGCATAAACTAATATTGGCACATCAACTCCAATATTCGTAAGAGTATAACTATTACCAATAGTTTATCGTTGGTCAAGGCACCAGACCATCAAAACCATAATAGGAGCAGTGGATGCAATAATCTTAATCTGTGGCATGAACGAAGACAAAGAAAAGAAAAATCATTAACCAACCTTGGCAGAGTATAAATCAATCACAGTTGGAGTGTGCTCAATGTCCTCGTCAATTTTAGAAAGAGAAAGATCATACTGTCCTCGTTTGTCAAAATGCTGCATTCACACAGGCCTTCCAAGCAAAAACAAATTCCAAGAATATACAAGGAGAAGAAGAGTAAGCATCAAAAGCAATGGTGGCTAACCTGTGCTAACAAGAATAAGTCCCACATAAGAGTTGAAGGAGGTTCTCTTTCTTCCCTGCCTAAAAGTCCACAGAGTGCATCCATAAAAAGTCCATAAAAAGCTACGCTTGACACATTCACTGTTTATGAAGCGATCTGCAAGATCCATGCTTCATCTGAATGCAGCAGCAGCAGCCAAATCACCATCGTGCTTCAGAAATCTAAGATGCAAATATGATCATGCGTTAAGAGTCCCCCATTAAAAAGAAAAACCACCCACTCTAGCATATGTCTTAAACACAAATAATAATTCAAGGGTGCCCTTAGCCAAACACCTACTAGTCCAGGCTCCAAGTTTCTAACCGCCGCACTCCTGCAAGAATGACATATATACATATAAGAGAAACCTTATTCGCTGTGATCTTACCTGAGTCTAATCCCTGTACCCATCAATCATGCATTTTGCATGCACATCTCAAACAATAGTGTTAGAACTTGAGGGATTGCTCACCTGCAAAAATTTCCGTTTTTGACACCAATGCCTTGGCACAGTCTGATATTCCGGTAAGACTTGAAAAAACCAACAACTTGGGATCTCACTCTTTGTTGCGTCCCAAACACGAAAATGGATAAACACAAAGACACGACTAGGGAACGAGGTCAAAACAAAAGCGTATAGAAACTAGAATGCAAGCCCCGAAGCTAAATTTGAGAGCAAGAGAGAGCGGGCAAGCATTTTCAACAGAGATATCCATACCTCAACAACATCGAGGCCCTGGAGCGGATCTGTTTTTAGTTAAGCAATCTTCATCCTCCGTTGAAGGCGAAAGGTGTAAAAAAAGTGCTTTTGCCCGACTTCACAACATAAGTGGTTATAATGAATTTTTCATTATTAATGGAAATTGGTCATTAAACCTTTTTTTCTTATTTGACAAGCCTTTCTCTTTTTGTTGGTCATATTGTTCCTCCTCTTAGAGTCCGAGTCAAGAGTCGACCTTCTATTTGCAATTCCCAGTGTTCTCATCGGACTCATCTTTCTTGTCCTCCTTAGAACAAGGAAGAAATGCCTCAGTAATATTCTTCACAACAAAATGAATATCAAAGGGAAAGTATCTTTCTAAAGACTATAACATAATTACTTCATACCTTGGCACCAGCAGAATCCTGAAAACTGAATTTTTCAAATATTTTTCTAAATTCCTCATCCATACCATCTTCTAACTCTGCTTTCTCAAAGACATACTCTACTTCAACTTGATCCACACTCAAAGACATACTCTACTTCAACTTGATCCACAATCTGAAAATTGTTGAAATAAAAATAAGTTTATCATAATATGCCTATTGATTAGAACTGGCAAATTACTAGGGTGATAAAACACCTAAACAAATCTAGTTACATATCCATATCCACCTAGACCGTAAAATTTATCTGAAAAGAAAATGCTAATTTCATACAGGGTAAAAGCAATCACCATTGTCTTAATTAGTTCTATCCGTCAAGAAAGATAACAACAAAAAATTTCATTTCTTATGACTATTAGAAAATTTCATTTCATTTCATTTCATTTCATACCTTGGCAGTGGATGCAATAATCTTCATCTGTGGCATGAAAGAAGACAAACAAAAGAAAAATCATTAACCTACCTTGGCAGAGTATAAATCAATCAGAGTTGGAGTGTGCCCAATGGCCTCATCAATTTTAGAAAGAGAAAGGTCATACTGTCCTCGTTTGTCATAATGCTGCATTCACACAGGTTTTCTAAGCAAAAACAAATTCCAAGAATATACAAGGAGAAGAAGAGTAAGAGCATCAAAGCCAATGGTGGCTAACCTGTGCTAACAAGAATAAGGCCAACATAAGAGTTCAAAGAGGTTCTCTGTCTTCCCTGCATAAAAGTCCACAGAGTGCATCCATAAAAAGTCCATAAAAAGCTACGCTTGAGACATTCACTATTTATGTAGCGATCTGCAAGATCCATGCTTCATCTGCTAATGCAGCAGCCGCTAAATCACCATCGTGCATCAAATCCGGCACTCTGCACATTTCAAAAACGAAGCTACAGATAAGTACACTAAAAACAATAATAAATCATGAGAACATAATCCATCAAAGACCACTGAAGGACTGCAAGAGGACCTTGATAGAAATTTGTACTACTGTGACGAACAACTCTTCGAAAAAAAATCAGAAACGTAACACCAAAATGATATTACAATATGTACCCATAGATGCATATATGCAAAAACTCAGATAACATGCATATACTAATATTGGCATATCAACTCCAATATTCGTAAAAGTATAACTATTACCAATAGTTTATCCTTTGTCAGGGCACCAGGCCTTCAAAACCATAATAGAAGGAGCAGTGGATGCAATAATCTTAATCTGTGGCATGGAAGAAGACAAACAAAAGAAAAATCATTAACCTACCTTGGCAGAGTATAAATCAATCACAGTTGGAGTGTGCTCAATGTCCTCGACAATTTTAGAAAGAGAAAGATCATACTGTCCTCGTTTATCATAATGCTGCATTCACACAGGTCTTCGAAGCAAAAACAAATTCCAAGAATATACAAGGAGAAGAAGAGTAATAGCTTCAATAGCAGTGGTGACTAACCTGTGCTAACAAGAAAAAGGCCCACATAAGAGTTCAAGGAGGTTCTCTGTCTTCCCTGCATAAAAGTCCACAGAGTGCATCCATAAAAAGTCCATAAAAAGCTACGCTTTAGACATTCACTGTTTATGTAGCGATCTGCAAGATCCGAGCTTCATCTGAATACAGCAGCAGCAGCCAAATCACAATCGTGCTTCAAAATCCGGCACTCTGAACATTTCAAAAAAGAAGCTAAAGACAAGTACATTAAAAATAATAATAAATCATGAGAACATAATCCATCAAAGACCACTGAAAGACTGCAAGAGGATCTTGATAGAAATTTGTACCCCTGTGACGAACAACTCTACCAAAAAAAATCAAAAACGTAACACCCAAATGATATCACAATATGTACTCATAGATGCATATATGCAAAAACTCAGATAACATGCATATACTAATATTGGCATATCAACTCCAATATTCGTAAGAGTATAACTATTACCAATAGTTTATCCTGGGGTCTGGGCACCAGACCTTCAAAACCATAATAGAAGGAGCAATGAATGCAATAATCTTAATCTGTGGCATGAAAGAAGACAAACAAAAGAAAAATCATTAACCTACCTTGGCACAGTATAAATCAATCACAGTTGGAGTGTGCTCAATGGCCTCATCAATTTTAGAAAGAGAAAGGTCATACTGTCCTCGTTTGTCAAAATGCTGCATTCACACAGTTCTTCTTTGCAAAAACAAATTCCAAGAATATACAAGGAGAAGAAGAGTAAGAGCATCAAAAGCAATGGTGGCTAACCTGTGCTAACAAGAATAAGGCCCACATAAGAGTTCGAGGAGGTTCTCGGTCTTCCCTGCATAAAAGTCCACAAAGTGCATCCATAAAGAGTCCATAAAAAGCTACGGTTGACACACTCACTGTTTATGTAGCGATCTGCAAGATCCATGCTTCATCTACTAATGCAGCAGCAGCAGCTAAATCACCATCGTGCTTCAAATCCGGCACGCTGAACATTTCAAAAAAGAAGCTACAGATAAGTGCACTAAAAACAATAATAAATCATGAGAACATAATCCATCAAAGACCACGGAAGGACTACAAGAGGATCTTAAGAGAAATTTGTACCACTGTGACGAGCAACTCTTCCAAAAAAATCAGAAACGTAACGCGAAAATGATATTACAATATGTACCAATAGATGCATATATGCAAAAACTCAGATAATTTGCATATACTAATATTGGCATATCAACTCCAATATTCGTAAGATTATAACTATTACCAATAGTTCATCCTTGGTAAGGGCACAAGACATTCAAAACCGTAGTAGGAGCAGTGGATGCAATAATCTTAATCTGTGGCATTAAAGAATATAAACAAAAGAAAAATCATTAACCTACCTCGGCAGAGTATAAATCAATCACAGTTGGAGTGTGCTCAATGTCCTCGTCAATTTTAGAAAGAGAAAGATCATACTGTCCTCGTTTGTCATAATGCTGCATTCACACAGGTCTTCTAGGGAAAAACAAATTCCAAGAATATACAAGGAGAAGAAAAGTAAGAGCATCAAAAGCAATGGTGGCTAACCTGTGCTAACAAGAATAAGTCCCACATAAGAGTTGAAGGAGGTTCTCTTTCTTCCCTGCATAAAAGTCCACAGAGTGCATCCACAAAAAGTTACGCTTGACAGATTTACTGTTTATGTAGCGATCTGCAAGATCCATGGTTCATATGCTAGTGCAACAGTAGCAGCCAAATCACCATCGTGCTTCAAAATCTGGCACTCTCAACATTTCAAAAAGAAGCTACAGATAAGTACACTAAAAACAATAATAAATCATGAGAACATAATCCCTCAAAGACAACTAAAGGACTGAATAAAGTAGACAAGGTGAGCGTATTTCAAACCTTATCAGCATCCTAAACAACCGGCATTATAAGAAAAATAGAGATGGCAAATACCTGAAGCTGACGAATGTCGAAAAAATGAGAAGAATACGACTTACCCAATGCCAAATTTAACAGAGAGCTGACGAACGCCTGAAAGAAGAAGAAGAAGGATAGCAATGCCATATAGCAAAGGAGTGCTCAAATATGCCGCTAAGGCATACAAATGTTCATGTACAATTTCTTCCATCTTCAACCTAGATAATGGCATACAGCCAACTCACATGCTAAGCACATGATAGAAGATAAAAGGATCCAGCAGTTAGATTACATCAAGATATTATTTTAAATTGCTGCAATTTTCCCATAATTTGCAAACCAGATTGTATATTCATGATACAAAATGAGAACTTGAACAAAAATCTATGTATACAACTACTTTTATTTTTTTTTCCCCTTGAATGTGGGTGTATTTAGTACCGTGCTACAAGCAAAATGAACGCTATACTCGAATAATTTATAAACATTGGACAAATATAACATCCAACGTTTTAAAACTCAAAATACAACTTTTCATTTCCCATCGATTACAAAAATGGGGCAAAGAGCCCCATACTAAACCAAAAGTCATGAATGGCTTATGTACGTCATTAATAGAACACCAACAAAGTATTATCGTACCTTATCCCTATGGCAAAGCGGTTCTAGAACTCGAGCACCAACCGCATAACTCAAGTCCTCCAACCCGCTTTCGATTTTCAATAAATATCAATCAAACTCGACACTCAATAGTCAATATTCGAAAGCAATCAACAAATATATATTTGAAATTTTTGGATTCTCTAAATGCACCTAGGCGTAATTCCAAGGTTATAGCTGAGAATTAACTATAAAAACAAGAAAATTTAAATCACCTCCATTTTAACTCGGCAATGTTATCAACTTGTGTCTCGATTGTCTTGCACAAAGCTCGAAAACAAGAATGTGAAGGCACTCAAACTCACCCGAAACAACCATTTAATTTAATAAAAACAAAAAAAAGCAATTTTATGATAATCCCCGATCAAAAACGCCCAAATCATCACCAACATAAATCCCAGCCTCAAATTTAGCTTATCTGAGCACAAGTACTTTCCATTATAAAACAGTCCTAGATATTTATTGTTTTACTCGACTTTTTGCTACCCAATAACCCAATTCATTGAGATCCAAAGTATGCAGTCATTCACTTTGATATCGAATCAATGCAAAACCCTGTTTGGTTGCTGAGAAAATGCAGAGAAACTTTGAAAAACAGAAACGTACTAATGAAGTGAAAGGAAGCCAGAAGAAGTTAAAAGGGAAAGAGAGAAAAGGGACCTCTTGTTTGCCCTTGCTGAGGGGCTTGTCGAGGACGTTAGAGTATTGCTTGATCTTGCCGACCCCAATCATGGCTTCACAACAACCAACTTGACTTCTGCAACAGCAGACACAAAGAATTATGGTTCTGATGAACTAAACTTTACAGTCTCTAATGTACGAGTTTCTTTGTTCCAAGTTTGCAACACACTCTTAGCCCATGAAATTAAAATAGGGAACAATAATTCCGATAAGATAACTCAAATTAGTGAACACTGCAACAGTCAAATATGTTTCCGATGAACGTTAGTCATGAACACGTTAATACGCTCCTTTAGTAAATTTCCGATTTTAATAAACCAAGCCAAGAATGCAAAATCAAATTCACTTGGTTTACAATAACATAACTAAATTCTAACTACAAACATGTACTTATAAACACAATACTCAATCTACCAGAAAAAAAAAATTTCTCAAGATCAATGAGGAATATATTATATAGACCACTATTTATTACCTTGATAACGTATTTGCTCCTCTTTAGCGCTGATCAACAAATCAGAACTATTTGATTTTAGCCGAGTAGAAGCCCTGCGCAATAGAGAGAACTAGGGTTCGTGATGAAAATACCTGAAATAGGCGGCGATCAGCACAAAAACAGAGGACGAGAGAGTGTAAGAGTACTACAAACGAAACGGCAACAACGAACCGGCGGCAGCGACCAACACAAAATCAACAGAGGAAGCAATGAACCAGCACAGGTGATGAATCGCCGACTCGGAGATGATAAACCGGCGATGGCGACGAATCGGGGGCAGAGGCGACGAATTGGCGGCAACTGTTAACACAGAACAGAGATAGAGAGAGAGCTACATATGGCGATGGATAAGAATCGGCAATGGAGGCAACGGATCGACGGCGGTGATCAACACAGAATGGGATGACGATTGTCAGATCTGCTCGTTCAGTGCGTTGCTCGGCGATAATGGCGTTCCGATAGAGAGAGAGAGAGTAATTGATGATCTGATGAGGAGGAAAAGAGAGATTTGAGGGAGAAATTGTCTTCTGATTGGGACGAGAGAAAATTTGAGAGTGAGAAAGTAAAAAAGTCGGGCTCTTCTTTAGTTGGTCAGACTTCATTTGAATTTGAGGACTGCCCTCGGGGGCAAGACTTTAGTTTTATTTGATGGTACAAATATATGTATTAATACGACGACCCAAATCCCAATGCCCTTTAAACATTTATCAATTATAAAATAAGGAAAATTATATGGTAGGGTATGAAACCCTACCGATGGAGTGTAATCATGAACATCCATCAAATTAAAATCATATGAAATTAACAAGAACATAATACCTTATCTAATTTTTTTTTTTTTTTTTTTTTTATGAATATCTTATATTTATAAGTCAAGTCTCTTTGAATTTGTCAGACGGTAAAAATATTAAATTCTGAACATAATTAAAAAAATGTTTATCTTATTTAGTAAAGTTAATATAATTGTATAATAGTAAATCTTGAATTTACCGTATTTTGAAATTGTAAATCATAAATCATATTCAAAATTTACGAAGAAAATTGAAATTGTATTTTGATGGTAAATCCTAAATTTACACTATAAATTCAAATATTATGGAAAATACAATATGTTTTCTGATAGTAAATTATAAATTTACACTGTGAATCCCAACTGGCATTGAGAGAGAGAGGAATGGACCCACGAACGACATATATAGAAAAAAAGAGATCTAGAGAGAGAAAAAAAAAAATGATAAAAGGGTAAAATTGAAAAATGAAAAATTCAAACCATAAAAAGCCATATAAATTTCTATGGTTATTTACTAACATAAATGCGCTAACTATGGATATGACGACGCAGAAAATAAATCGATTAATTAAACTCATATTTCTATTCACGAAAAACGAACATGAGATAACAAATTTTAGTCTTTCATTTTAAATGTAGGGTTATTTTCTATAATTTCCTTTATAAAAGAATTCACAACTAAATATTACTATCCCATAGGCCATACTACACAGCCCCGTGTTGGGTCTTATACATTTGGTATTGTTTTAAGGACCTTTGTAACCACTATCCCATAGGCCGTGTTCTGATTTTCTTCTACCTCGGTATTTTTAGCTTTTTAGGGTTTTTTTTTCCAAAAATTTTTCTGGGGCTTTTTTCTTGGGGGTTTTTTTTAGGGGTGATTTTTCTTTTGGGTGTTTTTTTTGGAGATGTTTTATTGGTGTTGTTTTGGGAGTTCTTTTTTTGGGTTTTTTTTGCGGTTTTTTTAGGGTTTTTTAGGTTCTCTGCCTTCCCTGCATAAAAGTCCACAAAGTGAATCCATAAAAAGTCCATAAAAAGCAACGCTTGTCACATTCACTGTTTATGTAGTGATCTGCAAGATCCATGATTCATCTGCTAATGCAGCAGCAGCAGCCAAATCAACATCGTGCTTTAAAATTCGGCTCTTTGAACATTTCAAAAAAAAGCTACTGATAAGTACACTAAAAACAATAATAAATCATGAGAACATAATCCATCAAAGACCACTGAAGGACTGCAAGAGGACCTTGATAGAAATTTGTACTACTGTGACGAACAACTCTGCGAAAAAAAATCAGAAACGCAACACCAAAATGATATTACAATATGTACCCATAGATGCATATATGCAAAAACTCAGATAACTTGCATATACTAATATTGGCACATCAACTCCAATATTTGTAAGAGTATAACTATTAGCAATAGTTTATTCTTGGTATGGGTACCAGACTTTCAAACCCATAATAGAAGGAGCAGTGGATGCAATAATCTTAATTTGTGGCATGAAAGAATACAAACAAAAGAAAAATCATTAACCTACCTTGGCAGAGTATAAATCAATCACAGTTGGAGTGTGCTCAATGGCCTTGTCAGTTTTAGAAAGAGAAAGGTCATACTATCCTCATTTGTCATAACGCTGCATTCACACAGGTCTTCTAAGAAAAAACAAATTCCAAGAATATAACGAACAACTCTGCACAAAAAATAAAAAACGTAACAACAAAATGATATTACAATATGTACGCATAGATGCATATATGCAAAAACTCAGATAACTTGCATATACTAAAATTGGCACATCAACTCCAATATTAAATCAAAAATTACAATTTACCCTTGGACTATTACGGAATCCATTACCCTTAAAGCCTTGGTAGAAGGAGCGGACCAATAATCTTCAAAGCCATAATAAACAAAAGAAAAATCATTAACCTACCTTGGAAAATAAATCAATCATTGGAGTGTGCTCAATCGCCTCAAAAAAGAAGAAAAAGAATACAAAAAAAAGAAAAATCATTAACCTACCTTCTAAAAAAAACAAATTCAAGAATATACAAGTAGAAGAAGAGTAAAAGCAACAAAAGCAATGGTGGCTAAAATTTTAGAAAAGGCCAACATAAGAGTTGAAGGAGGTTCGATTGTCATAATCTTGTCCAAAAAGTGCATTCATGAAAAGTCCATAAAAAGCAAAAAACAAATTCCAAGAATATACAATATAGAAGATCCATGTATTTCCGTAAGAGCACTATTAAAATCAATGGTGGCTAACTGGCTCTCTCACCATTTCCTAAAAGAAGAATAAATAAGTACAACAAATAAGAATCATGAGAACATAATCCAAGGAGGTTCTTTGAGGATTCCATAGAAAAAATTGATAAAAACCTTGCCAAAAAAATCATGCATCCATGAAAAATATCCATAAATGCAAAAATTGCAAAATGTCACATTGCATATACAAAATTGACACATCAACTTTTTCAATTGACAATCAACTCCAATAATTTATCCTTGGTCGGGATCCATTCAAAACCATCAAAATAGAGCAATGGATGCAATAACTTTAATCTGTGGCATGAAAGAATACAAACAAAAGAAAAATTATTAACCTTGAAAATTAAATCAATCACACTTGGAGTGTGCTCAATTCTTCAGTTAAAAAGAGAAACGTCCATAAAAAGTCCATCAAAACGCATTCACACAGTTCTAAGCACAAAAAATTCCAAGAATATAAATCAGAAGAGTAAGAATCATAGTCCTGGCTAAAGACCTAACAAGAATAAGGCCCACATAAGAGTTGAAAAGGGTTCTTGATAATAAACATTTCAAAAGTGCATCCATGAAAAGTCCATAAAAAGCAACGTACACATTCAAACAATGTAATGAAATCCATGATGCAAACAAAATCACCATCTACCAAAAAAAAGAAAAGATAAGTAACAAAAAAAAAAATAAATCATTAGAACATTATCCATCAAAGACCATTTTACTAAAAAATGCATAAAATGCAAAAACTCAAAAATGACTAACACCAAAATGATATTATAATACTAATATTGGCAAAAAATCAACTCCAATATTTGTAATCAACTCCAATATAACTATTATTACCAATAGTTTATCCTTGGTCCGGGTACCAAACCTTCAAAACCATAATAGAAGGAGCAAAGGGATGCAATAATCTTAATATGTGGCATGAAAGAATACAAAAAAAAAAAAATCATTAACCTACCTTGGCGGAGTATAAATCAATCACACTTGGAGTGTGCTCAATGCCTCGTCGGTTTTAGAAAGAGAAAGGTCATCTTCCTCGTTTGTCATAACGCTGCATTCACACAAGTCTTCTAAGCAAAAAGAAATTCCAAGAATATACAAGGAAAAGAAGAGTAAGAGCATCAAAAGCAATGGTGGCTAACCTATGCTAACAAGAATAAGGCCCACATAAGAGTTGAAGGAGGTTCTCTGTTTCCCGCGCATAAAAGTCCACAAAGTGCATCCATAAAAAGTCCATAAAAAGCAACGCTTGTCACATTCAATTGTTTATGTAGTGATATGCAAGATCCATGCTTCATCTACAATGCAAAGAAGCGTAAAATCACCATCGTGCTTTAAAATCCGGCTCTCTCAAACATTTCAAAAAAGAAGCTAAATCGATAAGTACACTAAAAAAACAATAATAAATCATGAGAACATAATCCATCAAAGACCACATAAGGACCGCAAGAGGGATCTTGATAGAAATTTGTACTATTTGTGAGGAACAACTCTACAAAAAAAAAATCGAAACGTAACACCAAAATGATATTACAATATGTACCCATAGATGCATATATGCAAAAACTCAAAAAACTTGCATATACTAAAATTGACACATCAACTCCAATATTTGTAAGAGTATAACTATTACCAATAGTTTATCCTTGGTCCGGGTACCAAACCTTGAAAACCATAATAGAGGAGCATTGGATGCAATAATCTTAATATGGGCATGAAAGAAACAAAAAAAGAAAAATCATTAACCTACCTTGGCAGAGTATAAATCAATCACAGGTTGGAGTGTGCTCAATGGCCTCTTCGGTTTTAGAAAGAAAAGGTCATCTTGTCTTCGTTTGTCATAACGCCGCATTCACACGTGTCTTCTAAGCAAAAAGAAATTCCAAGAATATACAAGGAAAAGAAGAGTAAGAGCATCAAAAGCAATGGTGGCTAACCCGTGCTAACAAGAATAAGGCCCACATAAGAGTTGAAGGAGGTTCTCGTCTTCCCCTGATAAAAAAGTCCACAAAGTGCATCCATAAAAAGTCCATAAAAAGCAACGCTTGTCACATTCACTTTGCTTATGTAGTGATATGCAAGATCCATGCTTCATCCTACAATGCGGCCAGCATCACCAAATCAACATCGTGCTTTAAAATCCGGCTCTCAACATTTCAAAAAAGAAGCTACTATAAGTACACTAAAAAACAATAATAAATCATGAGAACATAATCCATCAAAGACCACTTTGAAGGACTGCAAGAGGACCTTGATAGAAATTTGTACTATTGTTGTGAAGAACAACTCTTGCAAAAAAAATCGAAACGTAACACCAAAATGATATTACAATATGTACCTATAGATGCATATATGCAAAAACTCGTAAAACTTGCATATACTAAAATTGACATCAACTCCAATATTTGTAAGAGTATAACTATTACCAATAGTTTATCCTTGGTCGTGGTACCAATCCTTCAAAACCATAATAGGAGCAATGGATGCAATAATGTTAATCTGTGGCATGAAAGAATACAAACAAAAGAAAAATTATTAACCTACCTTGGCAGAGTATAAATCAATCACAGTTGGAGTGTGCTCAATGGCCTCTTCAATTAGAGAAAGAGAAAGGTCATACTGTCTTCGTTTGGCATAACGTTGCATTCACACAGGTCTTCTAAGCACAACAAATTACAAGAATATACAAGGACAAGAAGAGTAAGAGCATCAAAAGCAATGGTGGCTAACCTGTGCTAACAAGAATAAGGCCCACATAAGAGTTGAAGGAGGTTCTCTGTCTTCCTTGCATAAAAGTCCACAAAGTGCATCCATGAAAAGTTCATAAAAAGCAATGCTTGACACATTCACTGTTTATGTAGCGATCTGCAAGATGCATGCTTCATCTCGCTAACGCAACAAAGCAAAGCAACAAATCACCATCGTGCTTTTAAAATCCGGCTTCTCAACATTTCAAAAAAGAAGCTGATAATAAGTACACTAAAAAAATAATAAATCATGAGAACATAATCCATCAAAGACCACGGAAGGAATGCAAAAGGATCTTGATAGAAATTTGAACTCTTGTGACGAAACAACTCTGCGCCAAAAAAATCGAAACGTAACACCAAAATGATATTACAATATGTACCCATAGATGCATATATGCAAAAACTCGATAACTTGCATATACTAAAATTGACACATCAACTCCAATATTTGTAAGAGTATAACTATTACAAATAGTTTATCCTTGGTCGGGGTACCGGACCTTCAAAACCATAATAGAAGGAGCAAAGTGGATGCAATAATGTTAATATGTGGCATGAAAGAATACAAACAAAAAAAAATTATTAACCTACCTTGGCGAGCATAAATCAATCACACTTGGAGTGTGCTGCTCAATTGCCTCTTCAATTTTAGAAAGAGAAACGTCATACAGTCTTCGTTTGTCATAACGTTGCATTCACACAGGTCTTCTAAGCACAACAAATTACAAGAATATACAAGGACAAGAAGAGTAAGAGCATCAAAAGCAATGGTGGCTAACCTATGCTAACAAGAATAAGGCCCACATAAGAGTTGAAGGAGGTTCTCTGTCTTCCCTGCATAAAAGTCCACAAAGTGTATCCATGAAAAGTCCATAAAAAGCAACGCTTGACACATTCACTGTTTATGTAGTGATATGCAAGATCCATGCTTCACCTACAATGCAGCAGCAGCAGCCAAATCACCATCGTGCTTCAAAATCTGGCTCTCTGTACATTTCAAAAAAGAAGCTACAGATAAGTACACTAAAAACAATAATAAATCATGAGAACATAATCCATCAAATACCACTGAAGGACTGCAAAAGGATCTTGATAGAAATTTGTACTACTGTGACGAACAACTCTGCCAAAAAAAATAAGAAACGTAACACCAAAATGATATTACAATATGTACCTATAGATGCATATATGCAAAAACTCAGAAAACTTGCATATACTAAAATTGACACATCAACTCCAATATTCGTACGACTATTACCAATAGTTTATCCTTGGTCAGGGCACCAGACCTTCAAAACCATAATAGGAGCAGTGGATGCAATAATGTTAATCTGTGGCACGAAAGAATAGAAACAAAAGAAAAATTATTAACCTACCTTGGCAGAGCATAAATCAATCACATTTGGAGTGTGCTCAATGGCCTCTTCAATTAGAGAAAGAGAAAGGTCATACTGTCTTCGTGTGGCATAACGTTGCATTCACACAGGTCTTCTAAGCACAACAAATTACAAGAATATACAAGGACAAGAAGAGTAAGAGCATCAAAAGGAATGGTGGCTAACCTGTGCTAACAAGAATAAGGCCCACATAAGAGTTGAAGGAGGTTCTCTGTCTTCCCTGCATAAAAGTCCACAAAGTGCATCCATGAAAAGTCCATAAAAAGGAACGCTTGACACATTCACTGTTTATGTAGTGATATGAAAGATCCATGCTTCACCTACAATAATGCAAAGAAAGAAGCAAAAATCACCATCGTGCTTTAAAATCGGCTCTCTGAACATTTCAAAAAAGAAGTTCTGAGATAAGTACACTAAAAACAATAATAAATCATGAGAACATAATCCATCAAATACCATCAAGGAATGCAAAAGGATCTTGATAGAAATTTGTACTCATTGTGGCGAACAACTCGCCAAAAAAAATCGAAACGTAACACCAAAATGATATTACAATATGTACCTATAGATGCATATATGCAAAAACTCGGAAACTTGCATATACTAAAATTGACACATCAACTCCAAATTTGTAAGAGTATAACTATTACCAATAGTTTATCCTTGGTCGGGCACCGGACCTTCAAAACCATAATTGGGAGCAAAGGGATGCAATAATGTTAATATGTGGCATGAAAGAATACAAAAAAAAAAAAATTATTAACCTACCTTGGCAGTATAAATCAATCAATCACACTTGGAGTGTGCTCAACGGCCTCTTCAATTAGAGAAAGAGAAACGTCATACAGTCTTCGTTTGTCATAACGTTGCATTCACACAGGTCTTCTAAGCACAACAAATTACAAGAATATACAAGGACAAGAAGAGTAAGAGCATCAAAAGCAATGGTGGCTAACCTATGCTAACAAGAATAAGGCCCACATAAGAGTTGAAGGAGGTTCTCTGTCTTCCCCGCATAAAAGTCCACAAAGTGCATCCATAAAAGTCCATAAAAAGCAACGCTTGTCACATTCATCGCTTTATGTAGTGATATGCAAGATCCATGCTTCATCCTACAATGCAGCAGAAGAAGAAAAATCAACATCGTGCTTTAAAATCCGGCTCTCTGAACATTTCAAAAAAGAAGCTACGATAAGTACACTAAAAACAATAATAAATCATGAGAACATAATCCATCAAAGACCATCAAGGAATGCAAAAGGATCTTGATAGAAATTTGTACTATTTTGTGACGAACAACTCTCTGCCAAAAAAAAAATCGAAACGTAACACCAAAATGATATTACAATATGTACCTATAGATGCATATATGCAAAAACTCAGAAAACTTGCATATACTAAAATTGACACATCAACTCCAAAATTCGTACGACTATTACCAATAGTTTATCCTTGGTCAGGGCACCAGACCTTCAAAACCATAATTGGAGCAGTGGATGCAATAATGTTAATCTGTGGCATGAAAGAATAGAAACAAAAAAAAAATTATTAACCTACCTTGGCAGAGCATAAATCAATCACACTTGGAGTGTGCTCAATGGCCTCTTCAATTAGAGAAAGAGAAAGGTCATACTGTCTTCGTTTGGCATAACGTTGCATTCACACAAGTCTTCTAAGCACAACAAATTACAAGAATATACAAGGACAAGAAGAGTAAGAGCATCAAAAGCAATGGTGGCTAACCTGTGCTAACAAGAATAAGGCCCACATAAGAGTTGAAGGAGGTTCTTTGTCTTCCCTGCATAAAAGTCCACAAAGTGCATCCAAAAAAGTCCATAAAAGCATCCTTGACACATTCAAAGTTATGTAGTGAAATGCAAGATCCATGCTTCACCTACAATTCAAAGAAGCGCTTATGTAATCACCATCGCAATCCATCCTCTGTACACTTCAAAAAAAAGAAGCTAAAAGATAAGTACACTAAAAACAATAATAAATGATGAGAACATAATCCATCAAATACCACATAAGGACGAAAGAGAATCTTAAAAAGAAATTTGTACTCTAAGTACACTAAAAACAATAAAAAATCATGAGAACATAATCCATCAAATGATAGTACAATATGTACCCATAGAGGGATATATGCAAAACTAGAAACTTGCATATACTAAAATTGACACATCAACTCCAACATTCGTTTAATATCTAAACCAATAGTTTATCCTTGGTTATGATACCGGACAATTAAAACCATAAGAGGATGCAATAATGTTAACTGCAAAAGAATACAAACAAAAGAAAAATTATTAACCTACCTAATATTGGCAATCAACTCCAATATTTGAAAAGAGAAAGGTCATAACTCATAACTATTCACATAGGTCTTCTTAAAACAAATTCCAAGAATATACAAGGACAAGAAAGTAAGAGCATCAAAAAATGGTGGCTAGAAGGCTAACAAGAATAAGGCCCATAAGAGTTGAAAGAGGTTCTTAATAAAAGTCCACAAAGTGCATCCAAAGGAATAAAAAGCAAAAAATTTTAAAAATCATTAACCATGTTTCATCTGAATGCAAGGTATAAAAATCACCATCTTGCTTCACAAATCTAAGATGCAAATATGATTGCCTCGTTAAAATCCCCCATTAAAAAGAAAACCACCATCTAGCATATATCTTAAACACAAAATAATTCAAGGGCCCTTAGCCAAACACCTTCTAGTCCAGGTTTCTAAGCAAAAGAAATTCCAAGAATATACAAATAAGAAAACCTTATTTGTTTCGTAATCTTAGAGTCTAATCAAAAGCAATCATGGTGGCATAACATCTCAAACAATGGTTTTAGAACTTAAGAATAAATAAGAGTTTTCACACCAATGCCTTCACAAGGATCAATCATGCATATTGCATGCATAAACCAAAACAATGGTGTTAAAAGAACCACAAAGTGCATCCAAAAAGTCCAAAAAAAAAGCAAATGGATAAACATTCAACCATTTATGTAGGTCAAAACAAAAGCAAGAAACAAAGCAAGCAGCCTTCATTTGAGAGCAAGAGAGAGCAAAGCATTTTCAACAAAATAATCCAAAAATCAACAACGCGAGGAGTTTAAAAAGCAATGGTGGCAATCTTCATCCTCCGACAAGAAAGAAAAAGTAAGCTAAAGGCTTTTGCACACTAAAACAAACAACAATAATGAATTTTTTCATTATTAACATAAAAAACATCAAAAACCATTTTTTTTTGAATGCAGAGGACCTTGATAGAAATTTGAATACCTTCTATTTGCGAAACAACTCATCTTTTTGTCCTCCTTAAACAAACGAAATGCCTCAACAATAAAATGAAAATGAATATCAAAGGAAATATTTCTAAAGACTATAACATATTTTCTTCAAAAAACCTTTAACTTGAAACCCGAATTTTTCAAATATTTTCTAAATTCATCAACCATCTTCAATATTTGTAAAGACATAACTATTAACATGATCCACAATCCGAAAATTGTTGAAATAAAAATAAGTTTATCATCCCTAATGATTAGAATCGGCAATTGGGTGATAAAACACCTAAAAAATCTAAAACTTAACAAATTGAAAACCATAACCTAGAAGGAATTTCATCCTTGATGGTAAAAGCAATCACCATTGTCTTAATTCATTGCAATAATAACAACAAAAATTTCATTTCTTAGGAATAGATTCAAAAAAAAAAATCATTAACCTACCTTGGCTTGAAAAAATAATAAATCAATCAAGAAGAAGTTCAGAAAAGACAATTGCCTCGTCGGTTTAGAAAAAAAAGGTCATCAATCTACCTAATTCTTTTTCTCCCCTGCAAATTTCAAATAATAGTCTTCTAAGCAAAAAAAACAAATTTTTCTTCCAAGAATATATTTCTTCTTCTTCTTCTTCTTGTTTTTTTTTTTTCAGCATCAAAAACAAATGGTGGCTAACCAAAATCATCCTAAAAGAATAAGGCCCACATAAGAGTTGAAGGAGGTTCTCTAGCTCTTCCATAATATAAAGTTCTTCCGATTTCAACACAAACAAACAACAATCCATAAAAAGTCCATAAAATAAGCAACGGTTTGTCACATTCAAAAAGAACTTCTTTTCTTATGTAAAAGAACTCCAAGATCTTTTAAAGATCCATGCTTCATCTCTAATCCAAAAAAAATAACAAAGCAAGCCAAAACATAAGTCTTGAAACAACGAAAAGAAAAAGCGAGATAACGACATCTTTAAAATCCGGCTCTCGACGTGCATTTCAAAAAAAAGCTACCCGTTCCCGCACTAAAAACAATAATAAATCATGAGAACATAATCCATCAAAGACCATCAAGGAATGCAAGAGGACCTTGATAGAAATTTGTACTATTTCGACGCCAACTCTTTTTTTTCCCCAAAAAATGTTTGGAAACGTAACACCAAAATGATATTACAATATGTAACCATAGATGCATATATGCAAAAAAGATTTTGCCAAGGATAATGGCAACTTGTTTATACTAATATTCCGCACATCAACTCCAATATTTGTAAGAGTATAACTATTACCAATAGTTTATCCTTTAGAGTTCTTGTGTTTTTAACCTTTTAAAACCATAATAGAAGGAGTTATATATATGCAATAATCTTAATAAATGGCATGAAGGAATACAAAAAAAAATTTTTAAAAATCATTAACCTTTATTTTTTGGCATTTGGGGTTTTTATCAATCACAGTTTTTTTTGAGTGTGGTTTTTTTTTGCCTTTGTTTTTTTTGGGAGATTTTTCTTGGGAAAGAAAGAAAATGTCATAATGTCCTCGTTTGTCATAAGGCTGCATTCACATAGGTCTTCTAAGCAAAACCAAATTCCAAGAATATACAAGGAGAAGAAGAGTAAGAGCATCAAAAGCAATGGTGGCTAACCTGTGCTAACAAGAATAAGGCCCACATAAGAGTTGAAGGAGGTTCCCTGTCTTCCCTGCATAAAAGTCCACAAAGTGCATTCATACAGAGTCCATAAAAAGCAACGCTTGTCACATTCATCGCTTATGTAGTGATCCGCAAGATCCATGCTTCATCTCTTTAATGCAAAGCAGAAAAAGCTAAAAATCAACATCGTGCTTTAAAATCCGGCTCTCTGAACATTTCAAAAAAGAAGCAAATGATAAGTACACTAAAAACAATAATAAATCATGAGAACATAATCCATCAAAGACCATCAAGGAATCGAATGCAAGAGGACCTTGATAGAAATTTGTACTATTGACGAACACAACTCTTCAAAAAAAAATCGAAACGTAACACCAAAATGATATTACAATATGTACCCATAGATGCATATATGCAAAAAACTCGGATAACTTGCATATACTAATATTAGCACATCAACTCCAATATTTGTAAGAGTATAACTATTACCAATAGTTTATCCTTGGTTTTCTACCGGACCTTCAAAACCCCTAATAGAAGGAGCAAATGGATGCAATAATCTTAATAATGTGGCATGAAGGAATACAAAAAAAGAAAAATCATTAACCTACCTTGGCGGTATAAATCAATCACAGGGAGATGGGGTGTGCTCAATTGCCTCGTCGGGTTTAGAAAGAGAAAGGTCATAATGTCCCTCGTTTGTCATAATCTTTGCATTCACATAGGTCTTCTAAGCAAAAAAGAAATTCCAAGAATATACAAGGAAAAGAGGAGTAAGAGCATCAAAAGCAATGGTGGCTAACCTGCTAAACAAGAATAAGGCCCACATAAGAGTTGAAGGAGGTTCTCTGTCTTCCCGCATAAAAGTCCACAAAGTGCATCCATAAAAGTCCATAAAAAGCAACGCTTGTCACATTCACTTTGTTTATGTAGTGATCTGCAAGATCCATGCTTCATCTCGCTAATGCAAAGCAGGAAGAAAAATCAACAACGTGCTTTAAAATCCGCTCTCAACATTTCAAAAAAAGAAGCTACTAATAAGTACACTAAAAACAATAATAAATCATGAGAACATAATCCATCAAAGACCATCAAGGAATGCAAGAGGACCTTGATAGAAATTTATACCATTGTGACAAACAACTCAACCAAAAAAAAATATAAAAAGCGTAACACCAAAATGATATTACAATATGTACCCATAGATGCATATATGCAAAAACTCAAATAACTTGCATATACTAATATTGGCATATCAACTCCAATATTTGTAAGAGTATAACTATTACCAATAGTTTATCCTTGGTCGGGTACCCGGACCTTCAAAACCATAATAGAAGGAGCGATGGATGCAATAATCTTAATATGGGCATGAAGGAATACAAAAAAAAAAAAATCATTAACCTACCTTGGCGGTAGTATAAATCAATCACGGTTGGAGTGTGCTCAATGTCCTCTTCAATTTTAGAAAGAGAAAGATCATCTTGTCCTCATTTGTCTTAATGTTTTGCATTCACACGTGTCTTCTAAGCAAAAAAAAATTCCAAGAATATAAAAGGAAAGAAGAGTAAGAGCATCAAAAGCAATGGTGGCTAACCTGTGCTAACTAACAAGAATAAGGCCCACATAAGAGTTGAAGGAGGTTCTCTGTCTTCCCCGCATAAAAGTCCACAAAGTGCATCCATAAAAAGTCCATAAAAAGCAACGCTTGTCACATTCACTTGTTATGTAGTGATCTGCAAGATCCATGCTTCATCTGCTAATCAAAGCAGCAGAGCTAAATCAACATCGTGCTTTAAAATCCGGCTCTCAAACATTTCAAAAAAAGAAGCTACGATAAGTACACTAAAAACAATAATAAATCATGAGAACATAATCCATCAAAGACCACCAAGGAATGCAAGAGGATCTTGATAGAAATTTGTACCCCGTGACGAACAACTCTACAAAAAAAATCGTAAACGTAACACCAAAATGATATTACAATATGTACCCATAGATGCATATATGCAAAAACTCAAATAACTAACTATATACTAATATTGGCACATCAACTCCAATATTTGTAAGAGTATAACTATTACCAATAGTTTATCCTTGGTCAAGGGTACCAAACCTTTAAAACCATAATAGAAGGAGCAAATGGATGCAATAATCTTAATCTGTGGCATGAAAGAAGAAAACAAAAAAAGAAAAATCATTAACCTACCTTGGCGGTATAAATCAATCACAATTGGAGTGTGCTCAATTGTCCTCTTCAATTTTAGAAAGAGAAAGGTCATCTTGTCCTCATTTGTTTAATGTTTTTGCATTCACACAGGTCTTCTAAGCAAAAAGAAATTCCAAGAATATACAAGGAAAAGAAGAGTAAGAGCATCAAAAGCAATGGTGGCTAACTTTGTGCTAACAAGAATAAGGCCCACATAAGAGTTGAAGGAGGTTCTCTCATTCCCCGCATAAAAGTCCACAAAGTGCATCCATAAAAAGTCCATAAAAAGCAACGCTTGTCACATTCATTTATTTATGTAGTGATCTGCAAGATCCATGCTTCATCTCAATAATGCAAAGCAGAAGCAAAATCAACATCGTGCTTTAAAATCCCTCTCTGAACATTTCAAAAAAAAGAAGCTACTGATAAGTACACTAAAAACAATAATAAATCATGAGAACATAATCCATCAAAGACCAAAGGACTGCAAGAGGATCTTGATAGAAATTTGTACCCTTGTGACAAACAACTCAACCAAAAAAAAAAAAACGTAACACCAAAATGATATTACAATATGTACCCATAGATGCATATATGCAAAAACTCGGATAACTTGCATATACTAATATTGGCATATCAACTCCAATATTTGTAAGAGTATAACTATTACCAATAGTTTATCCTTGGTCCGGGTACCAAACCTTGAAAACCATAATAGAAGGAGCGAAAGGATGCAATAATCTTAATCTGTGGCATGAAGGAATACAAAAAAAAAAGAAAAATCATTAACCTACCTTGGCGGAGTATAAATCAATCACAATTGAGTGTGCTCAATTGCCTCTTCAATTTTAGAAAGAGAAAGGTCATCTTGTCCTCATTTGTCATAATGTTGCATTCACACAGTCTTTTCTAAGCAAAAAGAAATTCCAAGAATATACAAGGAAAAGAAGAGTAAGAGCATCAAAAGCAATGGTGGCTAACCCGTGCTAACAAGAATAAGGCCCACATAAGAGTTGAAGGAGGTTCTCTGTATTCCCTGCAAAAGTCCACAAAGTGCATCCATAAAAAGTCCATAAAAGCAACGCTTGTCACATTCACTTTGTTTATGTAGTGATCTGCAAGATCCATGCTTCATCTCGCTAATGCAAAGCAGAAGAAGAAAAATCAACATCGTGCTTTAAAATCCGGCTCTCTGAACATTTCAAAAAAGAAGCTTCTGATAAGTACACTAAAAACAGTAATAAATCATGAGAACATAATCCATCAAAGACCACTGAAGGACTGCGAGAGGACCTTGATAGAAATTTGTACTACTGTGACGAACAACTCTGCGAAAAAATATCAGAAACGTAACACCAAAATGATATTACAATATGTACCCATAGATGCATATATGCAAAAACTCAGATAACTTGCATATACTAATATTGGCACATCAACTCCATTATTTGTAAGAGTATAACTATTACCAATAGTTTATCCTTGGTCTGGGTACCAGACCTTGAAAACCATAATAGAAGGAGCAGTGGATGCAATAATCTTAATCTGTGGCATGAAGGAATACAAAAAAAAGAAAAATCATTAACCTACCTTGGCGGTATAAATCAATCACGGTTGGAGTGTGCTCAATTGCCTCGTCGGTTTTAGAAAGAGAAAGGTCATCTTGTCCTCATTTGTCATAACGCCGCATTGCATTCACACAGGTCTTCTAAGCAAAAAAAAATTCCAAGAATATACAAGGAAAAGAGGAGTAAGAGCATCAAAAGCAATGGTGGCTAACCCGTGCTAACAAGAATAAGGCCCACATAAGAGTTGAAGGAGGTTCTCAGTATTCCCCGCATAAAAGTCCACAAAGTGCATCCATAAAAAGTCCATAAAAAGCAACGCTTGTCACATTCACTTTGTTTATGTAGTGATCTGCAAGATCCATGCTTCATCTGTAATGCGCAGCAGAGCAGAATCAAATCAACAACGTGCTTTTAAAATCCGGCTCTCTGAACATTTCAAAAAAGAAGCTCGATAAGTACACTAAAAACAATAATAAATCATGAGAACATAATCCATCAAAGACCATCAAGGACTGCAAGAGGACCTTGATAGAAATTTGTACCATTGACAAAACAACTCTACAAAAAAAAATATCGAAACGTAACACCAAAATGATATTACAATATGTACCCATAGATGCATATATGCAAAAACTCAAATAACTTGCATATACTAATATTGGCACATCAACTCCAATATTTGTAAGAGTATAACTATTACCAATAGTTTATCCTTGGTCCGGGTACCAAACCTTGAAAACCATAATAGAAGGAGCAAAGGATGCAATAATCTTAATATGTGGCATGAAGGAATACAAAAAAAAAAAAATCATTAACCTACCTTGGCGGTAGTAAAATCAATCACAATTGAGTGTGCTCAATTGCCTCGTCGGTTTTTTAGAAAGAGAAAGGTCATCTTGTCCTCGTTTGTCATAACGCCGCATTCACAGTTTTCTAAGCAAAAAGAAATTCCAAGAATATACAAGGAAAAGAGGAGTAAGAGCATCAAAAGCAATGGTGGCTAACCCGCTAACTAACAAGAATAAGGCCCACATAAGAGTTGAAGGAGGTTCTCTCAGTATTCCCGCATAAAAGTCCACAAAGTGCATCCATAAAAGTCCATAAAAAGCAACGCTTGTCACATTCACTTTGTTTATGTAGTGATCTGCAAGATCCATGCTTCATCTCGCTAATGCGCAATGAAGAAAGAATCAATCAACAACGTGCTTTAAAATCCGGCTCTCCTGAACATTTCAAAAAAGAAGCTACTAATAAGTACACTAAAAAATAATAATAAATCATGAGAACATAATCCATCAAAGACCATCAAGGACCGCAAGAGGACCTTGATAGAAATTTGTACTCTTGTGACAACAACTCTTCAAAAAAAATTAGAAACGTAACACCAAAATGATATTACAATATGTACCCATAGATGCATATATGCAAAAAAACTCAAATAACTTGCATATACTAATATTGGCACATCAACTCCAATATTTGTAAGAGTATAACTATTACCAATAGTTTATCCTTGGTCCGGGTACCGGACCTTGAAAACCATAATAGAAGGAGCAAAGGATGCAATAATCTTAATCTGTGGCATGAAGGAATAAAAAAAAAAAAATCATTAACCTACCTTGGCAAAAGTATAAAATCAAATCATTCAATTGCCTCGTCGGTTTTAGAAAGAGAAAGGTCATCTTGTCCTCATTTGTCATAACGGCATAAATCAATCTAAGCAAAAAAAAATTCCAAGAATATAAAAGGAAAAGAGGAGTAAGAGCATCAAAAGCAATGGTGGCTAACCTGTGCTAACAAGAATAAGGCCCACATAAGAGTTGAAGGAGGTTCTCACATTCCTTCTAAAAGTCCAAAAAGCATCCCAAAAAGTCCATAAAAGCAACGCTTGTCAAATTCAAAGCAATGCAATGGTGATAACTTTGTGCTATCCATGCTTCATAAGGCCCAATAAAGAGTTGAAGGAGGTTCTCAAATCATCGTCGTGCTTTAAAATCCGGCTCCATGCACATTTCAATAAAAGCTACGAGATAAGTACACTAAAACAATAATATATCATGAGAACATAGTCCTTCAAAGACCATCAAGGATCGCAAATGGAGGATTGATAGAAATTTGTACTAGTCTGACAAACAACTCTAACAAAAAAAAAGTCAAACGTAACACCAAAATGATATTACATTATGTAACCATAGATTCATATATGCAAAAACTCAAACAACTTCATATACTAATATTGGCATCTCAACATTATAAAAAAAAGTATAACTATTACCAATAGTTTATCCTTGGTCTCGAGTTTGAAACTAGAAAACCATAATAGAAGGATTCATTCCCGATGCAATAATCTTAATATGTGGCATGAAGGAATACAAAAAAAAAAAAATCATTAACCTACCTTGGCGGTATAAATCAATCAAATTGGAATCAATTGCCTCAAAAACAATTTAGAAAGATAAAGGTCATTCATTCATCATTTGTTCATAATCTAACATTCATTCATTCTTCTAAGCAAAAAAAATTCCAAGAATATAAAAGGAAAAGAGGAGTTCATTCATTCATCAAAAGCAATGGTGGCTAACTAGAGCCAACAAGAATAAGGCCCATTCCTAGAGTTGAAGGAGGTTCTCTCATGGAGCCCCCTAATAAAAAAAAACAAAGTGCATCCATAAAAAGTCCATAAAAAGCAAATTGTCACATTCAAAAAACAAATGAAAATCCATGCTTCATCCATTCATTCATCTAACAATCATCATCAAATCTAAATTCAATCATCAACATTCAAATCATTCATCTAACATTTGAAAAAACATTCATTCATTCATTTAAAATTCATTCAATCATCTAATAATCCAAAATAAAGACCAAACATCATTCATTCATTCATAGAAATTTGTACTTTTGATACTAGAGCCCTCTTCATTCAAAAAAAACCAAAACTCGAAAAAAAATGATATTAAAAAAAAAATAAAGATGTCAATATCAAAAATAAGTGCATCTAACATAAAAAAAGCCAAATTGATCATTCATTCATCTATCATTCATTCATTCAATAACATTCATCTAAAATTCTTCATTCATCTAAAAAAAAAAAAAAATAGAAGGAAAATGCAATATTCATTCATATCAAACATGAATCTAAAAAAAAAAAAATCATTAATTCATTCATTCATTCATCTAATCATCTAAGCCCTCAAAAAAAAAAAAAAAAGATGAAAAGGTCATCTTCAAAAAAAAAAAAAAAAAAATTCACTAATCATTCATTCAAAAAAAGAAATTCAAGAATATAAAATTCATTCATCAACATTCATCAAAATTTATTTGGCTATTCATTCATCTAACAAAATAAGGCATTGATACTAGAGCCCTCGAAAAGCATTCATTCCAAAATCATTCAAAACGTCATTCAGTTAAATCCATAAAAAAATAAAAAACAAAAAAAAAAAATTCATTTTACATTCATCTAAAAATCCATGCTTCATCATAAAAAAAAAAAAAAAAAAAAAAAAAAAAATAAAAATAAAAAACAAAAAATTCATTCATCAATTGAACATTCATTCATCTAACATTCATCTAACATTCATTCATTTTCATTTATTCATTCATTCATCTAACATTAAAAACAAACCAAAACTATTTCATTCATTCATTCATTCATTCATTCAAACGAACTCTCAAGTTTGATACTAGAGCCCTCATCATTCATTCATTCCAAAACTCTCAAAAAAAAAATTTCCTCAAAAAAAAAAAAAAAAAATAAAGATGTCAAATAAAAAAAAATAAAATCTAACATAAAAACAATCCAAAATGATCATTCATTCATCTAACATTCATCTAACATTCATTCATTCATCAACTAAAATAAAAAAAACAAGATCAAAATTGATTCATTCATTCATTCACTCCGAACTCTGCAATACTAGAGCCATCAAATTCATTCATTCATTCCCAAAAAATCTACAAGAATTGATCAAAAACCCTCAAAAAAAAAAAAAAAAATAAAAATGTCAAAATCAAATCAAAAAAATCTAACATAAAAAAAAAAAATCAAATAAAAATCATTCATTCATCTAACATTCATCTAAAATTCATTCATCAACATTCATCTAACATTTAATTTATTCATTCATTCATCATCTATTCATTCATTCATTCATCAACAAAAAAAAAATTCAAAAACATTCATTCATTCATTCATTTGACATCCATGAATTTGATACTAGAGCCCTCATCATTCATTCATTCCCGAATTTGTCAAAATTTGATATTCAAAAAAAAAAAAAAAAAAAAAAAAAAATGTCAAAAATTTCAAAAAAATCTAACATAAAAAAACACAAAAACAATCATTCATTCATCCATAAAGATTCAAGGAGGTTCATTCATTGATTCATCTAACATTCATTCAAAGTCATCTAACAAAAAAAACCAAAAAAAAAAAAAAAATTCATTCATTCATTCATTCATTCATGTAAAATGATCTCAAGTTTGATACTAGATCTCTCATTCCATTCATTCATGCAAAAACATTAAAATCGATAAAAAATCTTTAATGTTTGATCAAAAAAAAAAAAAAAAAAAAAAAAAACAAAGACACAAAACAATAATAAATAATGAGAATCTAACAAATCAAAACCATAATAGAACTAATCATTCATTCTTCTAAAATTTATAATAATATTCATTCATTCATCTAACACAAAAAAAAAAAAAAACATTAACCATTTTATCACCAATATGTACCCAAATCAATATATAGCAAAACTTTCATTCATTCATTCATTGGCATATCAAACCAAATTTTAGAATAACTATTACCAATAGTTTATCCTTTGTCCAAAACTTGTCATTCATCCATAATAGAAGGAGCAAACAATGCAATAATCTTAAAAACATGAAAAAGACAAACAAAAAAAAAATCATTAACCTAGCTTGTCGTATGACAATAAATCAATCAATCAGCAAATCAACTCTCCATGTCCTCGACAAGAATAAGGCCCCATAAAGAAAGGAACCTCAAATGTCAAACTCCTCAAAATAAAAAAATCTAAGTTCCAAGAAAAACAAATCCATACAAGGAGAAGAAGAGTAATAGCCAAAAAATAAAAGCTAACAAGAATAAGGCCCACATAAGAGTTCAAGGAGGTTCTCTCTCTTTCCCGCATAAAAGTCCATGCTTGCATCCATAAAAGGTCCATAAAAAAAGCAACGCTTAAGACATTCAAATCTTATGTAGCGATATGCAAGATCCATGCTTCATCCGAATGCAATATTTCAAAAAAATCACCATCGTGCTTCAAAATCCTAAAAACAATATTTCAAAAAAGAAGCTACAGACAAGTACACTAAAAACAATAATAAATCATGAGAACGTAATCCATCAAAGACCACTGAAGGACTGCAAGAGGATCTTGATAGAAATTTATACCCCTGTGACAAGCAACTCAACCAAAAAAAATAAAAAACGTAACACCAAAATGATATCCCAATATGTACCCACAGATGCATATATGCAAAAACTCAGATAACTTGCATATACTAATATTGGCATATCAACTCCAATATTCGTAAGAGTATAACTATTACCAATAGTTTATCCTTGGTCAGGGCCCCAGACCTTCAAAACCCTAATAGAAGGAGCAGTGGATTCAATAATCTTAATCTGTGGCATGAAAGAAGACAAACAAAAGAAAGATCATTAACCTACCTCGGCAGAGTATAAATCAATCACAGTTGGAGTGTGCTCAATGTCCTCTTCAATTTTAGAAAGAGAAAGATCATACTGACCTCATTTGTCTTAATGCTGCATTCACACAGGTCTTCTAAGCAAAAACAAATTCTAAGAATATACAAGGAGAAGAAGAGTAATAGCTTCAATAGCAATGGTGGCTAATCTGTGCTAACAAGAATAAGGCCCACATAAGAGTTCAAGGAGGTTCTCTGTCTTCCCTGCATAAAAGTCCACAGATTGCATCCATAAAAGGTCCATAAAAAGCAACGCTTAAGACATTCACTGTTTATGTAGCGATCTGCAAGATCCATGCTTCATCTGAATGCAGCAGCAACAGCCAAATCACCATCGTGCATCAAAATCCGGCACTCTGAACATTTCAAAAAAGAAGCAACAGACAAGTACACTAAAAACAATAATAAATCATGAGAACGTAATCCATGAAAGACCATTGAAGGACTGCAAGAGGATCTTGATAGAAATTTATACCCCTGTGACAAGCAACTCAACCAAAAAAAAATAAAAAACGTAACACCAAAATGATATCACAATATGTACCCACAGATGCATATATGCAAAAACTCAGATAACTTGCATATACTAATATTGGCATATCAATTCCAATATTCGTAAGAGTATAACTATAAGCAATAGTTTATCCTTTGTCAGGGCCCCAGACCGTCAAAACACTAATAGAAGGAGCAGTGGATGCAATAATCTTAATCTGTGGCATGAAAGAAGACAAACAAAAGAAAAATCATTAACATACCTTGGCACAGTATAAATCAATCACAGTTGCAGTGTGCTCAAAGGCCTCATCAATTTTAGAAAGAGAAAGGTCATACTGTCCTCGTTTGTCAAAATGCTGCATTCACACAGTTCTTCTATGCAAAAACAAATTCCAAGAATATACAAGGAGAATAAGAGTAAGAGCATCAAAAGCAATGGTGGCTAACCTGTGCTAAAAAGAATAAGGCCCACATAAGAGTTCAAGGAGGTTCTCGGTCTTCCCTGCATAAAAGTCCACAAAGTGCATCCATAAATATTAATAAAAAGCTACGGTTGACACACTCACTGTTTATGTAGCGATCTGCAAGATCCATGCCTCATCTGCTAATGCAGCAGCAGCTAAATCGCCAACGTGCATCAAACCCGGCACTCTGAACATTTCAAAAAAGAAGCTACAGATAAGTACACTAAAAACAGTAATAAATCATGAGAACATACTCCATCAAAGACCACTGAAGGACTACAAGAGGATCTTGATAGAAATTTGTACCCCTGTGACAAGCAACTCTGTAAAAAAAAAAATCAGAAACGTAACACCAAAATGATATTACAACATGTACCCATAGATGCATATATGCAAAAACTCAGATAACTTGCATATACTAATATTGGCATATCAACTCCACTATTCGTAAGAGTATAACTATTACCAATAGTTTATCCTTGGTCAGGGCACCACACCTTCAAAACCATAATAGGAGCAGTGGATGTAATAATCTTAATCTGTGGCATGAAAGAAGACAAACAAAAGAAAAATCATTAACCTACCTTGGCACAGTATAAATCAATCACAGTTGGAGTGTGCTCAAAGGCCTCATCAATTTTAGAAAGAAAAAGGTCATACTGTCCTCGTTTGTCAAAATGCTGCATTCACACAGTTCTATGCAAAAACAAATTCCAAGAATATACAAGGAGAATAAGAGTAAGAGCATCAAAAGCAATGGTGACTAACATGTGCTAACAAGAATAAGGCCCACATAAGAGTTCAAGAAGGTTCTCGGTCTTCCCTGCATAAAAGTCCACAGTGCATCCATAAAGTTTCATAAAAAGCTACGGTTGACACTCACTGTTTATGTAGCGATCTGCAAGATCCATGCTTCATCTGCTAATGCAGCAGCAGCAAAATCGCCAACGTGCATCAAATCCGGCACTCTGAACATTTCAAAAAAGAAGCTACAGATAAGTACACTAAAAACAGTAATAAATCATGAGAACATAATCCATCAAAGACCACTGAAGGACTACAAGAGGATCTTGATAGAAATTTGTACCCCTGTGACGAGCAACTCTGTAAAAAAAAATCAGAAACGTAACACCAAAATGATATTACAACATGTACCCATAGATGCATATATGCAAAAACTCAAATAACTTACATATACTAATATTGGCATATCAACTCCAATATTCGTAAGAGTATAACTATTACCAATAGTTTATCCTTGGTCAGGGCACCACACCTTCAAAACCATAATAGGAGCAGTGGATGCAATAATCTTAATCTGTGGCATGAAAGAAGACAAAGAAAAGAAAAATCATTAACCTACCTTGGCAGAGTATAAATCAATCACAGTTGGAGTGTGCTCAATGGCCTCATCAATTTTAGAAAGAGAAAGGTCATTGTCCTCGTTTGTCATAATGCTGCATTCACGCAGGTCTTCTAAGCAAAAACAAATTCCAAGAATATACAAGGAGAAGAAGAGTAAGAGCATCAAAGCCAATGGTGGCTAACCTGTGCTAACAAGAATAAGGCCCACATAAGAGTTCAAGGAGGTTATCGGTCTTCCCTGCATAAAAGTTCAAAAAGTGCATCCATAAAGAGTCCATAAAAAGCTACGGTTGACACACTGACTGTTTATGTAGCGATCTGCAAGATCCATGCTTCATCTGCTAATGCAGCAGCCGCTAAATCACCATCGTGCATCAAATCCGGCACTCTGCACATTTCAAAAAAGAAGCTACAGATAAGTACACTAAAAACAATAATAAATCAAGAGAACATAATCCATCAAAGACCACTGAAGGACTACAAGAGGATCTTCAGAGAAATTTGTACCACTGTAACGCGAAAATGATATTACAATATGCACCCATAGATGCATATATGCAAAAACTCAGATAACTTGCATATACTAATATTGGCATATCAACTCCAATATTCGTAAGAGTATAACTATTACCAATAGTTTATCCTTTGTCAGGGCACCAGACCTTGAAAACCATAATAGAAGGAGCAGTTGATGCAATAATCTTAATATGTGGCATTAAAGAATATAAACAAAAGAAATCATTAACCTACCTCGGCAGAGTATAAATCAATCACAGTTGGAGTGTGCACAATGTCCTCGTCAATTTTAGAAAGAGAAAGATCATATTGTCCTCGTTTGTCATAATGCTGCATTCACACGGGTCTTTTAAGGAAAAACAAATTCCAAGAATATACAAGGAGAAGAAGAGTAAGAGCATCAAAAGCAATGGTGGCTAACCTGTGCTAACAAGAATAAGTCCCACATAAGAGTTGAAGGAGGTTCTCTTTCTTCCCTGCATAAAAGTCCACAGAGTGCATCCATAAAAAGTCCATAAAAAGCTACGCTTGACAGATTTACTGTTTATGTAGCGATCTGCAAGATCCATGGTTCATATGCTAGTTCAACAGCAGCAGCCAAATCACCATCGTGCTTCAAAATCTGGCACTCTCAACATTTCAAAAAAGAAGCTACAGATAAGTACACTAAAAACAATAATAAATCATGAGAACATAATCCATCAAAGACCACTAAAGGACTGAATAATGTAGATAAGGTGAGCGTATTTCAAACCTTATCGAAGATCCCTCAAGAACCGCATTATAAGAAAAATAGAGATGGCAAATACACCCATAGATGCAATGTCGAAAAAAAACTTGAAGAATATGACTTACCCAAGGCCAAATTTGATGTAGAGTATAACGATTACCAAAAGAAGAAGAAGAAGGATAGCAATGCCATATAGCAAAGGGTGCTCAAATATGCCGCTAAGGCATACAAATGTTCATGTACAATTTCTTCCATCTTCAACCTAGATAATGGCATACAACCAACTCACATGCTAAGCACATGATAGAAGATAAAAGGATCCAAAGCCTCGTTAGATTACATCAAGATATTGTTTTCAATTCTTTTTCAATTTTCCCATAATTTGCAAACCGGTTGTATATTCATGCTCCAAAATGAGAACTTGAACAAATATCTATGTATACAACTACTTTTATTTTTTTTTTTCCCTTTGAATGTGGGTGTATTTAGTACCGTGCTACAAGCAAAATGAACGCTATACTCGAATAATTTATAAACATTGGACAGCTATAACATCCAACGTTTTAAAACTCAAAATACAACTTTTCATTTCCCATCGATTACAAAAATGGGGCAAAGAGCCCCATACTAAACCAAAAGTCATGAATGGCTTATGTACGTCATTAATAGAACACCAACAAAGTATTATCGTACCTTATCCCTATGGCAAAGCGGTTCTAGAACTCGAGCACCAACCGCATAACTCAAGGCCTCCAACCCGCTTTCGGTTTTCAATAAATATCAATCAAACTCGACACTCAATAGTCAATATTCAGAAGCAATCAACAAATATATATTTGAAATTTTTGGATTCTCTAAATGCACCTAGGCGTAATTCCAAGGTTATAGCTGAGAATAACTATAAAAACAAGAAAATTTAAATCACCTCCATTTTAACTCGGCAATGTTATCAACTTGTGTCTGATTGTACTGCACAAGCTCTGAAAACAAGAATGTGAAGGCACTCAAACTCACCTGAAACAACCATTTAATTCAATAAAAAACAAAAAATCAGCAATTTTGCGCATAATCCCCGATCAAAAACGCCCAAATCATCACCAACATAAATCCCAGCCTCAAATTTAGCTTATCTGAGCACAAGTACTTTCCATTATAAAACAGTTCTAGATATTTGTTGTTTTACTCGACTTTTTGCTACCCAATAACCCAATTCATTGAGATCCAAAGTATGCAGTCATTCACTTTGATATCGAATCAATGCAAAACCCTGTTTGGTTGCTGAGAAAATGCAGAGAAACTTCAAAAAACAGAAACGTACTAATGAAGTGAAAGGAACCCAGAAGAAGTTAAAAAGGGAAAGAGAGAAAAGGGACCTCTTGTTTGCCCTTGCTGAGGGGCATGTCGAGGACGTTAGAGTATTGCTTGATCTTGCCGACCCCAATCATGGCTTCACAACAACCAACTTGACTTCTGCAACAGCAGACACAAAGAATTATGGTTCTGATG
The DNA here is from genome assembly GCA_012066045.3 of Morus alba. Taxonomy (NCBI): domain Eukaryota; kingdom Viridiplantae; phylum Streptophyta; class Magnoliopsida; order Rosales; family Moraceae; genus Morus; species Morus alba. The sequence goes on along the minus strand of CP050232.2, from coordinate 8,810,371 downwards.
AACTAAACTTTACAGTCTCTAATGTACGAGTTTCTTTGTTCCAAGTTTGCAACACACTCTTAGCCCATGAAATTAAAATAGGGAACAATAATTCCGATAAGATAACTCAAATTAGTGAACACTGCAACAGTCAAATATGTTTCCGATGAACGTTAGTCATGAACACGTTAATACGCTCCTTTAGTAAATTTCCGATTTTAATAAACCAAGCCAAGAATGCAAAATCAAATTCACTTGGTTTACAATAACATAACTAAATTCTAACTACAAACATGTACTTATAAACACAATACTCAATCTACCAGAAAAAAATTTCTCAAGATCAATGAGGAATATATTATATAGACCACTATTTATTACCTTGATGACGTATTTGCTCCTCTTTAGCGCTGATCAACAAATCAGAACTATTTGATTTTAGCCGAGTAGAAGCCCTGCGCAATAGAGAGAACTAGGGTTCGTGATGAAAATACCTGAAATAGGCGGCGATCAGCACAAAAACAGAGGACGAGACAGTGTAAGAGTACTACAAACGAAACGGCAACGAACCGGCGGCAGCGACCAACACAAAATCAACAGAGGAAGCAATGAACCAGCACAGGTGATGAATCGCCGACTCGGAGATGATAAACCGGCGATGGCGACGAATCGGCGGCAGAGGCGACGAATTGGCGGCAACTGTTAACGCAGAACAGAGATAGAGAGAGAGCTACATATGGCGATGGATAAGAATCGGCAATGGAGGCAACGGATCGACGGCGGTGATCAACACAGAATGGGATGACGATTGTCAGATCTGCTCGTTCAGAGCGTTGCTCGGCGATAATGGCGTTCCGATAGAGAGAGAGAGAGTAATTGATGATCTGATGAGGAGGAAAAGAGAGATTTGAGGGAGAAATTGTCTTCTGATTGGGACGAGAGAAAATTTGAGAGTGAGAAAGTAAAAATGTTGGGCTCTTCTTTAGTTGGTCAGACTTCATTTGAAATTGAGGGACTGCCCCTCGGGGGCAAGACTTTTGTTTTATTTGATGTTACAATTATATGTATTAATAGGACGACTCAAATCCCAATGCCCTTTAAACATTTATCAATTATAAAATAAGGAAAATTATGTGGTAGGGTATGAAACCCTACCGATGGAGTATAATCATGAACATCCATCAAATTAAAATCATATGAAATTAACAAGAACATAATACCTTATCAATTTTTTTTTTTTTTTATGAATATCTTATATTTATGATCTGTGCCTCTTTGAATTTACCGTACGGTAAAAATATTAAATTTACGAACATAATTAAAAAAATATTTATCTTATTTAGTAAAGTTAATATAATTCTATAATAGTAAATCTTGAATTTACCGTATTAATTTAAGATGTATAAATAAACACTGTATGTGTTCTGATGGTAAATCATAAATTATATTCAAAATTTACGAAGAAAATTGAAATTGTATTTTGATGGTAAATCCTAAATTTACACTATAAATTCAAATATTATGGAAAATACAATATGTTTTCTGATAGTAAATTATAAATTTACACTGTGAATCCCAACTGGCATTGAGAGAGAGAGAGGAACAGACCCACGAACGACATATAGAAAAAGAGATCTAGAGAGAGAGAGAGAAAAATAAATGATAAAAGGGTAAAATTGAAAAATGAAAAATTCAAACCATAAAAAGCCATATAAATTTCTATGGTTATTTACTAACATAAATGCGCTAAACTATGGATATGACGCAGAAAAAATAAATCGATTAATTAAACTCATATTTCTATTCACGAAAAACGAACATGAGATAACAAATTTTAGTCTTTCATTTTAAATGTAGGGTTATTTTCTATAATTTCCTTTATAAAAGAATTCACAACTAAATATTACTATCCCATAGGCCATACTACACAGCCCCGTGTTGGGTCTTATACATTTGGTATTGTTTTAAGGACCTTTGTAACCACTATCCCATAGGCCGTGTTCTGATTTTCTTCTACCTCGGTATTTTTAGCTTTTTAGGGTTTTTTTTCCCAAAAATTTTTCTGGGGCTTTTTTCTTAGGGGTTTTTTTTAGGGGTGTTTTTTTTTTTTGGGTTTTTTGGGTGTTTTTTTTGGAGATGTTTTATTGGTGTTGTTTTGGGAGTTTTTTTTTTAGGTTTTTTTTGCGGTTTTTTAGGGTTTTATAGGTTCTCTGCCTTCCCTGCATAAAAGTTCACAAAGTGCATCCATAAAAAGTCCATAAAAAGCAACGCTTGTCACATTCACTGTTTATGTAGTGATCTGCAAGATCCATGCTTCATCTGCTAATGCAGCAGCAGCAGCCAAATCAACATCGTGCTTTAAAATCCGGCTCTCTGAACATTTCAAAAAAGAAGCAACTGATAAGTACACTAAAAACAATAATAAATCATGAGAACATAATCCATCAAAGACCACTGAAGGACTGCAAGAGGACCTTGATAGAAACTTGTACTACTGTGACGAACAACTCAAAAAAAAAAAAAATCAGAAACGTAACACCAAAATGATATTACAATATGTACCCATAGATGCATATATGCAAAAACTCAGATAACTTGCATATACTAATATTGGCACATCAACTCCAATATTTGTAAGAGTATAACTATTACCAATAGTTTATCCTTGGTCTGGGTACCAGACCTTGAAAACCATAATAGAAGGAGCAGTGGATGCAATAATCTTAATATGTGGCATGAAGGAATACAAAAAAAAAAAAAAAATCATTAACCTACCTTGGCAGAGTATAAATCAATCACAGTTGGAGTGTGCTCAATTGCCTCGTCGGTTTTAGAAAGAGAAAGGTCATATTGTCCTCGTTTGTCATAACGCTGCATTCACACAGGTCTTCTAAGCAAAAAGAAATTCCAGGAATATAATAGGAAAAGAGGAGTAAGAGCATCAAAAGCAATGGTGGCTAACCTGTGCTAACAAGAATAAGGCCCACATAAGAGTTGAAGGAGGTTCTCTGTATTCCCTGCATAAACGTCCACAAAGTGCATCCATAAAAAGTCCATAAAAAGCAACGCTTGTCACATTCACTGTTTATGTAGTGATCTGCAAGATCCATGCTTCATCTGCTAACGCAGCAGCAGCAGCCAAATCAACATCGTGCTTTAAAATCCGGCTCTCTGAACATTTCAAAAAAGAAGCAACTGATAAGTACACTAAAAACAATAATAAATCATGAGAACATAATCCATCAAAGACCATGAAGGAATGCAAGAGGACCTTGATAGAAACTTGTACTATTGTGGCGAACAACTCTGCAAAAAAAAATCAGAAACGTAACACCAAAATGATATTACAATATGTACCCATAGATGCATATATGCAAAAACTCAGATAACTTGCATATACTAATATTGGCACATCAACTCCAATATTTGTAAGAGTATAACTATTACCAATAGTTTATCCTTGGTCTGGGTACCAGACCTTGAAAACCATAACAGAAGGAGCAGTGGATGCAATAATCTTAATATGTGGCATGAAGGAATACAAAAAAAAGAAAAATCATTAACCTACCTTGGCAGAGTATAAATCAATCACAGTTGGAGTGTGCTCAATTGCCTCGTCGGTTTTAGAAAGAGAAAGGTCATACTGTCCTCGTTTGTCATAACGCTGCATTCACACAGGTCTTCTAAGCAAAAAGAAATTCCAAGAATATACAAGGAAAAGAGGAGTAAGAGCATCAAAAGCAATGGTGGCTAACCTGTGCTAACAAGAATAAGTCCCACATAAGAGTTGAAGGAGGTTCTCTGTATTCCCTGCATAAAAGTCCACAAAGTGCATCCATAAAAAGTCCATAAAAAGCAACGCTTGTCACATTCACTGTTTATGTAGTGATCTGCAAGATCCATGCTTCATCTGCTAACGCAGCAGCAGCAGCCAAATCAACATCGTGCTTTAAAATCCGGCTCTCTGAACATTTCAAAAAAGAAGCAACTGATAAGTACACTAAAAACAATAATAAATCATGAGAACATAATCCATCAAAGACCACTGAAGGACTGCAAGAGGACCTTGATAGAAACTTGTACTACTGTGGCGAACAACTCTGCAAAAAAAAATCAGAAACGTAACACCAAAATGATATTACAATATGTACCCATAGATGCATATATGCAAAAACTCAGATAACTTGCATATACTAATATTGGCACATCAACTCCAATATTTGTAAGAGTATAACTATTACCAATAGTTTATCCTTGGTCTGGGTACCAGACCTTGAAAACCATAATAGAAGGAGCAGTGGATGCAATAATCTTAATATGTGGCATGAAGGAATACAAAAAAAAGAAAATCATTAACCTACCTTGGCGGTATATAAATCAATCACAGGTTGAGTGTGCTCAATTGCCTCGTCGGTTTTAGAAAGAGAAAGGTCATCTTGTCCTCGTTTGTCATAACGCTTCATTCACACAGGTCTTCTAAGCAAAAAGAAATTCCAAGAATATAAAAGGAAAAGAGGAGTAAGAGCATCAAAAGCAATGGTGGCTAACCCGTATAACAAGAATAAGGCCCACACATAAGAGTTGAAGGAGGTTCTCTGTATTCCCCATATAAAAGTCCACAAAGTGCATCCATAAAAAGTCCATAAAAAGCAACGCTTGTCACATGCACTGTTTATGTAGTGATCTGCAAGATCCATGCTTCATCTGCTAATGCAGCAGAAGCAGCCAAATCAACATCGTGCTTTAAAATCTGGCTCTCTGAACATTTCAAGAAAGAAGCAACAGATAAGTACACAAAAAACAATAATAAATCATGAGAACATAGTCCTTCAAAGACCACTGAAGGATTGCAAGAGGATCTTGATAGAAATTTGTACTACTGTGACAAACAACTCTTCAAAAAAAAAAATAAACGTAACACCAAAATGATATTACAATATGTACCCATAGATGCATATATGCAAAAACTCAATAACTTGCATATACTAATATTGGCACATCAACTCCAATATTTGTAAGAGTATAACTATTACCAATAGTTTATCCTTGGTCCGGGTACCAAACCTTGAAAACCATAATAGAAGGAGCAAAGGGATGCAATAATCTTAATATGTGGCATGAAGGAATACAAAAAAAGAAAAAAAAATCATTAACCTACCTTGGCGGAGTATAAATCAATCACAGGTTGGAGTGTGCTCAATTGCCTCGTCGGTTTTAGAAAGAGAAAGGTCATACTGTCCTCGTTTGTCATAACGCTGCATTCACACAGGTCTTCTAAGCAAAAAGAAATTCCAAGAATATACAAGGAAAGGAGGAGTAAGAGCATCAAAAGCAATGGTGGCTAACCTGTGCTAACAAGAATAAGGCCCACATAAGAGTTGAAGGAGGTTCTCTGTATTCCCTGCATAAAAGTCCACAAAGTGCATCCATAAAAAGTCCATAAAAAGCAACGCTTGTCACATTCACTGTTTATGTAGTGATCTGCTGGATCCATGCTTCATCTGCTAATGCAGCAGCAGCAACCGAATCAACAACGTACTTTAAAATCCGGCTCCCTGAACATTTCAAAAAAGAAGCTACTGATAAGTACACTAAAAACAATAATAAATCATGAGAACATAATCCATCAAAGACCACTGAAGGACTGCAAGAGGACCTTGATAGAAATTTGTACTACTGTGACGAACAACTCTTCGAAAAAAAATCAGAAACGTAACACCAAAATGATATTACAATATGTACCCATAGATGCATATATGCAAAAACTCAGATAACTTGCATATACTAATATTGGCACATCAACTCCAATATTTGTAAGAGTATAACTATTACCAATAGTTTATCCTTGGTCTGGGTACCAGACCTTGAAAACCATAATAGAAGGAGCAGTGGATGCAATAATCTTAATATGTGGCATGAAGGAATACAAAAAAAAAGAAAAATCATTAACCTACCTTGGCGGTATAAATCAATCACAGTTGGGTGTGCTCAATTGCCTCGTCGGTTTTAGAAAGAGAAAGGTCATACTGTCCTCGTTTGTCATAACGCATTCACACAGTCTTCTAAGCAAAAAGAAATTCCAAGAATATACAAGGAAAAGAGGAGTAAGAGCATCAAAAGCAATGGTGGCTAACTGTGCTAACAAGAATAAGGCCCACATAAGAGTTGAAGGAGGTTCTCTCAGATTCCCTGCATAAAAGTCCACAAAGTGCATCCATAAAAAGTCCATAAAAAGCAACGCTTGTCACATTCACTGTTTATGTAGTGATCTGCTGGATCCATGCTTCATCTGCTAATGCAGCAGCAGCAACCGAATCAACAACGTACTTTAAAAATCCGGCTCCCTGAACATTTCAAAAAAGAAGCTACTGATAAGTACACTAAAAACAATAATAAATCATGAGAACATAATCCATCAAAGACCACCGAAGGACTGCAAGAGGACCTTGATAGAAATTTGTACTACTGTGACGAACAACTCTTGAAAAAAAAATCGAAACGTAACACCAAAATGATATTACAATATGTACCCATAGATGCATATATGCAAAAACTCGGATATACTTGCATATACTAATATTGGCACATCAACTCCAATATTTGTAAGAGTATAACTATTACCAATAGTTTATCCTTGGTCCGGGTACCAAACCTTGAAAACCATAATAGAAGGAGCGAAGTGATGCAATAATCTTAATCTGTGGCATGAAGGAATACAAAAAAAAAAGAAAAATCATTAACCTACCTTGGCAGAGTATAAATCAATCACAGTTGGAGTGTGCTCAATTGCCTCGTCGGTTTTAGAAAGAGAAAGGTCATACTGTCCTCGTTTGTCATAACGCTGCATTCACACAGGTCTTCTAAGCAAAAAGAAATTCCAAGAATATAAAAGGAAAAGAGGAGTAAGAGCATCAAAAGCAATGGTGGCTAACCTGTGCTAACAAGAATAAGGCCCACATAAGAGTTGAAGGAGGTTCTCTGTATTCCCTGCATAAAAGTCCACAAAGTGCATCCATAAAAAGTCCATAAAAAGCAACGCTTGTCAAATTCACTGTTTCTGTAGTGATCTGCAAGATCCATGCTTCATCTGCTAATGCATGAGCAAAGAAAATCAACATCAACAACGTTTTTAAAATCCGGCTCTCTGAACATTTCAAAAAGAAGCTACGATAAGTACACTAAAAAAATAATAAAAATCATGAGAACATAATCCATCAAAGACCATTTGAAGGAATGCAAGAGGACCTTGATAGAAATTTGTACTACTGTGACGAACAACTCTTCGAAAAAAAATCAGAAACGTAACACCAAAATGATATTACATTATGTAACCATAGATGCATATATGCAAAAACTCAAACAACTTGCATATACTAATATTGGCACATCAACTCCAATATTTGTAAGAGTATAACTATTACCAATAGTTTATCCTTGGTCTGGGTACCAGACCTTGAAAACCATAATAGAAGGAGCAGTGGATGCAATAATCTTAATCTGTGGCATGAAGGAATACAAAAAAAAAGAAAAATCATTAACCTACCTTGGCAGAGTATAAATCAATCACAGTTGGAGTGTGCTCAATTGCCTCGTCGGTTTTAGAAAGAGAAAGGTCATACTGTCCTCGTTTGTCATAACGCTGCATTCACACAGGTCTTCTAAGCAAAAAGAAATTCCAAGAATATACAAGGAAAAGAGGAGTAAGAGCATCAAAAGCAATGGTGGCTAACCTGTGCTAACAAGAATAAGGCCCACATAAGAGTTGAAGGAGGTTCTCTGTATTCCCTGCATAAAAGTCCACAAAGTGCATCCATAAAAAGTCCATAAAAAGCAACGCTTGTCACATTCACTGTTTATGTAGTGATCTGCAAGATCCATGCTTCATCTCTAAATGCAAAGAAGCAGCAACCAAATCAACAACGTGCTTTAAAAAAATCCGGCTCTCAAACATTTCAAAAAAAGAAGCTACTGATAAGTACACTAAAAACAATAATAAATCATGAGAACATAATCCATCAAAGACCACTGAAGAACTGCAAGAGGACCTTGATAGAAATTTGTACTACTGTGACGAACAACTCTTCGAAAAAAAATCAGAAACGTAACACCAAAATGATATTACAATATGTACCCATAGATGCATATATGCAAAAACTCAGATAACTTGCATATACTAATATTGGCACATCAACTCCAATATTTGTAAGAGTATAACTATTACCAATAGTTTATCCTTGGTCTGGGTACCAGACCTTGAAAACCATAATAGAAGGAGCAGTGGATGCAATAATCTTAATCTGTGGCATGAAGGAATACAAAAAAAAGAAAAATCATTAACCTACCTTGGCGGTAGTATAAATCAATCACGGTTGGAGTGTGCTCAATTGCCTCGTCGGTTTTAGAAAGAGAAAGGTCATCATATCCTCGTTTGTCATAACGCTGCATTCACACAGGTCTTCTAAGCAAAAAGAAATTCCAAGAATATAAAAGGAAAAGAGGAGTAAGAGCATCAAAAGCAATGGTGGCTAACCTGTGCTAACAAGAATAAGGCCCACATAAGAGTTGAAGGAGGTTCTCTGTATTCCCTGCATAAACGTCCACAAAGTGCATCCATAAAAAGTCCATAAAAAGCAACGCTTGTCAGATTCACTGTTTATGTAGTGATCTGCAAGATCCATGCTTCATCTGCTAATGCAGCAGCAGCAGCCAAATCATCGTCGTGCTTTAAAATCCGGCTCTCTGAACATTTCAAGAAAGAAGCTACAGATAAGTACACTAGAAACAATAATAAATCATGAGAACATAGTCCTTCAAAGACCACTGAAGGACTGCAAGAGGATCTTGATAGAAATTTGTACTACTGTGACAAACAACTCTACAAAAAAAAATTAGAAACGTAACACCAAAATGATATTACATTATGTAACCATAGATGCATATATGCAAAAACTCAAACAACTTGCATATACTAATATTGGCACATCAACTCCAATATTTGTAAGAGTATAACTATTACCAATAGTTTATCCTTGGTCTGAGTACCAAACCTTGAAAACCATAATAGAAGGAGCAGTGGATGCAATAATCTTAATCTGTGGCATGAAGGAATACAAAAAAAAGAAAAATCATTAACCTACCTTGGCAGAGTATAAATCAATCACAATTGGAGTGTGCTCAATTGCCTCGTCGGTTTTAGAAAGAGAAAGGTCATACAGTCCTCGTTTGTCATAACGCTGCATTCACACAGGTCTTCTAAGCAAAAAGAAATTCCAAGAATATACAAGGAAAGGAGGAGTAAGAGCATCAAAAGCAATGGTGGCTAACCTGTGCTAACAAGAATAAGGCCCACATAAGAGTTGAAGGAGGTTCTCTGTATTCCCTGCATAAAAGTCCACAAAGTGCATCCATAAAAAGTCCATAAAAAGCAACGCTTGTCACATTCACTGTTTATGTAGTGATCTGCAAGATCCATGCTTCATCTGCTAATGCAGCAGCAGCAACCGAATCAACAACGTACTTTAAAATCCGGCTCCCTGAACATTTCAAAAAAGAAGCTACTGATAAGTACACTAAAAACAATAATAAATCATGAGAACATAATCCATCAAAGACCACTGAAGGACTGCAAGAGGACCTTGATAGAAATTTGTACTACTGTGACGAACAACTCTTCGAAAAAAAATCAGAAACGTAACACCAAAATGATATTACAATATGTACCCATAGATGCATATATGCAAAAACTCAGATAACTTGCATATACTAATATTGGCACATCAACTCCAATATTTGTAAGAGTATAACTATTACCAATAGTTTATCCTTGGTCTGGGTACCAGACCTTGAAAACCATAATAGAAGGAGCAGTGGATGCAATAATCTTAATCTGTGGCATGAAGGAATACAAAAAAAAAAAGAAAATCATTAACCTACCTTGGCGGTATAAATCAATCACAGTTGGAGTGTGCTCAATTGCCTCGTCGGTTTTAGAAAGAAAAGGTCATCTTGTCCTCGTTTGTCATAACGCCGCATTCACACAGTCTTCTAAGCAAAAAGAAATTCCAAGAATATAAAAGGAAAAGAGGAGTAAGAGCATCAAAAGCAATGGTGGCTAACCTTGTGCTAACACAAGAATAAGGCCCACATAAGAGTTGAAGGAGGTTCTCTCATTCCCCTCGCATAAAAGTCCACAAAGTGCATCCATAAAAAGTCCATAAAAAGCAACGCTTGTCACATTCACTTTGTTTATGTAGTGATCTGCAAGATCCATGCTTCATCTCTAATCAATGCAAAGAAGCAGCAAAACAAATCAACAACGTGCTTTAAAATCCGCTCTCTGAACATTTCAAAAAAGAAGCTACTTGATAAGTACACTAAAACAATAATAAATCATGAGAACATAGTCCTTCAAAGACCACTGAAGGACTGCAAGAGGATCTTGATAGAAATTTGTACTACTGTGACAAACAACTCTACAAAAAAAAAAAAGAAACGTAACACCAAAATGATATTACAATATGTAACCATAGATGCATATATGCAAAAACTCAAACAACTTGCATATACTAATATTGGCACATCAACTCCAATATTTGTAAGAGTATAACTATTACCAATAGTTTATCCTTGGTCCGGGTCCAAACCTTGAAAACCATAATAGAAGGAGCAAAGGATGCAATAATCTTAATGTGGGCATGAAGGAATACAAAAAAAAAAAAAAAATCATTAACCTACCTTGGCGGTATAAATCAATCACAGGTTGGAGTGTGCTCAATTGCCTCGTCGGTTTTAGAAAGAGAAAGGTCATACTGTCCTCGTTTGTCATAACGCTGCATTCACACAGGTCTTCTAAGCAAAAAGAAATTCCAAGAATATAAAAGGAAAAGAGGAGTAAGAGCATCAAAAGCAATGGTGGCTAACCTGTGCTAACAAGAATAAGGCCCACATAAGAGTTGAAGGAGGTTCTCTGTATTCCCTGCATAAAAGTCCACAAAGTGCATCCATAAAAAGTCCATAAAAAGCAACGCTTGTCACATTCACTGTTTATGTAGTGATCTGCTGGATCCATGCTTCATCTGCTAATGCAGCAGCAGCAACCGAATCAACAACGTACTTTAAAATCCGGCTCCCTGAACATTTCAAAAAAAAGAAGCTACTTTCATAAGTACACTAAAAACAATAATAAATCATGAGAACATAATCCATCAAAGACCACCAAGGACCGCAAGAGGACCTTGATAGAAATTTGTACCATCTTGTGACAACAACTCTTCAAAAAAAAAAAATCGAAACGTAACACCAAAATGATATTACAATATGTACCCATAGATGCATATATGCAAAAACTCAAATAACTTGCATATACTAATATTGGCACATCAACTCCAATATTTGTAAGAGTATAACTATTACCAATAGTTTATCCTTGGTCCGGGTACCAAACCTTGAAAACCATAATAGAAAGAGCAAATGGATGCAATAATCTTAATCTGTGGCATGAAGGAATACAAAAAAAAAAAAATCATTAACCTACCTTGGCGGTATAAATCAATCACAATTGGAGTGTGCTCAATTGCCTCGTCGGTTTTAGAAAGAGAAAGGTCATCTTGTCCTCTCGTTTGTCATAACGCTGCATTCACACAGGGTCTTCTAAGCAAAAAAAAATTCCAAGAATATAAAAGGAAAAGAGGAGTAAGAGCATCAAAAGCAATGGTGGCTAACCCGTGCTAACAAGAATAAGGCCCACATAAGAGTTGAAGGAGGTTCTCTCATTCCCCATATAAAAGTCCACAAAGTGCATCCATAAAAAGTCCATAAAAAGCAACGCTTGTCACATTCACTTGTTTATGTAGTGATCTGCAAGATCCATGCTTCATCTGCTAATGCAAAGCAGCAAAGAAAATCAAATCAACAACGTGCTTTAAAAATCCGGCTCTCTGAACATTTCAAAAAAGAAGCTACGAAAGTACACTAAAAACAATAATAAATCATGAGAACATAATCCATCAAAGACCATTTGAAGGACCGCAAGAGGACCTTGATAGAAATTTGTACTATTGTGACAAACAACTCTTGAAAAAAAAAAAAAAAACGTAACACCAAAATGATATTACAATATGTACCCATAGATGCATATATGCAAAAACTCAAATAACTTGCATATACTAATATTGGCACATCAACTCCAATATTTGTAAGAGTATAACTATTACCAATAGTTTATCCTTGGTCCGGGTACCGGACCTTGAAAACCATAATAGAAGGAGCAATGGATGCAATAATCTTAATCATGGCATGAAGGAATACAAAAAAAAGAAAAAATCATTAACCTACCTTGGCAGAGTATAAATCAATCACAGTTGGAGTGTGCTCAATTGCCTCGTCGGTTTTAGAAAGAGAAAGGTCATACTGTCCTCGTTTGTCATAACGCTGCATTCACACAGGTCTTCTAAGCAAAAAGAAATTCCAAGAATATAAAAGGAAAAGAGGAGTAAGAGCATCAAAAGCAATGGTGGCTACCTGTGCTAACAAGAATAAGGCCCACATAAGAGTTGAAGGAGGTTCTCTGTATTCCCTGCATAAACGTCCACAAAGTGCATCCATAAAAAGTCCATAAAAAGCAACGCTTGTCACATTCACTGTTTATGTAGTGATCTGCAAGATCCATGCTTCATCTGCTAATGCAGCAGCAGCAACCGAATCAACAACGTACTTTAAAATCCGGCTCCCTGAACATTTCAAAAAAGAAGCTACTGATAAGTACACTAAAAACAATAATAAATCATGAGAACATAATCCATCAAAGACCATCAAGGACCGAAGAGGACCTTTGATAGAAATTTGTACTATTGTGACAAACAACTCTTGAAAAAAAAAAAAAAAAAACAACACCAAAATGATATTACAATATGTACCCATAGATGCATATATGCAAAAACTCAAATAACTTGCATATACTAATATTGGCACATCAACTCCAATATTTGTAAGAGTATAACTATTACCAATAGTTTATCCTTGGTCCGGGTACCAAACCTTGAAAACCATAATAGAAGGAGCGGGGATGCAATAATCTTAATCTGGCATGAAGGAATACAAAAAAAAGAAAAAAATCATTAACCTACCTTGGCAGAGTATAAATCAATCACACTTGGAGTGTGTTCAATTGCCTCGTCGGTTTTAGAAAGAGAAAGGTCATACTGTCCTCATTTGTCATAACGCTGCATTCACACAGGTCTTCTAAGCAAAAAGAAATTCCAAGAATATAAAAGGAAAAGAGGAGTAAGAGCATCAAAAGCAATGGTGGCTAACCTGTGCTAACAAGAATAAGGCCCACATAAGAGTTGAAGGAGGTTCTCTGTATTCCTTGCATAAAAGTCCACAAAGTGCATGCATAAAAAGTCCATAAAAAGCAACGCTTGTGACATTTACTGTTTATGTAGTGATCTGCCAAGATCCATGCTTCATCTCGCTAATGCAAAGCAACAGAACCAAATCAACAACGTGCTTTAAAATCCGGCTCTCTGAACATTTCAAAAAAAGAAGCTACGATAAGTACACTAAAAACAATAATAAATCATGAGAACATAATCCATCAAAGACCATTTGAAGGAATGCAAGAGGATCTTGATAGAAATTTGTACTACTGTGACAAACAACTCTTACAAAAAAAAATCGAAACGTAACACCAAAATGATATTACAATATGTACCCATAGATGCATATATGCAAAAACTCAGATAACTTGCATATACTAATATTGGCACATCAACTCCAATATTTGTAAGAGTATAACTATTACCAATAGTTTATCCTTGGTCCGGGTACCAAACCTTGAAAACCATAATAGAAGGAGCAAAGGGATGCAATAATCTTAATGTGGCATGAAGGAATACAAAAAAAAAAAGAAAAATCATTAACCTACCTTGGCGGTATAAATCAATCACAATTGGAGTGTGCTCAATTGCCTCGTCGGTTTTAGAAAGAGAAAGGTCATCTGCATCCTCGTTTGTCATAACGCTTTGCATTCACACAGTCTTCTAAGCAAAAAGAAATTCCAAGAATATACAAGGAAAAGAGGAGTAAGAGCATCAAAAAAGCAATGGTGGCTAACCTGTGCTAACAAGAATAAGGCCCACATAAGAGTTGAAGGAGGTTCTCTGTATTCCCTCCATAAAAGTCCACAAAGTGCATCCATAAAAAGTCCATAAAAAGCAACGCTTGTCACATTCACTCTTTATGTAGTGATCTGCTTGATCCATGCTTCATCTGCTAATGCAGCAGCAGCAACCGAATCAACAACGTACTTTAAAATCCGGATCCCTGAACATTTCAAAAAAGAAGCTACTGATAAGTACACTAAAAACAATAATAAATCATGAGAACATAATCCATCAAAGACAACTAAAGGACTGCAAGAGGACCTTGATAGAAATTTGTACTACTGTGACGAACAACTCTTCGAAAAAAAATCAGAAACGTAACACCAAAATGATATTACAATATGTACCCATAGATGCATATATGCAAAAACTCAGATAACTTGCATATACTAATATTGGCACATCAACTCCAATATTTGTAAGAGTATAACTATTACCAATAGTTTATCCTTGGTCTGGGTACCAGACCTTGAAAACCATAATAGAAGGAGCAGTGGATGCAATAATCTTAATCTGTGGCATGAAGGAATACAAAAAAAAGAAAAATCATTAACCTACCTTGGCAGAGTATAAATCAATCACAGTTGGAGTGTGCTCAATTGCCTCGTCGGTTTTAGAAAGAGAAAGGTCATACAGTCCTCGTTTGTCATAACGCTGCATTCACACAGGTCTTCTAAGCAAAAAGAAATTCCAAGAATATACAAGGAAAGGAGGAGTAAGAGCATCAAAAGCAATGGTGGCTAACCTGTGCTAACAAGAATAAGGCCCACATAAGAGTTGAAGGAGGTTCTCTGTATTCCCCGCATAAAAAGTCCACAAAGTGCATCCATAAAAAGTCCATAAAAAGCAACGCTTGTCACATTCATCGCTTATGTAGTGATCTGCCGGATCCATGCTTCATCTGCTAATGCAAAGAAGAAAGAACCAAATCAACAACGTGCTTTAAAAATCGGCTCCCTCTGAACATTTCAAAAAAGAAGCTACTTGATAAGTACACTAAAAACAATAATAAATCATGAGAACATAATCCATCAAAGACCACTCAAGGACCGCAAGAGGACCTTGATAGAAATTTGTACCATGTGACAAACAACTCTTCAAAAAAAAAATCGAAACGTAACACCAAAAATGATATTACAATATGTACCCATAGATGCATATATGCAAAAACTCAAATAACTTGCATATACTAATATTGGCACATCAACTCCAATATTTGTAAGAGTATAACTATTACCAATAGTTTATCCTTGGTCCGGGTACCAAACCTTGAAAACCATAATAGAAGGAGCAAATGGATGCAATAATCTTAATCTGTGGCATGAAGGAATACAAAAAAAAAAAAAAAATACCATTAACCTACCTTGGCAGAGTATAAATCAATCACAGTTGGAGTGTGCTCAATTGCCTCGTCGGTTTTAGAAAGAGAAAGGTCATACTTGTCCTCGTTTGTCATAACGCTTTGCATTCACACAGTCTCTTCTAAGCAAAAAAAAATTCCAAGAATATAAAAGGAAAAGAGGAGTAAGAGCATCAAAAGCAATGGTGGCTAACCCATGCTAACAAGAATAAGGCCCACATAAGAGTTGAAGGAGGTTCTCTGTATTCCCCCGCATAAAAGTCCACAAAGTGCATCCATAAAAAGTCCATAAAAAGCAACGCTTGTCACATTCATCGTTTATGTAGTGATCTGCTTTGGATCCATGCTTCATCTGCTAATGCAAAGAAGTGAAGAATCGAATCAACAACGTGCTTTAAAAATCCGGCTCCCAACATTTCAAAAAAAGAAGCTACTGATAAGTACACTAAAAACAATAATAAATCATGAGAACATAATCCATCAAAGACCATTTGAAGGACTTGCAAGAGGACCTTGATAGAAATTTGTACTCTTGTGACAAAACAACTCTTGAAAAAAAAATCGAAACGTAACACCAAAATGATATTACAATATGTACCCATAGATGCATATATGCAAAAACTCGGATAACTTGCATATACTAATATTGGCACATCAACTCCAATATTTGTAAGAGTATAACTATTACCAATAGTTTATCCTTGGTCCGGGTACCAAACCTTGAAAACCATAATAGAAGGAGCAAAGTGGATGCAATAATCTTAATAAATGGCATGAAGGAATACAAAAAAAAAAAAAAAAAATCATTAACCTACCTTGGCGCGGTATAAATCAATCAATCACAGGTTGGAGTGTGCTCAATTGCCTCGTCGGTTTTTTAGAAAGAGAAAGGTCATACTCGTCCTCGTTTGTCATAACGCCGCATTCACACAGGTCTTCTAAGCAAAAAGAAATTCCAAGAATATAAAAGGAAAAGAGGAGTAAGAGCATCAAAAGCAATGGTGGCTAACATGTGCTAACAAGAATAAGGCCCACATAAGAGTTGAAGGAGGTTCTCAGTATTCCCTGCATAAAAAGTCACAAAGTGCATCCATAAAAAGTCCATAAAAAGCAACGCTTGTCACATTCATTGCTTATGTAGTGATCTGCAAGATCCATGCTTCATCTGCTAATGCAAAGAAGCAGCAGCAAATCAAATCAACAACGTGTGCTTTAAAATCCGCCTCTCTGAACATTTCAAGAAAGATGCTACGATAAGTACACAAGAAACAATAATAAATCATGAGAACATAGTCCTTCAAAAACCAACTGAAGGACTGCAAGAGGATCTTGATAGAAATTTGTACTACTGTGACAAACAACTCTACAAAAAAAAATTAGAAACGTAACACCAAAATGATATTACAATATGTAACCATAGATGCATATATGCAAAAACTCAAACAACTTGCATATACTAATATTGGCACATCAACTCCAATATTTGTAAGAGTATAACTATTACCAATAGTTTATCCTTGGTCTGGGTACCAAACCTTGAAAACCATAATAGAAGGAGCAGTGGATGCAATAATCTTAATCTGTGGCATGAAGGAATACAAAAAAAAGAAAAATCATTAACCTACCTTGGCAGAGTATAAATCAATCACAGGTTGGAGTGCTCAATTGCCTCGTCGGTTTTAGAAAGAGAAAGGTCATCTTGTCCTCGTTTGTCATAACGCCGCATTCACACAGGTCTTCTAAGCAAAAAGAAATTCCAAGAATATAAAAGGAAAAGAGGAGTAAGAGCATCAAAAGCAATGGTGGCTAACCCAACCTGTGCTAACAAGAATAAGGCCCACATAAGAGTTGAAGGAGGTTCTCTGTATTCCCCCGCATAAAAGTCCACAAAGTGCATCCATAAAAAGTCCATAAAAAGCAACGCTTGTCACATTCATTGCTTATGTAGTGATCTGCTGGATCCATGCTTCATCTGCTAATGCAAAGCAGAAAGAACCAATCAACAACGTGCTTTTAAAATCCGGCTCCCAAACATTTCAAAAAAAAGAAGCTACTTGATAAGTACACTAAAAACAATAATAAATCATGAGAACATAATCCATCAAAGACCACTTTGAGGACCGCAAGAGGACCTTGATAGAAATTTGTACTCTTGTGACAAACAACTCTTCGAAAAAAAAAATCAGAAACGTAACACCAAAATGATATTACAATATGTACCCATAGATGCATATATGCAAAAACTCAGATAACTTGCATATACTAATATTGGCACATCAACTCCAATATTTGTAAGAGTATAACTATTAGCAATAGTTTATCCTTGGTCTGAGTACCAAACCTTGAAAACCATAATAGAAGGAGCAGTGGATGCAATAATCTTAATCTGTGGCATGAAGGAATACAAAAAAAAGAAAAATCATTAACCTACCTTGGCAGAGTATAAATCAATCACAGTTGGAGTGTGCTCAATTGCCTCTTCGGTTTTAGAAAGAGAAAGGTCATACTGTCCTCGTTTATCATAACGCTGCATTCACACAGGTCTTCTAAGCAAAAAGAAATTCCAAGAATATACAAGGAAAAGAGGAGTAAGAGCATCAAAAGCAATGGTGGCTAACCTGTGCTAACAAGAATAAGGTCCACATAAGAGTTGAAGGAGGTTCTCTATATTCCTTGCAGAAAAGTCCACAAAGTGCATCCATAAAAAGTCCATAAAAAGCAACGCTTTTCACATTCACTGTTTATGTAGTGATCTGCAGGATCCATGCTTCATCTGCTAATGCAGCAGCAGCAGCCAAATCAACATCGTGCTTCAAAATCCGGCACCCTGAACATTTCAAAAAAGAAGCTACTGATAAGTACACTAAAAACAATAATAAATCATGAGAACATAGTCCTTCAAAGACCACTGAAGGACTGCAAGAGAATCTTGATAGAAATTTGTACTACTGTGACAAACAACTCTACCAAGAAAAAGCAGAAACGTAACACCAAAATGATATTACATTATGTAACCATAGATGCATATATGCAAAAACTCAAACAACTTGCATATACTAATACTGGCACATCAACTCCAATATTTGTAAGAGTATAACTATTAGCAATAGTTTATCCTTGGTCTGAGTACCAAACCTTGAAAACCATAATAGAAGGAGCAGTGGATGCAATAATCTTAATCTGTGGCATGAAGGAATACAAAAAAAAGAAAAATCATTAACCTACCTTGGCAGAGTATAAATCAATCACAGTTGGAGTGTGCTCAATTGCCTCGTCGGTTTTAGAAAGAGAAAGGTCATACTGTCCTCGTTTGTCATAACGCTGCATTCACACAGGTCTTCTAAGCAAAAAGAAATTCCAAGAATATACAAGGAAAAGAGGAGTAAGAGCATCAAAAGCAATGGTGGCTAACCTGTGCTAACAAGAATAAGGCCCACATAAGAGTTGAAGGAGGTTCTCTCAGATTCCCCTGCATAAAAGTCCACAAAGTGCATCCATAAAAAGTCCATAAAAAGCAACGCTTGTCACATTCATTTGCTTATGTAGTGATCTGCAGGATCCATGCTTCATCTGCTAATGCAAGCAAAGAAAGAACCAAATCAACAACGTGCTTTAAAATCCGGCTCCCTGAACATTTCAAAAAAAGAAGCTACCGATAAGTACACTAAAAACAATAATAAATCATGAGAACATAATCCATCAAAGACCACCAAGGAACCGCAAGAGGACCTTGATAGAAATTTGTACTCATGTGACAAACAACTCTTGAAAAAATCGTAAACGTAACACCAAAATGATATTACAATATGTACCCATAGATGCATATATGCAAAAACTCAAACAACTTGCATATACTAATATTGGCACATCAACTCCAATATTTGTAAGAGTATAACTATTACCAATAGTTTATCCTTGGTCCGGGGTACCGACCTTGAAAACCATAATAGAAGGAACAAATGGATGCAATAATCTTAATCTGTGGCATGAAGGAATACAAAAAAAAAAAAATCATTAACCTACCTTGGCGACTATAAATCAATCACGGTTGGAGTGTGCTCAATTGCCTCTTCGGTTTTAGAAAGAGAAAGGTCATACCTTGTCCTCGTTTGTCATAACCGCATTCACACAGGTCTTCTAAGCAAAAAGAAATTCCAAGAATATACAAGGAAAAGAGGAGTAAGAGCATCAAAAGCAATGGTGGCTAACATGTGCTAACAAGAATAAGGCCCACATAAGAGTTGAAGGAGGTTCTCTCAGTATTCCCGCATAAAAGTCCACAAAGTGCATCCATAAAAGTCCATAAAAAGCAACGCTTTTCACATTCACTTCGCTTTATGTAGTGATCTGCAAGATCCATGCTTCATCTGCTAATGCAGCAAGCATGCAATCAAATCAACATCGTGCTTTAAAATCCGGCTCTCTTTCACATTTCAAAAAAAGAAGCTTCTTGATAAGTACACTAAAAACAATAATAAATCATGAGAACATAATCCATCAAAGACCATCAAAGGACCGCAAGAGGACCTTGATAGAAATTTGTACCATCTTGTGACAAACAACTCTAGCAAAAAAAAATCGAAACGTAACACCAAAATGATATTACAATATGTAACCATAGATGCATATATGCAAAAACTCAAACAACTTGCATATACTAATATTGGCACATCAACTCCAATATTTGTAAGAGTATAACTATTACCAATAGTTTATCCTTGGTCCGGGTAGCGACCTTGAAAACCATAATAGAAGGAGCAAAGGGATGCAATAATCTTAATCTGGGCATGAAGGAATACAAAAAAAAAAATCATTAACCTACCTTGGCAGGCGGCGGTATAAATCAATCACAGTTGGAGTGTGCTCAATTGCCTCTTCGGTTTTAGAAAGAGAAAGGTCATACTGTCCTCGTTTATCATAACGCTGCATTCACACAGGTCTTCTAAGCAAAAAGAAATTCCAAGAATATACAAGGAAAAGAGGAGTAAGAGCATCAAAAGCAATGGTGGCTAACCTGTGCTAACAAGAATAAGGTCCACATAAGAGTTGAAGGAGGTTCTCTATATTCCTTGCAGAAAAGTCCACAAAGTGCATCCATAAAAAGTCCATAAAAAGCAACGCTTTTCACATTCACTGTTTATGTAGTGATCTGCAGGATCCATGCTTCATCTGCTAATGCAAAGAAGCAAGCAATAAATCAACATCATGCTTCAAAAAAATCCGGCATCCCTAACATTTCAAAAAAAAAGCTACCGATAAGTACACTAAAAACAATAATAAATCATTAGAACATAGTCCTTCAAAGACCACCGAAAGGATCAAAGAGAGAATCTTGATAGAAATTTGTACTACTGTGACAAACAACTCTACCAAGAAAAAGCAGAAACGTAACACCAAAATGATATTACATTATGTAACCATAGATGCATATATGCAAAAACTCAAACAACTTGCATATACTAATATTGGCACATCAACTCCAATATTTGTAAGAGTATAACTATTACCAATAGTTTATCCTTGGTCTGGGTACCAGACCTTGAAAACCATAATAGAAGGAGCAGTGGATGCAATAATCTTAATCTGTGGCATGAAGGAATACAAAAAAAAAAGAAAAATCATTAACCTACCTTGGCAGAGTATAAATCAATTACAGTTGGAGTGTGCTCAATTGCCTCTTCGGTTTTAGAAAGAGAAAGGTCATACTGTCCTCGTTTGTCATAACGCTGCATTCACACAGATCTTCTAAGCAAAAAGAAATTCCAAGAATATACAAGGAAAAGAGGAGTAAGAGCATCAAAAGCAATGGTGGCTAACCTGTGCTAACAAGAATAAGGCCCACATAAGAGTTGAAGGAGGTTCTCTGTATTCCCTGCATAAAAGTCCACAAAGTGCATCCATAAAAAGTCCATAAAAAGCAACGCTTTTCACATTCACTGTTTATGTAGTGATCTGCAGGATCCATGCTTCATCTGCTAATGCAGCAGCAGCAGCCAAATCAACATCGTGCTTTAAAATCCGGCTCCCTGAACATTTCAAAAAAGAAGTGATAAGTACACTAAAAACAATAATAAATCATGAGAACATAATCCATCAAAGACCACTGAAGGACTGCAAGAGGACCTTGATAGAAATTTGTACTACTGTGACGAACAACTCTTCGAAAAAAAATCAGAAACGTAACACCAAAATGATATTACAATATGTACCCATAGATGCGTATATGCAAAAACTCAGATAACTTGCATATACTAATATTGGCACATCAACTCCTATATTTGTAAGAGTATAACTATCAAGTTTGTGGGCTGTAATCTGGAGTGAACATGTCTCTCCTCCGTGAAGGGTTGTGAAGGACTAATTGGCTAGAGTTTAGCCGGAATTTGCAAACGTGACTTCTTCCCCTTGTAAGGATCTGGATCCAGTCATAGCAGTTTTAGCCATATTGATTTAGCCCTTGGGCTCTAATACCATGAACACAGTTTTTGAAATATATTACTTTGTGTTATCTTATTCACGTGGAGAGAGTACATTTAAATAGACTTAAGACAACAAAGGTCTAAAAGTAAATATCTTGACTAATTCCTATGATCATGCTAATTAATACAAAATACAATATGACAACTCCTAACAACTATACACAATCAACAAAATTAAGAAACTTTGACTAAACTGAAAGCAGGAATAATGGTTTCTATTTTTCTATTTCATAAAAATTATGTACATAGGGCTTTCATTTATAATACAATTGTGAAAACTAAATCTCCTAAAATCGTGGCCTAGAGAATAGGAAGGTTATTTGCTGAATCAAACCAAATCAGTAAACAACTTATCCTAAATCCAGAAACTGATTCTAAGCCTAAAAATCCGGGATTTCAATACTCCCCCTTAAGTTGGATCATAGATGTTGATCATGTCCAACTTGTTTAAGAAAGCATCAAATTTTTGTCTTATGAGCCCTTTGGTGAAGATATCATTTGTCTGGTCTTGAGTAGGAACATAAGTCATGCAAATGATTCCCTTCACCACTTTCTCTTTGATGAAATGTCTATCAACTTCGACATGCTTGGTTATGTCATGTTGGACAAGATTAAGAGATATGTTAATTGCTGCTTTGTTATCACAGTAGAGTTTAACTGGGAACTCTACTGTGACTTGAAGTTCTTCCAAGAGTTTTTTCAGCCATAGTACTTCACATATTCCTTGAGCAACTCCTCTAAACTCTGCTTCAGCACTGCTTCGAGCCACCACATTATGCTTCTTACTCCTCCAGGTTACTAGGTTCCCCCATACAAAGGTACAATATCCTGAGGTGGACCTTCTGTCTTCAATCGAGCCTGCCCAGTCTGCATCTGTGTAGACTTTTATTCCCTTACAGTCGATTTTTTTTAAGAGTATTCCCCTGCCAGGTGAGCCTTTGAGATATCTGAGTATCTTGTACACTGCCTCCAGATGAGCTTCCCTTGGTGAGTGCATGAGTTGACTCACCACACTTACTGCAAATGCAATGTCGGATCGGGTATGAGACAAGTATATTAGTTTGCCTACTAGTCTCTGATATCTATCTTTGTCAACCATCTTTCCAAAGATCTTGATCTTCTTTCCCACTTCAATTGGGGTGTCACTAGGTTTGCATCCAAGCATACCGGTCTCTGTGAGGAGATCAAGTACATATTTTCTTTGGGAGACACTGATTCCTTTCTTTGATCTAGCAACTTCCATTCCCAAGAAATACCTCATTCGCCCCAGATCTTTTACTTCAAACTCTGTGGCTAGAACCCTCTTCAACTTTTCCATTTCTGCCTCATTATCGCCGGTAAGGATTATATCATCCACATAGACTATTAGGATTGTCTTCTTCCCATCTTTAGCTTGTTTGAAGAACATAGTATGATCTGATTGTCCCTATAGATATCCTTGGTTCTTTATTACTCTAGCAAACCTGTCAAACCATGCTCTTGGGGACTACTTGAGACCATAAAGTGACCTCTTAAGTTTACATACCTACTTCTCTTCCTGCCCTTCACTAAACCCCAGTGGTAATTCCATGTAGACTTCCTCTTCTAATTCTCCATTCAAGAATGCATTCTTTATGTCAAGTTGGTAAAGTGACCTATCCAAATTGGATGCCAATGATAAGAGAACCCTTACAATTTTTGCTTTGCCACAGTGCAAATGTTTGGGTGTAGTCGATGCCATAAGTCTGTATAAAACCCTAGGCAACGAGACGAGCTTTGTATCGCTCTATTGTTCCATTGGTTCTGTATTTCAGGGTAAACACCCACTTGCAAGCTACTGGCTTCCAATTTGGTGGTTTCCCCTGCAATTCCCAACATGTATCCTTAGTGTGACCGGTCTTGTGACAATGCTCACACCATGGTTTTTTCCTTAGCTCACTCTGACCTGGTCCATTCAGTCCCCTTTTTGTTATCAGTGCAGATGTTTATGGTCCAGAACCAATTAGTACAGTGAAGGCAAGGAGTTTCAGCATCACCTTGCGCCTATTCTCTTCTCGTCTTATCTCGAAAAAAACTTCACAGATTGAGGGCAACGGTCTTCGACCTAAGATTCTTCCTCTCACTTCATCTAATTCTCAGTGGAGCCCAGTCAGAAATTCAAAGACACTCTCATTCTCCAGCCAATTCTTAAATCTTACGCTGTCTCCAGGGCATTCCCAATCTTCTTCATAACTCAGATCAAGTTCTTGCCAGAGAGCCTTCATCTCTGTGTAGTATTCAGTAACTTCATTTTCCTCTTGTTTCATTTGCCATAACCGAGTCTTAATCTCAAATATTTGGGAAGAGTTTTCCACATCAGAGTATGTTTCTCTCACGGCATCCCAAACATCCTTTGCAGTAGGAAGAAACATATAGGTTTTTCAGACTGAGGGCTTCATCGAGTTGACCAGCCATGCGGTTACCATCGTCTTTTCTGACTTCCACTTCTAAAAGGAGGCATTAGTAGAGGATGGCTTCTTAGTTTCTCAGGTGAGATATCCAAACTTGCCTTTTCCATCGGTCACCAGTTTGATCGATTAAGCCCATTCGAGAAAATTCTTCCCGTTAAGTTTCTCAACTGTGAACTGGAAAGTGGAATTCTCGGATCCACTCGACGTCATGGTGTTGGTGACCGCCGTCTCTGTTTCGCCCATGATTGCTGAGAACGTTGATTCCACCATTGAATGCCCAGTTAGGGTTTCCTCGGCTCTGATACCATGAAAGCAGGAATAATGTTTTCTGTTTTTCTATTTCATAAAAATCATGTACATAAGACTTCTATTTATAATACAATTGTGAAAACTAAATCTCCTAAAATCATGGCCTAGAGAATGGGAAGGTTATTTGCTAAATCAAACTAAATCAGGAACAACTTATCCTAAATCCAAAAACTGATTATAAGCCTAAAAATTTGGGATTTTAACATAAACCAAATCTCCTAAATCAATCTGATTGATCTGAATTGCCAACAATTAGGCCTCGTTCATTTCACCTATTCAAGTTTTCAGTTTCAAATTTCTATAGTAAAAAGCTTTCAGGAAATGTCATATCTAACTTTTTCTGCTACAGTAAAAAATTCTCAAAAAATGTCACATCTCAGCTCGAATTGAAAACTCAAATCCGCGAAGTGAACGAGACCTTAGTTTTTAAGGTTCTTGTTTAGGCCCTCTAGTTTTGCTTTTTTTTCCCTTCTGGTGGACCCTTGTCCCTTTTTGTACCTTTTTTCTCTTATTAATGCAAGTTTACCAATATACATATATATATGCTTTCTAACAAAGGAATAAACATTACAAACCTCCTTTGAAAAATGACTGAGTAATTGCAGAATAATCAAAAAAGATTTGCAGTGTTGAAAGATCCTCAAGGATTGGCCTCCCAAGAAGTAGGAATCTGTACATCTAGAAATAAATAAATAAATAAATAAATTCTAACCAAGAGCACAAAAATAAAAAATAAAAAAAATATATATATATATATACATATATACACAAATTCAAAATTTAAGTAAAAGTCAATGTGATTATTCTTTATCATTATACCTGAACAGTATCAATCTCATCTGAACTTTCATCAAATGAAGTCCCCAGAAAATCAAATGAAAAACAACTGAGGGAACGTGAGAGAGCCAATTCCTGCAACTTACTTTCAACAAAATCATTGGTCAAGACATAAATGTTGGCAATAGCAAATGAGAAAAACATATTATATATAACATTTAACGTTATCAATTAATGAAAACACCTACCATAATTTTTTAACTGATGCAATGAATTTATGGATATCTGAAAAATTTAAAGTGATTGCTCCTTGAAAATGCTAGCTATCCTACGTTGGTGAGATACAGATAATCCAGGATGTGGCTGATAAATTACAGACAAAGAAAATATGTGAAAAACATAGAATTTGGGATAAACTTTCTATAAAGAAAACATTAGATAAATAGAAACACTATGCAGTTAGAGAATTTCGAATACATGACATAAGGAGACTGTTCCTTATATTAGTCTATTGTTTTTGTTGCAAATTAAGCATTTTTCACTACTCAACACAATGCTAACAGCATCTAAAGAACAACCTAACAGCTTAAAAAAATCAGAGAAAAGGGAAGTCCTACGAGCATGCAGCCCAAAATAGTGCCATTTAATACAATATATATATATATATATATACACACATATATATGCACAATGTATATGATGCTGACCTGATTCATCTCAAAAACAAGTTGATTAAATATCTTCAAGCCAATGGCATAATGACATGGTGCCCAGCAAACTTGGTTTGTAAGTAAGCATTCTTCTTTAAGATTAGATAAATAAATCTACAAAAACATTCGTCCTAAATTCCTGAAAGGAAATGGACATAACAAATCAATGCATACCAAGCCAACATAATATGTTCACAAAAAGAAGAGAGAGAGATAGAACATGACAAAATAACACATAGAGGAAGGAAATAAGACCTACTACAAATGCTAACCAAGAACATGTCGGTTGAAGCGGCAAATCAAAGCCAAATACTTGAATACCAAAATCAAATCCTCGAGTTCGTTCGTTCATTCATTCATTCATTCCCAAACTCTTGAATTTGATACTGGAGCACTCTGAAAAAAAAATAAGCCAAAAATGTCAAGTTTGTCAAATAAATCTAACATAAAAGACAAGCCAAACTGATCATTCATTCATTAATTCATTCATTCCCAAACTCTCGAGTTCGATACTGAAGCCCTCTGCTATTCATTCATTCCAGAACTCCTCGAGTTCGTTCATTAATTCATTCATTCATTCCCGAACTCTCGAGTTTGATATTGGAGCCCTCTGAAAAAAAAAACAAGCCAAAGATGTCATGTCTGTCAAATAAATCTAACATAAAAAACAAGTCAAACTGATCATTCATTCATTTATTCATTCACGAACTCTCGAGTTTGAAACTAGAACCATCTGCCATTCATTCCTGAACTCTCGAGTTTGATATTGGAGCCCTCTGAAAAAAAAAAAAAAAAAGATGTCAAGTCTGTCAAATAAATCTAACATAAAAAACAAGCCAAACTGATCATTCATTCATCTAACATTCATCTAACATTCATTCATTCATCTAACATTCATCTAACATTCATTCATAAAACTAACATTCATCTAACATTCATTCATTCATCTAACATTAAAAACAAACCAAACTGATCATTGATTCATTCATTCACGAACTCTTGAGTTTGATACTAGAGCCCTCTGCCATTCATTCCCGAACTCTCGAGTTTGATACTGGCCTCTGGAAAAAAAATCAAAGATGTCAAGTCTGTCAAATAAATCTAACATAAAAAACAAGTCAAACTGATCATTCATTCATCTAACATTCATCTAACATTCATTCATTCATTTAACATTCATTCATTCATCTAACATTAAAAACAAACCAAACTGATCATTCATTCATTCATTCACGAACTCTCGAGTTTGATACTAGAGCCCTCTGTCATTCATTCATTCCCGAACTCTCGAGTTTGATACTGGAGCCCTGTGAAAAAAAAAGCGCTAAAGATGTCAAATCTGTCAAATAAATCTAACATAAAAAACAATCCAAAATGATCATTCATTCATCTAACATTCATCTAACATTCATTCATTCATCTAACATAAAAAGAACAAGCTAAATTGATCATTCATTCATTCACGAACTCTCGAGTTTGATACTAGAGCCATCTGCCATTCATTCATTCCTGAACTCTCGAATTCGATACTGGAGCCCTCTGAAAAAAAAAAAAAAACCAAAGATGTCAAGTCTGTCAAATAAATCTAACATAAAAAAACAAATCAAACTGATCATTCATTCATCTAACATTCATCTAAAATTCATTCATCAACATTCATCTAACATTTATTTATTCATTCATTCATCTAACATTCATTCATTCATCTAACATAAAAAATAAGCCAAACTGATCATTCATTCATTCATTTACGAGCTCTCGAATTTGATACTAGAGCCCTCTGTCATTCATTCATTCCTGAACTCTCGAATTTGATATTGGAGCCTTCTGAAAAAAAAAAAAAAAAAAAAAAAAAAAAAAAAAAAGATGTCAACTCTATCAAATAAATCTAACATAAAAAAAAGCCAAATTGATCATTCATTCATCTAACATTCATCTAACATTCATTCATTCATTCATCTAACATTCATTCATTCATCTAACATAAAAAAACAAGACAAACTGATCATTCATTCATTCATTCATTCATTCACTCACGAACTCTCAAGTTTGATACTAGAGCCCTCTGCCATTCATTCATTCCGAAAATCTCGAGTTTGATACTGGAACCCTCTAAAAAAAAAAAAAAAAAAATGTGTCAGTCATCAAATAATCTAACATAAAAGATAAGCTAAACTAATCATTCATTCATCTAACATTCATCTAATATTCATTCATTCATCTAACATAAAAAACAAACCAAACTGATCATTCATTCATTTTCACCGCAAACCCAAACAGCATGGCTAGCAAAACCATTCATTCATTCATTCATCGCAAACCCAAACAGCATACCCAGATAGCATGACCAGCAAAACCTGCACCAAAACTAACCAGACATTCATCCACCGCAAACCCAAACAGCATGACCAGCAAAACCTGCACCAAAACTAACCAGAAAAAAAAATGCCAAATCAAAGCCGAAATCAACATGACAAGCCTGCTTCCTCCGGCCAGAAATCAACACGGCAAAACTGTCTCCTCCAGCGATTGGTGACTCGAGTAGCAAAAACCTGCACCAAAACTAACCAAAATAAAAATGTCAAATCAAAGCCGAAATCCGCAAACCCAAACAGCATGGCCAGCAAAACCTGCACCAAAACTAACGAAAATTTTATACATGCACCATGCAACTTAAGCAAATAGAATACTTCGAAAGAAGACAGAGTATTTGAGAAACTTTATTAGTAAATGACAATGCACAAGCGAACAAACATGGAACTTCAAGATGACTATCAATTGCGTTTTAGTTCTAATTAGTAGCCTCGAATATTTATGCACAGGTTCAACAAAATGATAATTAGAAAAATAAGCATTTATCCAAACAGTAGATTTAATACTACTCCTAAGTGTGTGTGTGTGTGTGTGTGTATTGTAAAGGAGCTGGATATTTTACTTCCATAAGATATGGTCACATGATGCCAACGTTGACCAACAGCATATAGCTTAGAACAACAAATTCATCCACGAAAATAATTTATTAAAAGAGAGAAAGAAATGAAACTCAAATGGCCACCAAAAAATTAGGAAACACCTGTAGATAGTATTTCTTCTGCTCTTCAGAGAAAGGTTTTGACAAAAACACTCATATCAACACCATAATAAGTTTTTGTCTCGTCTACAAAAGTCACACCACTCATCCATAGTTGATTGATAATCACCCATTTTATGCTCCCCGCTCGACCCGGATAGGTGCCACCCATATACTGAGCATGGCTAGGATACCTATGAAACAAAAGTTTGATCGCTTAACTCGGATCGATCCTAAATGCATCATTTCAAATAATGTGAAAACCATCCAAGTAAAGAGCAAATTAACACCCATCAAAGGAGGTGCATGCACCATTTCAAAATCATCTAAAAATTATTCAATCACCAATTAATACCCATTGAACAGCATAATACATAAGGGTCATATAAAATTACTATGATGCATACCAAAAATCTATATAACACGTAAACAAATGCTCCATCACGGATCTAAGACAAAGAATTCTAGAAATATAAGGAAATAGCTAAATATGTGAGCATCATATTGGTTGCATATACTCATATATGAATGCCCACTTGACAAAATTCCAAGAATATCCGGATGTTGAGTCCCCTAAGTTTAGCACAATGACACAAACACATGTACAAGAAACATAAAGTTTACATCTACTTGACACAGATGTTGTTGAACAAAATTACTATCAATTTCTACTTCAATTATGTGGCAGTCACAAGATTACTATCAATTACTACTTAAATTATGTGGAAGTCTGGAATGAGATCTGATACAGAATCAATACAAAAAATGACTAAGAAATGTTATTGAAACACTATCGGAAGATTGAGTACACAACCGTCGGAAGATTACAATCGGAATCCTCGCGACACCCTCCTACACTCAGGTTTTCGAGAGACCTGAACTCTCCTATTCCTTACCAAACAATTCTCTAACCGACTTCCCTCTTTATTTTCTAACTATATATTCCCCGATACTACAATAGACCGCCCAAATACCAAAATTCCCTTTCTACCCCTGCCTTTTATTTCTCCTTACATACGTAAAACGCACCGGTGGCCTATCAAGATCCTGACATGCTAAATAAAGTCATGAAACAATATATGTCTGCAAAGACACCATAAGCACATATTTATTATTGTGGAGACTTGTTTACACATAAGATTAAAAGGTACTCCGTAATTACTTTTGAGTATTAAAAAAAATTCCAATAACAAGATCTTATAAGTTTCTACATTCAACAACACCAAGAAACCAAATTTGAAAGACAATTAGATGCAAAACAGGCTTACATTACTCCAGTTGGTTTCAACCAGCGGTCACGTGCACAAATCACTGAATCAAACATAGACTCACGGAGAAGAAAATATCCCATCCACTCAGAGATGATCACATCAACTGCACAAACGTTGGTCTAAATGTTCATAGCAAGGATAAACTCAAATGACACAACTTAACTAGATTAATTAAACAAGGAGAAAACCTTTCTCGGGACCCTCAATCACTTCAACCACATCTTGGAGGTTATTTGCTTTTACAAGCGCACGAGCATGTTCTGCCATCTTAGTTGCTTCCACGGCATAAACCTTCCTCGCACCAGCTTGCGCCGACCATATTGCAAGAATGCCACTCCCAGTCCCCACATCCAACACAACCTTCAGCACAAGCACATTAAATGGCCATTTTCTAGGATAGTCTGAATGTGCTAATACTTCACAATACACTAACAAAGCCGAATGGCCTCTTAAAAGTTTCTCCCAAAACTTCAAACTCAGTACAAAATCATACTCATAAAGTCATAATATATATGATATATGCAAATCCCTCAAAAGGATTAGGTGCTTCCTCTCCACTAAAACAATATGATTGAACCGAAGCTCAGCTGCGAAAAATAACCATTTCCATGATAACCAAATTTCATAACGAATTATTACTGGCAGTAACTACAACAACCACCACAGATTTTCTGTCAAAAAACCAAACTCATTACGAAATCATACTCTTAAGGAACAGATTTTTTTTTCCTTTTCAATTCACTCGGCTAAAAGCGAATAGTGTTCAAACAGAGCTCAGAGTAAAAAGGTATCAATATTTTCATTCGACAAAAATAATAAACATCCGAAACCTAAGAAAATGAACTCATCTCCGTTCTGGTGCATATACAAGTTAAAAAAAAAAAAAAAAAAAAAAAAAAAGCTACAGGAAAATATATACACACACTCGCATATATATATATATATATATATATATATACACACATATATTAACATACCTTTCCTGTGAAATGGTGTTTGTTTACGAAGATGGCGTTGAAGTAGGCGTCCATGCGAACGCGATCGCAGAGCATCTCTTTCTGGTGGTAGAGGAAGCCGTAGGTGCAGAAGTACTGCGCGAAATCCACCCCCTTGTCCACGATGGCGCCGCCGCCGCCGCCATTTCTGCTGCTGTTCGCGAAGCTCCCCATCAATTCAATCTTAGAGAGAGAGTTAGGGCAGAAATCGCCGTTCGTTATTTTTAGCTATGGTTGCCCTGCGTTTGCTAGGAGAATATTTGATAAAAGAGACCGGAGAAAATCAAAATTTGGGGAAATAGGCCGGTTTTTTTTTATAACAAAAAAATGATGACGTGTATCACACGTGGCAAAAAATGGGTCCTATTAGTCTCAAAATGGGTCATTTTTTCAAAAACTCTCAAAAACCCTCAATCTCTCTCGACCGACCCTCTCTCTCGACCGACTCTCTCTCTTCCTCCCACCCGACCAAATCCTCCGATTCTCTCCGATCACATCACCGACCGACCACCTCTCGTCTCGGCCGACCGACCACCTCACCAAACACCGACGTTACCTAAAAACCGACCAAAAACCGACCTCCATTCCCACTAAAACCGACCAAAAACCGATACTAAAACCGACCCCGACCACGAAAACCGACTAAAAATCCGGCAAATTAGAAGTAATGGCATCACAAAAAATGACTCTTCCTCAACTAAAACGGCCATTTCCCGAACACATGAGGCAACGGAATCGATAGGTAATATTCTTATTTGACATTCTTATATATTTTTTTTTTGCAAGAACAAAAACTTAATATAAGCAACATTGGTCCAAAAAAGTCGGTTTAGGTTTTGGTCTGTTCACGATCCATTTAAAGTCATTTCTGGTGGTCGGTTCTTAATCATGGTCTACTCCTAATTGTTTTGGTGTGTGTGTATTGTTCTTGGTCGGTTCTTAGTCGGTTCTTAGTCGGTTTTTGGTCGTTTTTGGTCGGTTCTGTTCGGTTTTTGGTCGGTTCTTTTCGCTTGGTCTGTTCCTATTTTAGGTCGGTTTCGTCGTCATGGTCCATTTTGGTCGGTTCGAATGTTTTTCTTATTTTCTGATATGACCTCCCAAAAGTACAACATCAGGTGAAATTCACGATCGGACATCTAAAGACGTTAATGGATCCTGTGACGGGAGTATTTCCTTCAAAGTGACATGAAGTCCAAGATTGAGGCGTTGGAGGTAATTAGGCGAGTCTAACCCCAGATAGAAATGCCAATCTTCAAAGTCTGCCGGGACATTTTATTTCAATGTCCGAAAATATGACATATTGTGGGGTGTTGACACACTATCTGCTTTTAAAAGATAGAAACAAGGAAAAGACATGAGTTATGGTTCAAGGTTAATGGAACCGCAACTCGGTTTGGAATGAGGGAATTTGCTTTAATAACCGGCTTGAACTGGGGGAATCTCCGAGCCGACGTGATCTTGAAAGCTTCAAAGAGCGTAAGATTATTGGAGCATTTCAACTCCCCGTAGTACTTGTTGCGTTTTAAGAAGATTGTTTGACGGGGATAAGATAAAAGGTAGCGATAAAGCAAAGATCGCTATCATTTATTTTTTTTAGCACAAGTACTATTATCGGGGACGAGAAGAAGACCGTCTCCTCAACTGGATTGGTCCTTCGTTGATAGAATTCTTCAACACTATCCATGGGGCGGGTGTTTTTGAATGCACTCTGCGGGCTCAAGAAGAACTTGAGAGACAAATACCAAAAATGGGTTCGGAAAGGGACGCAATAAGAGCGTCAAGGAAACCTACTCAATATCACGGGTTTCCTTGGGCCTTCCAGTATGTTATCTGATTATGTTAATAACTTTTCATGCATTATAGTAAATTAGTTTACTAGACTTTAAAAAATTGGTTTAACGCAGTTTGGGCATTCAAACGTTTCCAAGCATCGGGCGCCACGTTTGCAAAGATGGTTGAGGGACGTCTTCCCGAATGCTCAAATGGGAGCAACGCCTTGGTTTCCTTGGTCGAGGTTAGACAAATAGACGACCTCATGCACAATGGCGAGGTAAGGGTTTGAATACAAAGTTTTTGTTTGTGTAAATTTTACAAAATAGGTTTTTTTTCTACAATATGTTTCTACCTAAATAATCATTGAATGTATGTTTTTTTAATGTACAGGGAATGACCGTACCGATTCTTTATCCCAATCGAGGAGGAAATGAACAAGATGTGCATGAGGTCGTATATGCCTTATGCCGACCAAGAAGATCTTTGAGATTGACCAGCTTGCATCAATTTTTGGACTCAAAAAGCGAATGTGGTCGTCTCCAAAAACAACATCCCCAACAACAACAAAGAACTTCCCCAACAACAACAACAACAACAACATTAACAACAACAATCAACAACAACAAAGAACAACAACAACAACAAAGAACAACAACAACAAAGAAACATGGTATGTCTATTGACCACATTTCAAAAATGGTAGACATTTTGATGCCAAATTATTCAAATCCGTTAGGGAAATTAGGGTCAATTAAGCAAAACAACAGCTACCCATTGAGCCTGAGGCGGAGCCCGACCTCCCTCACGATCGCCCAGAGCCCGAGGCGGATCTTGACCCTCGAGGTTCACCAGAGCCTAATGGATCTTGACCTCCCTCGGGTTCAGCATTCAATTAACCTCGACCTCCATCAGGTTCACCCAGATCCAGGGCTCATGCGCATGAGCAACATTCGGGCGGGGTCGGAGTCCTGCACCAAGGTTGAAAAAAAAGCGACTTAAGAGGCCCATCACCTTACATCCTCCCTGCGTAAAGAAGGTGTGGACCTTCAACGATGCTTTGTTGAGGCCTTCAACAAATGGGTTCTTGATCCTACGACGGACTCCGAGCTCCTTGAGATTGGAGGAAGGACTTCTTCCACGTCCTCTTGAAGCCGGCGAATGGTCTTTAATGATGTAAGTAATCACAAAATATTTTCTAAATTTAGTCTTATTTTTTATACCATTATCATTATACTTTGAATTAATTTGTTATGACTTATAGCAAATTGAAGGCATCGGGTCTTCTAGCAAAAAGGCGGTCAAGGGCACCGAGGGGCGCTTCATTAAGGATATTGTCATCCTAGACGATATATTTTGCCAAAAGATGAAAGCGATATACTTCATCAACAAAAAGGAATTGGCAACTTATACATTTGATGACGACCTTGATGAATATGTCCGTGGAGAGAAGCGCCGTAATTGGCCGAAATGGGATGACGCGAAGGGCTTCACTTTGCCTCTAAACATTCGGATGAAGCATTGGGTCGCGCTTTTATGTTGATCTTTCCGAATGCAACATAAAGGTGTATGACTCGGCTATTCCAATGTACAAGATTCACAAATGCGAAGAGAAGTGGAGCCAATCATTTGTGATGATGCCCATGTTCTTGAAGCACACAGGTTTATTCAAACATCTAGGCGATAAACTTGAGTGTACATGGCCAATGATTCGGTGAAGGGGTTGGTGCACAACGAAAGATCGAGCGATGCGGCCTTTTCACTTACAAATTTATTGAATACCTTCTCCGCGGACTCCTTTAGAAGACCTGAAAGAAGAAAAAGTTGCATTACACGGCTTGAAGTCGCAATCGAATTTGGAGCGAGTTTAGGATGAAGAAGCCCCTGAGCCCAACTATATGAAATGTTTGTTTGTTTTGGTTGTTGTAACATAAGAACAAGATACATTGTTTAACATTGTTTTGGTTGTTTTGGTTGTTGGTGTTACAATATGTTCATTATTGGCATTGAGTTGCATTTATAATTTATCAAATTCTCTATTATGGAGAACCTTATACTTTATGGGGAATGGAAATTATTGTGTAATAAGTTATGTTTTTTTTTAGCACTTTCACTCAAAACATACCGGAGATTCAATAAAAGCAACCCTCTCAAAAATGACTACTTTTTTATTGTCCCGGGCGGCGGCGGGCGGCGCCAAGGGCCGTGTCCCGGGCGCTCGCAACATCTCAAAGACCCGAGAACCGACTATGAAACGGACCAAGAACCGACTAACAAAAATGAACAGACCAAAAAGCAGAAAAAAACTAGAAAGAAACGTACAAACACAAGAACCCAACCATGTTTTTCAAAATGGACCGAACCACCAAAACACATTGGTTTATGTAAAAAGCGACGTGCTTTTTGCAATATTAAACGATTTGTTCGCAACACATTAATGAAGTGTTTAAAGAATTCAAAAACCAACGTTGGCTTTTTGAAAAACGACGCCCATCGCTTGATTGATGTAGTCTTTTTCGAAGTCAAAACCAACGTTGGCTTTTAAAAACGACGCCGCCTCTTGCTCGGATTGATGTAGTGTTTACGAAGTCAAAACCAACGTTGGCTTTTGAAATAATAATAATAATGATAATAATAATAATAAATATTATAATAATAAAAATAATTCTATTAATAATAATAATTATAATAATTACAATAATAATATAATAAAAATCCAAAATTATCAAAATAATAATAATAATAATAATAATCATTAAAATAATAACAATAACAATAAATATATTAATAATAATAATAAATAATAATAATAATAAGTGTAATAATATGAAAAATAAAAATAATTATAATGACAATAAAAATTATAATAAAAAAAATAATAAACATAATGATAATTATTATCATAATTATAATAATAGTAATAATAAAAATATTAAAACTAATAATATAATAATAATAATAATAATAATAATAATAATAATAATAATAATAATAATAATAATAATAATAATAGTAATAACAATAATGATAATAATAATAATGAATAATTGTCAATGAATAGGTCTCTTTACTTATATGACTTAATAATAATAATAATTATTATTACTATTATTACTATTATTATTATTATTATTATTATTATTATTATTATTATTATTATTATGTTTTATTGTTTATTATAGTTATTATTATTATTTTTATAATTACTCTAATAATTTTTAGTTTGTTCTTGGTCCATTCTTGGTCATTCTTGGTCCATTTCTAGGTTTTTTCCATTTCTAAGCAAATTTTTTTTTTCATGTACAAACTAAAAGTTTAGAATTACCCAAGAAGTCCGAGGAATATGAAAAAATATATCTTTTATATTTTTTCACAAATTTTGTTCTTGGTCCATTCTTGGTCATTCTTGGTCCGTTCTAGGTTTTTTTCCATTTCTAAGCAAATTTTTTTTTTTTCATGTACAAACTAAAAAGTTTAGAATTACCCAAGAAGTCCGAGGAATATGAAAAAATATATCTTTTATATTTTTTCAAAAATTTTGTTCTTGGTCCATTCTTGGTCCATTCTTGGTCCATTCTAGGTTTTTTCCATTTCTAAGAAAATTTTTTTTTTTTTCATGTACAAACTAAAAGTTTAGAATTACCCAAGAAGTCATAGGAATATGAAAAAATATATCTTTTATATTTTTTCACAAATTTTGTTCTTGGTCCGTTCTTAGTCCATTCTTGGTCCATTTCTAGGTTTTTCCATTTCTAAGCAAATTTTTTTTTTTCATGTACAAACTAAAAGTTTAGAATTACCCAAGAAGTCATAGGAATATGAAAAAATATATCTTTTATATTTTTTTCACAAATTTTGTTCTTGGTCCGTTCTTAGTCCATTCTTGGTCCATTCTAGGTTTTTTCCATTTCTAAGCAAATTTTTTTCATGTACAAACTAAAAAGTTTAGAATTACCCAAGAAGTCCGAGGAATATGAAAAAATATATCTTTTATATTTTTTTCACAAATTTTGTTCTTGGTCCATTCTTGGTCCTGTTCTAGGTTTTTTCCATTTCTAAGCAAATTTTTTTTTTTCATGTACAAACTAAAAAGTTTAGAATTACCCAAGAAGTCAGGAATATGAAAAAATATATCTTTTATATTTTTTCAAAGAACAAATTTTGTTCTTGGTCTGTTCTTGTCCATTTCTTGGTCCAATTCTAGGTTTTTTCCATTTCTAAGAAAATTTTTTTTTCATGTACAAACTAAAAAGTTTAGAATTACCCAAGAAGTCCGAGGAATATGAAAAAATATATCTTTTATATTTTTTCACAAATTTTATTCTTGGTCCGTTCTTGGTCCATTCTTGGTCGGTTCGGTCCATTCTTGCCAATTGGGTCGGTTCTTGGTCCATTCTTGGCCGGTTCGGGTCCATTCTTTCTATTGTCGGTTTTGGATTTTAGTCGGTTACAAATTTTTCCATGCGCGTGATCATCAAACATAGACTCACGCCGAAGAAAATATCCCATCCGTGGCCCTGGCATGACCTCCAAGATGACAAATCATATTATTACACAACATTTCCCCATAAAATATAAGGTTCTCCATAGCCAAATGTTAGATTCTAAATGCAACAAGTTTTCCTACTTAAAAAACCATTATTGTGAAAAATTTTGGCAAAGATTTCCCCATAAATGTAAGCTTCCTCAAAGCCATAATAAAATCTTGAATATAATGAGGGTGAACAAGAAATTTCTAATGATAGTGTCCATATTACATTGTAAACAAGAAATTTATAAGTCATGATTATTACATCGGTGCGTTCTTACATTTCTTCCGATAGTGTCCATATTGCCCACACCCTAGCACATCGATTCTTTCTTCGTGTGAACTCACCTATCTTTGGAATGCGTTTTTGCTTGACCTACCCCTCTTTGGTTGAACTCACGGTGGAAGAAGTAGAATTTCCTTTACGTGATTCGGAATATCCCATTGCGAATATCCGCACAGATAGATTGTCTCGGCATACGCAAGAGCCCAAACTTACGTCACCGTAGTATTTTGAGCATAAATCATAGAGTGACATTCCTGCTTCTCTACAACATGATATTGCATGCTCGCATGGTATATGTTCAAGGTCGAACACACGACAAGTGCAACTTCTCGCGCCAATGTTGACAATTACAGTTGCCTCTCCACCTGTCACTTGGAACTCAACAGTATTAAGTCTTGTGGCCGTTAGAAATCCCGCTTTGTTGTGCCTCTCACGAAGAGTTTTTTCCACACTTGGCGTTAACAATGTTTTAATTTTAGAAGCTTCGACCCGCCTGTTATTAAACCACTCGACATCTTCGCTTGTATAAAATTAAAGAGGGCAATGACGGGTAATCCCGAACATCCTTGAGCATTGCGTTCATTGATTCGTACATGTTTGTGGTCATAATATTATATCGATTTCCTTTAAAATGAGCACGAGACCACATTTCAAAACGAACTTGCTCCAGTAGGTATCTAGCAACACTTGGGATATCTTGCGGACAACTCATCAAACAAGACGAAAAAACTTCGTCAATGCGGTAGGCCTCGGAGGTTCTAAAGAATAGTGGCGAACACCGCTACAAACTGAAATTACTCTTGATGTTTTGAGACACATGCCATGTGCAACAACCGTGATGTGCTAATGAATAAACAGACAATGCATTACTTATACTTTGATTCCTATCGAAAATAAAAACTAATTCCTCGAATCGGTGACAATCACCTTCAAGTTCGAGAAGAACCATGTCCGGATGCATCATTCTCTCGAGTCTACAATGGCCCATGCGATGGGATAACAATGACGTTCACTATCCCCGCGGTGGCAACTAACAACGTACCTCTAAATTTTCCCTTCAACCACGTTCCATCAACACATAACTTTCCTCATGCAAATGAAAACCTCGTATACAAGGTCCATATGCTAGGAAAAGATACATAAAACAGTTCAATCAAAATGAATATTGGTGATCTTTGCCGTGATTAGTAAGAGACACCATATGAAAGTATGATGGGGCCGAGTGAAGCTTTCTTGACCCGTACCTCTTACGAGTTGAAG
Source organism: Morus alba (assembly GCA_012066045.3). NCBI lineage: Eukaryota > Viridiplantae > Streptophyta > Magnoliopsida > Rosales > Moraceae > Morus > Morus alba. Next base: position 8,770,986 of record CP050232.2, on the reverse strand, counting down.
TGCATGCTCACGAGCCTTCCATCCTTTGTAATAATCAAGGCCGTCCCGAATTCGTCACGGGCATATTTACGAATTGATTTCGGAACCGGGCCTGTTTGACGCCTACAAATTGATTTTTCATGCAACTTCCAATAACGGAGTACGTTGCTTGCCCGTGCCCTTCACCTTTTCTAACGAGCAAGAGTGAACACCATTATACTTATGGATTACAAACATGTTCGAAAATTTGCGTGCTCGGATCGCCACACACATTTCGGATCCACACACTCTACTACAAGCACGTCTTTATTTGATTTTGTTGTCCAAACTCAAACTTCCCTTTCAAAGCTATTAAATGCAAATTTTCCTTCAAATCATTCTTACTTGTAAAATTCCAACTTCTAAACTAGATCCGCTAAAAGGTAGATCCATGAGATGATCCAAACTCGTTGTCCATACAAACTAAAGGACCAAAGAACTTCTACTTCATTTAAAATGGCAAGCGGTTGTGGCTCTAGCCGTGGTCACGTGACTCGGTTGTGGTTGTGACCGTGGTGGAATATCATTACGACTCGACAACTCATACATAAGCTACATTACCCATAAAATCACGATCAAAAAAATCATCATGCAGGAGGATTTCTCTTAATTTTACTCCATCAATATGTTCTTGGGATTGATAAACTTCTCATCCACTATCACGTGTAAGCGGTACCTCGTGGGCTATATCCCTAAGAATAACAAATCATCATTGTCTTTTTATTACAACGGCAACGATTTACATTTCAAATTCGGTACCCATGATAGTTGTTTTTGTCCATCAATTTCGCATTTTCTACAAATCTTATCAACAAAGGTTTCGAGAGTATCCTTCTCATCCATATATATGCCAATTAAATTACAATCTGTATGCCACACCCAACAACTTTCAGTCTCATTCCATTTTCCTCCAATGTCAAAAAAAATCCTCCACTGAGCCATTATTTAGATTTTAAAACTGCAGAAATTTAAGCAAGAAAATAATACGTCATTAAACCATACAATAAAATGAGAACAAACCAAGAACATACCATATAATAAGAACAACCCAAGAATGGATCAAGAATGGACTAAGAACCGACAGTAATAAGAATGTACTAAAAAGTGACCGTGCAATAAGAATGACCAAGAACGAGACTAAGAATGGACCACGAACCGACCATGTTATAAGAATGACCAAGAAACGACCACGAACCGACCATGTTATATGAAAATGTATAAAGAATGACCACCAACGGACCACGAACCGACCATGTTATAAGAATGTACCAAAGAACCACGAACCCGACCCACGAACCGACCATATTATAAGAATGGACCAAGAAACGGACCCACGAACCGACCATGTTATAAGAATGGACCACGAACCACGAACCGACCATCCTGTTTTTTTTCTAAACTTTCTTCATCATATCGAGCGATGTAAACTAGTCTTTTAACATGTAAAATTACTATTTTAATGGATTTTTAACATTTTTAACTACATTCTCATCTTAAAAACATATGAACAACAAACGAAAAACACCACAAAAGATATAGAAAATGAAAGACTTACTTACTAGCTCTTCTTCAAACTTCGTTTTGGACGAGAAAAAAACGTTGAATGGGCAAGATAATAATGTTAATGAGGTTATGCGATGACGATGACTTGAGAAGAAGAGAGGAGAAATTGAAGGCGGCCGGAGAACAAAATGGCGCGAAATGGCGGGGGAGGAAGAGAAAGAAAACCTAAAAGCATAATGATGACGTGGAGTCTTTGATGTGGAAGCATACTTAATGACGTGGAATGTCGATGTGTAAGTTAGGTTATTTACTCAATTTATTTTTTTCGTGGTTTATTTACTTAAAAACACATTTTACTTAGACTATTTATACAAAGGTCTCGTTTGCTAGGTCTCGTCGAACTTGTAAAGTTGTACTCTGACAAACAAAAAGGCTTCCTTTCACCGCGCCTTTTTTTTTTTTTTTTACGAAAAATGCATAATTATGAGTTTTGGGCTTCTGGCTTCTTCTAGGAGTTCAGAAAGGGCCTGGGTTGCCCAGAAAAGATTGTTAACAAGCTGGATTGGGCCACTACTTGTCAAGTGTAAAGGGCCATTTATAGAAATATTTAGGCCTTATTCATTTTACCGATTCGAGTTTTTAATTTTAAATTTTTATAATAAAAAGTTCTTAAAAAATATCACATATAACTTTTTTTACTACAGTAAAAAAACTCTCAAAAAATATTACATCTCAGCTCAAATTAAAAACTCAAATCTGCAAAGTGAATAAGACCTTAGACAATGGGTGTATTTGATAATGCTTATTGGAACCCAAAATCACTTCTATAATTATGAGAAGTTGATAATAGTGTTTAGTAAAAATTATATAAAAAATAATTTTAAAAAATTTTAAAGAATTTACTGATAAAATTAGAAGTAGCTTAAAAATAATTTTTAATTTTTAAATTCTGCGGGAATCAACATAGTACAATTAATGATTATCAACAAGTTATATTAAATAATTAATTATTAATTACTAATTACATTATATATTAATTAATAGTTAATAAATAAATATGCTTAATAACTAATAAATAGATAGTAATTACTAAAGTTTCATTTATTTTACCGATTTGAGTTTTGTTATAGTTAAAAAAAGCTCTTAGAAATAGTCACATCTAACTTTTTTGCTACAGAAAAAAGCGCTCACATAAAATCGCATCTCAAGTAAAATTAAAAACTCGAATCAATAAACTAAGTATGCCATCAATCTCATCGAACTTGTACTCTGACAAACAAAAAGGTTTCCTTTAACCGTTTTTTTTTACGAAAATTTCATAATTATGACTTTTGGGCTTTCGGCTTCTTCTAGGAGTTCAGAAAGGGGCTTGGGTTTCCCAATTAAGATTGATAACAAGCTAGATTGGGCCACTGCTTGTCAAGTCTAAAGGGCCATTTACAGGAACATTTAGGATTCGTTTGGTATGAGAGTTTAAATCAAGGTAATTTTAGTTTTGATTTTAGAATCATAATCATAATTTATGATTTTTGGTCCAAATTATGGTTCTGAAACCAGAACCAAAATTAGGAGTTTGAACCACCGAAAACCAATGAGGTGGTTTTAGAATCAAAGGTGATTCGTAGTTTAAAACATCACATCAGGATTCAAACCTTAAATCAGAACTATCCTAACCAAACACTAATTCTGAGTGAGTCAAATCAAAACCACTTTTTATTTTTTGTAAACAAACGCTAATGCTGAACCAGAATCATAGTTCCGAGTTCAGAACCCTTAGACCAAACAACACCTTAGACAATATCACTTTGGTATTCTATTCTACCACTTTTGTAGGAGAGTTTAAAACATCACTTTCCAAGAATAGAAAGACAATTTGCTCCAGACAATTAGATATAATTTATCTTAGTGTTTTCATAAATTTAATTTCTTCAGCTGGGTATTTTGAATCTAATTTTATATAGGGGGAGTGTTTTAAGTATTTGTATAAAAAGAGAGACAAAATTGATATTTAGACAAAACACATGGGGTATTTAGTGTAGGTTTGTACATCAGTCGGTGGCCATTTAATTAATAGTTGGAGTAAAGAAAAATTAAAAAAATAAATAAATCATTAACTATTTTGACTAAAAACATGAAGTAATGAATATAATTGGAGTTACTCTAAGTTTGTAAGTCGTGAATAAACAAAAATGTCAAAGAGTTAGAAAGAAAAAAAATGCCAATGAGCTGCGAATAAGTAAAAAAAAATGTAACTTAGCTATCAGCTTCGATCATAACCTTAGAAAAATAAAATTTCAGAATCATACATTTTTAATGGAAATAAATTGGAAGTTTATTTTATAGACTGGGAGCCTTAACCTTAACTAACTTGAAGTAACTATCTTATCCTAGTATACTTGCTCTCATATAAAAATGCCTTATTGGTTCCGAACGACCCACAAAAAGTAGTGCCGAATATTGTATGAAGTGCCTTATAGTTTGGTAAAGAAATTTCATGATTATGATGGAAAATATACCAAACAATATAACTGAATTGTAAAATGTAATTGGCTTAGTTACATATTCTTTAGAGTGAATATCCCCAAAGCGAGCTCAGTCCTCATTTCCCATATGATTGAAAATTGACCACAAAATCACACAATTAGGACCAACAACAGACATGCTTAAACTTTGTACTTCATTTTTGTCCAATTTTCAAAATTTCGATTTAAGTGATATCAACATCAATTTGACCAACTTTGGCTGCAAATCTACTTGTATGGTTCAAGCATCAAAATTAGAGAATTGTATGATAGGTAATTTCAGTTAAGCTCCTCCTAAATTCTTTCTTATTGACTCTTCTCCTTTACTTGCACTCACCTTTACTACATATTTTTGCACAAACACCGCCATCAACTTTGATATTTACCATCTATTTTCATTTTCCTAAGTTCTTTCCCTCTCCATGTCAATATTTTTTCCTCCTGTATCAATTCATTAAATATTGTCCCAAATCCTACTATTCATAGTGATATCTATTTACCCTATTTTCTTAATGCTTTTGTTACATAAATTATTTTGAATTTTCTTAAATTATAGAACATAATCACTTACTTCTTCAGTTAATTTTTGACTCCTCTTTTTCAATTCATCCCTTTCATCACAGCTCCACAAATAGAACTAGAGATACCTAACTATTTCTTCCTTCCGCTTGCATCTAGTAGCCAATTTCCCAATGACTACGTCTCCTATTCTTCACATTGTTTTTGTCATCGTCTACTAAATACATATAGTCTGCCCGTTTAATGTTCATAATGCCATTATATAAACCTCCATTCTTTCATCTATTCTTTCATTTATTCCTACCCTTCATACCGCTGCAGCCCCAATTCTAAACGTCGTTTTTATACTCATTGTCCTACTTCTAAACTCTAAACATCATCTTATCCATCTCTCTCATTGTCCCCACGTCTTTCATCTAATAAATGAATAAATTTATGCACCAGGTATTATTATAAATATCCAATGTCTGAGCCACGAATATTATGGAAAAATAATGATACCCAAACTAATCCCATCACTTATTCATTATTATTTTCCCTATTTTTGCCCTCTCTTATTGACTAACAATGTACTATATTTTGTATTATTCTCTTTGTTACTCAAGAAATTATGTACAGTTACATTTTATCATACAAACTCCTCCACCGATTTGCTCCCACATGAAGGAAAAAGGGCAAGACATCGAGATAGACTTCATTTTTTAATGTACTCTTGATTAACAAAAGCAATATATCCATTATTATTATCTTATTAATGTATTTGTTCTATTCTTATGCTTAACAGTTTCATCTAAATTCATAATTTATATTATTATAGTCATTCATCTTATTCCAAAAATATGTAGATGCCAATATCAATTTATTTCCTTACATGGTATTTCTTTCTCTTTTTTATTAATCTATTATTCTTATATATACACATATAAATGCAATTTTTTTTTTGCTTGCATAGTATTTCTTTGTCTTTCTTATTAATGTCTCATTCTTACTTTATTAATTCATTTTAGAAAATCTTATATCTAACATCATAAGATTTTAATTGTCACTGTTGTATATATTTTTATAATAGTTAATTTACAATAAACTGCTATTATAACTATATAATTCAATAAAACTATCTTTACAACATTAATTCATTAAGCATTCATTACCAATCTTAATAATGACTAATCCACTCTAAGAAAAATAAATAACTACCTCTGGTCTTTTTTTTCCTAATTTAAACAATTCCATATTGTACAAAAATATGGACAAGAAAGAACTCGAAAGAAATCGTCGCACTCAGGTAGGTCGATGTATGCGCCATAACATTCTCCAACTCAATCAACATTTTGGAAACATAAATGACCAATCTCAAAATCAAGAAAATGAAGTTACCGAAACTGCACTAACACAACCAGTTCGTCTCATATACGAGACAATGCTGGGTCATATCCAATCTCAAGTAGAAATCCCTTAATCATCATCTCCTTCAACATCTAGAAATTACAATTAGAGAAGTAATTTCCTCACCTATCTCAATTATTACATTCAAACTCCTCTAAAATCCTTATACAACAACAATATTGACCTTTAATATACTATTACTATAACTATTTTTGCTTCTCCTTGACAGCTCCTACCAACATGTAAATTGGGAAATTCCTTAGTAATAAAATGAGTCATTAAGAAAAAGAAGAAACGACAAAATCAACCAAACTAATTACTCTTAGGAGACATCTACATGCACCAAAAGCAGTAAACAGTCAACAACAAAACATTTGGAAGCTGCTTCACATAAATCACAAATTGGAGAACTTGAAAGGAAAGGTAGAAGCTACTGACGCTACAATCACAAGAGATAATTACTCACTCCCAGTTACAATAGTGAGCCCCTCATACTACAGAAAACCATCGAGCAATATAAATTACAATCACCCAGGTTATGTGGTTGGACATTATTCATATGAATGCACGAAAAGGCGCAATACTTGACACTTAAACCATTAGAACAACAACGCAGAAACCATATACTTTCTTCCCAACATATACAACAATGTAGCTAGATTACAAAAGAGAGTTGCAAATGCACTTGTAACATGATGTTGTGACATCTCATACATGCAAATAAATTTCACAACAAATTTCATCCACACCATACATTGCTATGTGACCTCTACTCCTTAATACTTGTCTGTGTGCCTCATTGTCGCCGACATTGATCAACTGAAAAACACGCGCCCAGAGTTTTGCATCAAGTAGTTCTTACTGTTCACCACTACAATATGAAAGTAAAGTAAGGTACATATGTTACCAGTCTCGACCACAGCCCCAAAACATAGTAAACACTGGTGTTAGCCCACTGAAAAAAGAGATCAACTTCACTGTTTCAGACATATTTCCCTTTATCAAAAGGAAAAACGATAAAACTAACATCTTTAGAATATACTAAACGAGATGGATGAACCTGCCAAGAACGTAAAGACTTCATTGTAAACTCTGCTATCAAACATATCCAATCATAATAGCCTTCGGTATTGACAAGTTCCGCCAACTGCAGTAAAAATTACAAATTAGGAGTTATAGATACCACGACTAACATGACACTATACTCAAAAATTATGAAAAAGAGAAAATGGATAAATACAAAGCGTCAGGTGTGAGAAACGCTATCTAAGGATATTTCAAATAAGTTTTCCCTCAGTAAGCTAACTAACTTTTGGGCAACAGGAATAAAGAAGATACATCTGGCAATGATGCAACTTAAGAAGTAAGCTGATAGAAAGTAGTGAACTTGTCCAATCATAATTTTCAGCCTCACACCCTTTACTAGGTCTATCAAATAAACAAGTATCAAAACCTTGTAATGCAGGGTGGTGAGGGGAAGATTAATTTGCAAAGAAAAAATGAAAATACGACTTTTGACCTTGCATAGGGAAATTATATTCGTACAAAACAGAAAAAAGGTGTTAGGATCCTAGTTGAGTCCTGCTAAAGTATGGGCTTAATATGTGGGTTTATAACAACTTGAGCACCCTCTCCCTACAAGCTAGCTTTTAGGGATGAGTTTTACCCAAGGATTGTAACATAAGGAATACATAGACACTAAGAAAAAATTTCTTTGGTAACATTGTCTTAGTCACGAGTGATATGAATCATATGATACAATTACAAATAGATTAGTTCGGGCCGTTCTCAGCCTGGAGGCATTCCTTTTTCACATAAGCTGCTAGTTTTCTATTGCATGTTGAAAATTAAGTTCCTTATGATTGGTGATTTTGTGTGAACTTTGTGTTAATTATTGGTAGGAGCGAACACCCAACATTCATGTGTTCTTTTGTAATGATATAGAAGTATTTCAATTGTAATCCTGAAAGCTAAAAAATGGAAAATCTAAAAATGATCACTTTGGTTGATGGCTTGGAGATTACTATTTGTGTCTTTTGGGCTGAAGTTATTGATAAATCCTGGTCTGAGACATGGATTTAAATGAGGTTTTTCTTGCTACATTCAGGAGTTTTTATAATTGATAACTAACCATTCTGTGTAATTACTGGCTTTGTTCCAATGTAAATGTTTCTTTTTATGTTTTCTTTTCTTTGTGGCCTTTTTACTTTAGTTACTTATCAGGGACAGATTGGCAATAGTTTTCAAGGTAGGAGAAAAGAATTGGGTCAAAATAGAATGTCGGAGGTTTCCCTTGAATTGCTCAAACTTAGGATGTATGCCTTAACATAGTAAATAATTTGGAGATAGGAATTACTGATCATTTGGTGGAGAGGAAGACTGTCCAGTCTCCTGAAAATGTTTCCGCTCCAAGTCTGTTCGAATATAGCATTTGGAGAGATGGAGTGTACGGGCAATTAACTTTATAATACATCGCGAGGATGACTTGTTTTCCCATGGTAATCTAGGTATGCCACTGCCCCTATAGCTGTTTTTCATTGAGGAAAAGAATGACCGAAATAGTTTAGGAATTTACCTCTCTTCTAGCCAAAGAACTCTCTTGATTATTTGAAGCCCTTATTCATTTTCTGGTTATTGGTTGTTTGTGGTAATAAGCATAAAATGTCTGGGATATTAGATTAATGGAACTAAATGTGTATTGCCAAAAAAAGAACATATATATATATATATATATATATTGAAAGTGAATAAAAGTAAAGGACCGGTTTGGAATATGCATATAATATCACAAATGCAATTTTGAAGTAAGGGGTATGTAGATCAATAGCTCTCAAATTAAGTTTTGATCTTGTTTTGAAGAAGAAAGAAAGGTTTGATGTTTAGGAAATGTTTGTAATAAAATGTGGGATAAGTGAGTTTTGGTAACTGTCTAGAGAAAGAAAAGAAAAAAAAAGAACGGAGTGGGTTGTCAGAGAAATGAGAGAGTGGCTGAATTACTAAAGGTTGGTCTGTATCTCTCCCTCTAAAATGGGTAAGTAGGTTAGTATTTATAGACTCTCTCACCTAAAAATCTGTTAGGACCTTGGGTTTTTCTTAGCACAATTCACAACGCAGAAGCTAAGAACAAGAGAAATTGAGAGATTAATAGGGATTTGTATTGATTAACTTCAACACTAGCTCATACAAGCCAAAACCAGGAAGAGAAAATTGAAGAAAATATAAAGGATAGACTGGAGTATTTGAGGACTCCAGAGAACCCCTAATTCTAAACCCTAACAATGGTGGTATTCGAGAGATCATCAGCTCTCCAAAGTGTTTTCCAAAATCCCAAATGATGTGACCTGCCCTCTAACCCTTAATTCGTCCTTCTTATACTATTAACTCTCTTGTAAGCACTACTAACACGCTACTAACTAAACTCTAACAGCCCATTAACCCTGGTCCTGTTGTTTATTTTCCTTTCTAATTCCACTTAGTTGGTCCTGTTAATTTTTCTCCAGTTATTGGTCCTTTACTTTAATGCATGTTTACTTCTATTAGCCTTACCCTTAACATTTTATGCTTATCATTTTATTAGTGTAAATAGAAGTATAGTTCAAAATTTACCACAAACATTATTAATGTTTAGTTTTAAAAAAAAAAGTTTTAAAAAGTCAAAACAAGGGTTTTATGTAAAAAAAAAAAAAAAAAAAGAAAAGGAGTGATTACAAGATTAAAATGACACTTGTTGACGAAAACAAGGTGGCAAAAACTTCCTATTAGCTAGACAACAAGATAACAAGATTTAAAAAGCTTGCTACTAGTAGGACATCAAGAGAACAAGTGTCATAAACCTCTTGCCACTTGTACAATTATGGAAACAAGTGTCAAAGAGCTCGTTATCCATTTGACATCAAGGTTTTTTGACACTTGTTTTCACTAGTGTCCTAGTAACAAAGGTTTTTTTGACAATTGTTCTCTTGATGTCCAACTGGTAGAAAGCTCTTCACACCTTGTTAGCTTGTTGTCCTAAGCATTATCATTTTCAATCTTCTAATTTCTACCCTCCTTTGTAAACAACCCTTGGTTTTCAGTTTTTAAAACCAACTTCCGTTTTTAACTACTTCATTTTGTCAATAACACAGAGTTTACCCCAAACCATTGGTTTTGCTGATGTAATGTTAACTGTGTGATAACATATATTGGCCGACAAACATTATGGTGAACTTGTCTATGCTCCTCTTATGTGCTCTACTTATTTTCTTGATTGAAAAGAGGGGAAAAACAAGAATTTTTGAGTTTTATATTTTGTCTTGGAATCGATGGTGGTTTAGTACGACATTTTGTTACAGACTTGTGCTTAAATTTAAACACTAATTTGACGAATGGTAAGGAGAACCTTTTTTTTTTTTTTTTTGCTTGTTGTTTAAGCACTAGTTCAACAAATGATAATGAGAACCTTGATTCCTTGCCTTGTCTTTCTCGGATGAATTCATGGCATTGCGGAATAAAAGAGGAAATAAAGGCTTGTCCTAATCTTTTGCAATGAATCTAATAAGAACCAGACACTGCTGGTCTATAGTAAGAGGAAGAAACGCCAGTAATTAATGCTGACGTGGATATAGTTTGTTGAAGAGTCTTGTTGAGGAAGCTCTAGGATAACTGAATTGGGTTAGTGTTAGTAAGGGAGCTTATAAATAAGAAAGGGAGGCTGAGAAGTTAATTAGAGAGAATTCTATAGAAATTGAATTGGGTGATCTCTCAAACATCACCTTTATACGATTTCTATTGCCGATTCGAATACACTGTCCATCATTTGTTCCGTTCATTGCTAAACCGTTGAGGTTTTCATCAAATTGGTATCATAGCAGTTTCGTCTGGAAATGGTAGCTAGGAGAGCTGAAAGAAACATGGAGGGAGTATACATAGAATGAATGTAATTCTTGGTACCTCACAACAACAACTGAGCCTGAACCAACTTCAAATGAGGCCGAACCTGAACCAACTTCAAATAACCCCCCAATTGAAACATCTCCTGAACCACCTCAGAATGTGTATGAAAAAGAGCTATGTGTTTATACAAGGAGGAACAAGCCTCGAGAGAAGGAAGAGATTCCAATTCTTCCTGAGCAGAGCCATGAATCTGAACTCATTTGAAGAAATGAAGGTAACAATGTTGTTGATGACCTTAACGTGCCAATTGCCATAAGACAAGGTGTTCGGGAATGTACAAATCATCCTATTCACAGATTTGTGTCTTATGCTGGTTTATCTCCAGAATTCAAGGCATTTACTACTAATCTAGTTGATATTGAGATTCCACAGAACATCCATATTGCTCTTAGCAAACCAGAGTGGAGGAAGGCGATTGAAGCAGAAATGGAAGCACTTGAAAAGAATGGCACTTGGAAACTAACAGAGCTACCACAAGGAAAACATCCAATTGGCTGCAAATGGATATTCACTGTCAAAGTCAAACCAGATGGGAGCCTAGACCATTACAAAGCAAGACTTGTTGCCAAAGGTTTCACGCAAACCTACGGCATTGACTATCAGGAAACGTTCTCGCCAATTGCAAAACTCAACACCATTCGTGCGCTTCTCTCCTTAGCCGCCAATAAGAACTGGCCATTGCATCAGTTCGATGCTAAAAATGCATTCCTCCATGGGGATTTAGAAGAGAAGGTATTTATGGAAATTCCACATGGATTTCAAACAAGAGCTAACATAAACAAAGTGTGCAGGCTTCGAAAGTCGCTTTATGGATTTAAACAATCTCCATGAGCTTGGTTTGACAGATTCACAAAAGTGGTTAAGTAACAAGGATATTCTCAAGGACACTCTAATCACACATTATTCATAAAGTTTGCAGACGATGGAAAGGTGGCGATTCTCATTGTGTATGTTGATGATATTGTTGTGACACGAGACTTTAAGGAAGAAATACTCAGACTGAGAGAAATCCTATCAAGAGAGTTTGAGATCAAAGACCTTGGAAACTTCAAATATTTCCTTGGTATGGAGGTAGCTCGTTCTAAGAAACGGATAGTAATCTCTCAGCAAAATATGTTATGGATCTACTCAAAGAAACTGGGATGTTAGGATACAAACCTGCAGATACTCCAATGGATCAGAATAAAAAACTCGTGGTTAACGAAAATAGCCCCGCCGGTGGAGACAAGAAGGTATCAACGCCTGGTTGGGAAACTTATTTACCTTTCGCACACGCGACCTGACATAGCCTTCTTAGTAAGTGTGGTCAGACAATTCATGAAAAAACCCAATGAAGAACATCTGGAAGCAGTATACAGAATTCTTCGTTACTTGAAGATGACTCCAGGGAAAGGAATGTTCTTCAAAAAGGGAACAAATCGAATGGTAGAAATATTTACAGATGCAGACTGGGCAGGCTCAATCGTTGACAGAAGATCCACAACAGGCTATTGTTCCTACGTGTGGGGCAATCTTGTCACATGGCGAAGTAAGAAACAGTCAGTTGTTGCAAGGAGTAGTGCATAAGTAGAGTTCCGCGCACTAGCACAAGGTATCTGTGAGGGGATGTGGCTAAACAAACTACTTACGGAACTCATAGTTCCTGTAGAAGAACCCATGTTGGTATTCTATAATAATCAAGCAGCGATAAGCATTGCTAAGAATCTTGTTCATTACGATACGACCAAACATGTGGAACTTGACCAACATTTCCTTAAATAGAAAATTGAAGGGATTCTGACTTTGAATCATGTGTCAACTCATCAACAAGTGGCAAATGTCCTAACAAAAGGACTCGCACGAGTAAAGTTCAAGGAGCTTAATTCCAAGCTTGGAATGATCAACATATATTCCAAGCTTGAGGGGGAGTGTTGAAAGATTATGATAATTTGTAATTAGTTTTTATTATTGCCTTTGCTATATTTTTTGTTTTTAGGAAATAAGGTAAATCTGATCATATCAGATTTGATTAGGGCCTACAAATAAGGTTCCCAAATTCATGGGAATCATTTTGATTTCTTTCCTTTTGTTAATGTTGTAACAATCAGTAGGATTTGCTGATTCTAGCCTATTAATAGGCAGTGGCTGTACACAGTTAGGAGCCAAAAAGAAGAGAATAAAACTTCTTATTATCAGCAATCTCTTTTCTCAAACTCTCTCAATTCTTCATTCTTTTTCACTCAAATAATCTTCATACATATATGTATATATATATATGTATATATATATATATATATATATATATATATAAGAAACGAGAGAATTTTATTAATGAAAGGAAAGTTGAACATCAGGGGACAAGGAGTCCACCTGAACAAAATGATAAAAATAGAACCAAAAGCCTAAAAACTCAAAATTAATGACGGATAGAATCACATCCTTTTAATAAATCCTCAACAGAAAATGTATTGAAGCCTTTAACTTGGGAAATCCATAAAGCAACCCAAAACTTGATTCTATCCCAAACCTCATTAACATCTCCCTCTATATCCTTAAAATTATGTTGTTCCGTTCTAACCAAACAGCCGCAAATTCAGGAAAAAAAAAGAGGAAAAAAAAACCAATTCTTGGAAAGTCTACTCGAAAAGTATAGTTGGAAGTACTTGAACTCAAAAACCAATTGCTCTAACACCGTTTTAGAAAGCCAATTCTTCAAAAAGCTTTAGCCATTGGGACTTGGGAGGTAGACTGACATTATCAGTCATATATTTTAATAAAGAGAAAATGTCAAACTTAAAATGAAGATTGGTCTAGATTGCTTCAACGGCTTGTAAGTTTTATGCTTTCCTGCACAAAATCTGTCATTTTTTAAGGAAGCTATACACTTCATCCAATAGTCGGATTTGTAGTATAGAAGTATTGGCTTGGCGCCCAATTTTGGAAATAGAAGCAGCAGATTTGGAGAAGCCATTTGAAGAGGAAGAAGTCAAGATGGCAGTTTTTGAATGTGAAGGTAAGAAATCTCCCGGACCCGATCGATACACAATGGCACTTTTGCAATAATGCTGAGAAATTGTAAAAGATGAGCTCTCGGAGGTGCTTGGAGAGCTTTATACAGCTAATAAGACATACATTGCTCTTATACCTAAGAAGATAAATTCTTGTAAAATTTGTGATTGTAGGCCAATCAGCCTTGTTACTAGTTTGTACAAGATTATCTCTAAGGTTCTAGTCTCTCGGTTAAAAAACGTTTTGGATAGCACAATTTCAAAGACTCAAGGGCTTTTGTTGCCGGAAGACAAATATTGGATGTTGCTCTCATTGCTAATGAGGTGGTGGAGGATTATCGAGCAAAAGCTAAGGAAGGGGTAGTCCTCCAAATTGATTTTGAGAAGACTTAGGACCATGTGGAATGGGATTTTTTGGATTTTGTGCAGCAAAAGAAGAGGTTCAGCGTCAAATGGAGAAGTTGGATTAGAGATTGCTTGAAGTCAGTGTCCTTTTTGGTGTTAATAAATGGTAGACCGAGGGGTAAATTTAGGCACTCGAGAGGTTTAAGACAGGGTGATCCGTTGTCCCCATTCCTATTCACTTTGATGGCAAATGCATCGGGGAGATTAGTGGATAAAGCCATATGTCAAGATTTGTTGTGAGGTTCGGAAGTTGGCGAGGAGAGAATTAGGATCTCTTATTTTCAATTTGCAGTTGACACTTTATTCTTCATCAAGGGAGAGGAAGAATCTTTGATCATTAATGACTATCCTTGATGCACTTTACTTTGCGTCCGGTCTTAAGATTAATGTGGTAAAGCATAATTTTGTCATCAATCTTGAGGCAGAGGTAGTGGGAAGACTTGCTAACCTTGTAGGGTGTTCGGTAGGATCATGTCCAGTTAAATACCTTGGCCGAAATACTCTTAAATCTGCATTTTGGGAGCCGGTTGTGTCGAAAGTGGCTAGGAGACTTGATGGATGAAAGAGATTGTTTTCATCCCGTGGAGGGATATTGACGTTAATTAAATCAGGTTTATCTTTACTGATTTATTTTTCATCAATTTTTAGAGTTCCAAAAGGCGTTGCAGCAAAGTGACAAATCAATCTTCGATCATCTGATGGCATGGGAACAGGTTTTGTACCTAAAGAGAATGGCGGTTTGGAGATTGGCAACTCAAATTCTCTATAATCAAGTCTTACTCTCAAAGTGGCTTTCGAGATTTTCGAGGAAGGGTGAGTGTTGTGGTGTCGTGTCAGAAAAGGAATATACATGACATGATTTGGGGATTGAGAATCAACGACGGGTGTTAGAGGAGTCATAGAAGCCCTTAGAAGGCAAGACAAGCTCTACATATTGAATTTAAAGCTCGTATTAATGTCGAAGTGGTAGATGAGAGGAGATTTAGAATTTGGGAGGATGGTTGAAGAGAAGTGGAGCCTTTCTCAATATGTTTTTCGAACCTCTATAGAATTTCTTCTCTTCATGATGCTTCAATCCATCCTTTTACATTATGGATGTCGTGAGTAATAATTCCTGGGCTATTTGGTTAGAGAGGAACAATCGAATTTTGAAGATTTAGAGGAAGATCTTTTTGTAGTTTGGGACATAATTAGATTGTGGCATTGTGGTTGTCTCATCTTAAAGGCTTCAATGCTTTTTCCTTTTTAGACTTACTTAGAGGGTGGGATTTAGCCCTTCTGTAGTTTTGTGTGGCTACTTTTTCTCTTTTAGTTTGTTCTGCTTTGGTGGACTCTCACTGTTAGATAAAGGCTTTGTCTTTGAATTTGAATAAAACAGAGGATAAATGGTTTATCATTAGAGATAAGGTTTCTAGGATTTGGGTTTATCTTTAGTTAGGATAGTTTTTATTTTTTAGGAAGATAACGTTTCTTCCTTTAGCCTATTTATTCTGCACTATTTTTTTCTACTATCGAATAAGAGAGTAAAAAAGGTTCTATCTAGAAAATTTACATAGTATCAGAGCCACGACAAAAATAGCCATGGTTGGTGCCACCAAAGGCACGAGTACCTCAGAAGTTATTGGTGAGGTTGTTCATCAGTCCTCTATGTCTTTGTCCGATCATTCCCTTCAAATAACCATTCATAAAATGAATGGAAAGAATTATCTAGAATGGTCACAATCTGTCAAACTTGTGATTGATGGTAAAGGAACTCTTGGTTACCTAACCAGAAAAATGAATTAGCCTACTGATGATGCAAAGCAGAGGAGATGGAAATCAGAGAACTCAATGGTAATTGCCTGGTTAATTAATTCTATGGAGCCGATGATTGGGAAACCCTTCATGTTTCTCCCTACTGCCCGAGATGTTTGGGAAGCAGTTGAGGATACATACTCTGATCGGGAAAATTATTCGCAGATGTTTGAATTAAATGCCAAGATATGGAAATCCCAGCAAGGAGATCGAGAAGTGATCGCGTGTTTGTATTCCTTGCAGGTTTAAACAAAGAGTTAGATGAAGTCCGGGGCCAAAATTTGGGTGGAACACCTTTCCCCTCAATCAGATAGGTTTTCTCTGAAGTCCGCAGAGAAGAAGCTCGTAGACAGTTCATGATAAGACCAGCAGATGACATTTGGCCAAGCCTTGATGTTGAAAGTTCTGCACTGGTTACAAAAGGATATAGTCCAGAGGCCAAAAGGAAGAATGGAAGGCATAAGCCATGGTGTGATCTCTGCAAAAAAACCTTGGCACACCCGTGAGAACTACTGGAAAATTCACGATAAGCCAGCAAACTGAAAAAAGATGCAGAATGGTGACACTCGGGCATTCCAAGCTAGCAACAACAACGAAACAGGGTAGCAACAACTCTCCTCAGAAACTTTTCCATTTACAAAGGAACAAATTGACCACTTGTACAAAATGTTTCAGCCACCTATACAATCCCCAGTAAATTCCAACCCTTTTTGTTCTTTGGCACAAAAAGGTAATTATCTCACAACGGCTCTTATCAGTGTCAATCCAAATTCTTCTTGGATAATCAATTCCGATGCAACTGATCATATGACCGGGTTATCACAATTATTTTCATCATATAGACCATTTGCAGGAAATCAGAAAATCAAAATAGCCGATGGTTCCCTCTCAGCAATAGTCGGGAAAGGAACCTGTTAGGCCCCCGGTGACATTAGTATATTCTAGGAGGAGGGGCAGAAAGGGGATATCGTAGGAAGCAGGGGAGGAAAGTAGAATTAAGAATAGGGATGCTGAGTTGGCAAGTTAGTTACGGAAGGAGAGGAAGGGGGATTTAGGCAGCAAGGCATGACGTGAGAGGCTGTCTGTGATTTGAGCAATTTCTGTTTCAGACCTTGGAGGCTGGGAACCTCGAATTCTCCCCAAGCTATCTTTTGTCGTTCTTTCCATTTCCTTTAATTTTTCCTGTAATCGCCTGAAGGAGGAACTGTCTCCTACAGATGTTTTGAGGTTGAATCAATAAAAGAGTCCCTACGAATTTCTTTGAGTTTGGCTGTTCTTCGTTTGTATTACTTGTTGGTGCAGGAACGTACCATTTTGGTATCAGAGCGGTCGATCCATGGCGGGCGCTACCGAGGAATTCCTTCCGAATGAGGAGCTGTCACGGCTTGAGCAGAGGATGGACTCGTTCCATGAAGCGTTGCAGATTGTGGAAGCTATGATGGAGCCACTACCTAAACTCCAAGAGGAAATGGTCGAGATTGGGGTGCAGATGGGGGAGGTCCAAGGATCGGTGGGGAGGCTAGAGAACTTACTCCTCAGGCAGGCGGAGTTCTTCCAGCGGAATCCCCAACCACGTCCAAGGTACGAGGACATCCCTCAGCGTTTCCCTGACGTACGTCGTCCCCCACCACACGGTAGACCGAAATCGCCGCCTCCACCGCCTCGCCACGAGGAGCCCAGGCGATTCGAGAGGGATTTCCGCCGGGAGACCCCGCCGCTACCGAGAGGCCGGGCCGAGCATCGAGGAAGGAGACTGGAGATGCCCTTGTTTCACGGAGAAGATCCCCAGGGGTGGGTGTTTAGAGCAGACCGGTATTTCGCCGTGAACGACATGGATGACGATGAGAAGGTGGTGGTGGCCTCCGTATGCTTGGAGGGGAGAGCCTTGGGCTGGTTTTAGTGGGCGGACGCGCAAGATCCGTTCAGATCGTGGAGAGAACTCAAGGCGGCAGTGCTTCGGCGGTTTGGACGGGCTAGGGAGGCAGATCCGGTGGAGCAGTTGATGGCGTTGCGGCAACGGGCGACGGTAGCGGACTACCGAGATGAGTTCGAGACGACCGCCGCTCAAATGCCGGGGGTCCCCGATGCAATATTCAAAGGAGCCTTCCTCCATGGGCTGAGGGAGGACATACGGGCTGAGTTGAAGTTGCACCGGCCCAATGGGCTCCACGAAATGGACATGGCCCAATAAGTGGAAGCCAGGAACGAAGCCACGGACCGGGTCAGAAGGAGCCGGATAGGCCGGGGATTTAGGCCTGACTTGGGGGGTCGTACGGGAGGCTCTTTGGAAGGCCCAAACTCCACGGCCTTTACCCCAGAGGGCCCCCTTCGATCCAAACCTCAGAACGATGGAAATCTGGGACAAGGTACTCGGCTAGGGCAAGGCATGGGGTCACCAACCACGGCCGGCGCTGCAACAGGGTACCGACGGCTCACCGAGGAGGAGATTCAACACCGGAGGGCGAGGGGACTTTGCTTCAAATGTGACGAGAAATTTAGCCCGGGGCATCGGTGTAGGAATCGCCAGTTGCAGGTGTTAATCTTGGCGGACGAAGAAGACTGTTCCGAGGGAGACGGGGACGACGGACAGGGTTCTCGGCCGGAAGACGACGCGGGGAAGGAGGAGTCCGGCGAGAAGGTAGATTTATCCCTGAACTCGATGCGGGGGGTGTCTTCGGCCAACACCCTGAAACTCCGGGGTAGGATTGGAGCACGGGAGGTGGTAGTGCTCGTCGACAGCGGCGCGACGCACAGTTTCATCTCCGAGACAGTGGTAGAGGAACTCCGCCTGCCGAAGGACCCCACGGTAAGTCACAATATTGTTGTCGGTAATGGGGTAAAGGTTAAACAAGAAGGGGTGTGTAGGGGAGTGAACGTATGGATTCAGGGCCATTTAGTGGTAGAGGATTTTTTCTCATTTGCCTTAGGTGGAGCCGACCTGGTGTTGGGAGTATCTTGGCTGAGTACACTGGGGGAAGTCAGGGCAGATTGGGCGAAATTTTTAATGAAATTTAGGGCAGGGCCCACCTGGGTGATTTGGAGGGGCGACCCTAGTCTCTGCTACGCACCGGTCAACATGAATGCTTTGGCCCGGACTTGGTCGCCAGAAGGGGCTGGATTGTTGGTCGAGGTGTGTGAGCTCTCGGAACTGAACAAGGAGGTCGGAGTTAAGGAAATCCCAGAGGAGATTCGGACGGTAATTGACCAGTTTGAGAAGGTCTTTGAGCCCCTGGTAGGGCTCCCTCCACATCGGGGGCGGGACCATCGAATCCAGTTGAAGGAGGGTGTTGACCCGCCCAATATCAGGCCCTACCGGTTCCCACAAATTCAAAAGGGAGAAATTGAGAGGTTAGTGACAGACATGTTGACTACCGAAATTATTAGGCCCAGCAGTAGCCCTTATTCCAGCCCGGTCCTGTTGGTTAAAAAGAAGGACGGGAGTTGGCGTTTTTGCGTCGAGTATCGTGCGCTTAACCAGGTGACTATCCCGGACAAGTTCCCTATTTCGATGATTGATGAGCTGCTAGACGAACTCCATGGGGCGGTTCTGTTTTCGAAGCTGGATCTCCGGGCTGGGTACCACCAAATTCGAGTACATGAGGCGGACGTTGAAAAGACAGCATTTCGCACACACAAAGGCCACTACGAATTCCTTGTCATGCCTTTCGGCTTGACAAATGCCCCTGCCACTTTTCAGGCACTAATGAATCGGATTTTCCGGCCACACCTTCGTAGGTTTGTTTTGGTGTTTTTTGACGATATTTTAGTTTACAGCCACTCGTGGGAGGATCATCGGCGGCACTTGACTATGGTGCTGGACATACTACAACGAGAGAGGTTGGTAGCCAATAAGGCAAAGTGTTGCTTTAGCCAACTCCAATTGGAGTACTTAGGCCACATTATTTCGGCCAGTGGAGTGGCGGCCGACCCATCTAAAATACAGGCGGTCGCCGTATGGCCGGTCTTACGCAATGCCAAAGAGGTACGGGGGTTCCTGGGTCTCTCCGGGTACTACAGGCGCTTCGTCAAGGACTATGGAAGCATAGCCAGGCCTTTGACTGAATTACTAAAAAAAAAGGGGTTCGTGTGGACTGAGGCGGCAGCCAGCGCTTTCGAGAACCTCAAGGCCGCAATGACACAGTTGCCCGTCTTAGCCATGCCTGATTTCTCCAAGACCTTTGTCGTCAAAACGGACGCGTCGGGGAGTGGACTAGGTGCGGTATTGATGCAAGGGGGCAGACCCATTGCTTTCTTTAGCAAAGCCCTCGCCCCTTCATCTCGTTTGAAGTCCGTCTACGAGAGGGAACTAATGGGGGTGGTTCTAGCCGTCCAAAAGTGGAGACACTATCTCTTAGGCCGGCATTTTGTGGTTAGAACTGATCAACAGAGCTTGAGGTTCTTGATGAGTCAACGGCAGCTACCCCCTGAGCAACTACGTTGGGTTTACAAATTGTTGGGCTATGATTTTGAGATCGAATACAAAGTGAGGGCGTCTAACAGGGTCGCGGATGCTCTGTCCCGTAAGGGCAGTGAAGAGGAACCTTCCTTGGCGGCTCCATCTATTCCTCACACATGGGATTTTGACGCCATTCGGTTGGAACAGCGGGCCGATGCTTCATGGGCTCCGATCATCTCCAAACTCGAGGGAGGGGAGACCGTAGCAGGGTATACCTTAAAGAACAAATTACTGTTCTATAAGGATCGGTTGGTGCTGGTGGACGGGTCCCCTTGGATAGGACGTCTGATTCTCGAATTTCACGACTTAGTAATAGGGGGCATTCTGGTTTTGTACGCACTTACAAAAGATTGGCTGCGGTGGATTGTTGGAAAGGGATGAAGCGGCAAATTCGGGACTATATTGCTCACTGTGAGGTGTGCCAGCGGAACAAATCCGAGGCTCTATCCCCTGCCGGTCTCTTACAGCCACTCCCGATTCCATCCCAAATTTGGGACGACATCTCCATGGATTTCGTGTGTGGCTTACCGAAATCGGGGGGTTTTGACACTATACTAGTAGTGGTTGACCGGCTATCCAAGTATGCCCACTTTTGCCCATTGGCTCATCCTTTTTCCGCCAAACAGGTGGCAGCCTTAGTGGTCAGCAACATCGTCAAACTGCATGGTATCCCACGGTCCATTGTGAGTGACCGAGACGTTGTTTTCATGAGTGGGTTTTGGCGCGAGCTCTTCAAGCTACAGGGTACGAAGCTCCACACTAGTTCGGCTTACCACCCCGAATCGGACGGCCAAACGGAGGTGGTGAATCGTTGATTGGAAACCTATCTTAGGTGTTACGCGGGAGACAAACTGAAGCAGTGGTCGGCCTTCCTCCCATGGGCAGAATACTGGTTCAACACCACATTTAATGCCTCCACCAAGTTTACACCCTTCCGCATCGTGTATGGACGCGACCCTCCGGCCCTGTTTCGTTTTAACGATTCTTCGGGTACTGTGGCAGCCGTAGAGGACCAATTAGCCCTGCGCAATGCCATGCTTGACTTGCTGAAATCGCATCTTGTGGTGGCCCAAGAACGAATGAAAAAATTTGCGGATCGCCATTGGAGGAAATTAAGTTTCGAGGTAGGTGATAAGGTGCTGCTCAAGCTGCGACCCTATCGGCTGAAGTCTTTGGCCCGCCGCGTCAATGAGAAGCTCAGCCCATGCTACTACGGACCTTTTGACGTTATAGAGCGCATCGGCCCGGTGGCGTATAGGCTGCAACTGCCGGCTGAGGCTCGCATACATCCAGTCTTCCATGTCTCCCAGCTGAAACCGTTCCGGGGAACTGAAGGTACGCCCCACCCTCTGCCAAACCAATTATCTGAGAACTTGGAATTGGATGTCCAGCCCGCAGAAGCACTGGCAACTCGCGTGGTCATGATAGGTGGTCGGGAGGAAAGGGAGGTGCTGATCAAGTGGCTCGGCTTGCCGGATTGGGAGTCCACCTGGGAGCCTGTTGCTGCCATCCGGACACAATTTCCTACCTTCCACCTTGGGGACAAGGTGGGTCTCGAAGAGGGGGGTAGTGTTAGGCCCCCGGTGACATTAGTATATTCTAGGAGGAGGGGCAGAAAGGGGATATCGCAGGAAGCAGGGGAGGAAAGTAGAATTAAGAATAGGGCTGCTGAGTTGGCAAGTTAGTTACGGAAGGAGAGGAAGGGGGATTTAGGCAGCAAGGCATGACGTGAGAGGCTGTCTGTGATTTGAGCAATTTCTGTTTCAGACCTTGGAGGCTGGGAACCTCGAATTCTCCCCAAGCTATCTTTTGTCGTTCTTTCCATTTCCTTTAATTTTTCCTGTAATCGCCTGAAGGAGGAACTGTCTCCTACAGATGTTTTGAGGTTGAATCAATAAAAGAGTCCCTACGAATTTCTTTGAGTTTGGCTGTTCTTCGTTTGTATTACTTGTTGGTGCAGGAACGTAACAGAACCATTATTATTTCTCCTCACCTTACTCTCAATGATGTCCTTCATGTCCCAAATCTATCTTGGAATCTCTTATCTGTTAGTAAATTAACTCATAATCAAAATATCAAGTTAACTTCCATGTTTCTCATTGTGAGTTGCAGGATTTAATCTCGGGGAAGATGATTGGTAGTGTTAAACAAGTTGGAGGACTCTACGTACTTGAAGGTGGATCTAAAATTGGAAGGCAAGCTCGGAAGACTTATTTCAATTCTATTTCTATTATTAGTACAAATGAAATCATGTTATAGCATTATGATTAGGTCATTCAAATTTTCAGTATTTGAAATATTTGTTTCCCAAGTTATTTATCAATAAAAATCTCTCTTCTTTTCAATGTGAAATTTGTGAGTTGGCAAAACATCACCATGCCTCCTTTCCACCACAACCCAACAAAAGCTCAAAATCATTTACTATAATACATAGTGATTTTTGGGGTCCTTCTAGAGTTGCAACTCTTTCGGGTAAAAAGACGAGGATTTCGTGGATGTTTTTACTAAAAGAAAAATATGATGCAGAACAAGTGTTTAAAAAATTTTACACCACGGTTCAAACACAATTTAAAACCGAAATTCAAATCTTTCAGAATAATAATGGAAAGGAGTATTTTAACTCCATTCTGGGAGATTTTTTTGATGAAAAAGGAATTGTGCATCAAAACTCTTGTAATAATACACCTCAACATAATGGGGTGGTTGAAAGGAAGAATAAACATCTCCTAGAAGTTGCCCAGGCCTTAAGATATTCAATTAATGTTCCAAAATATTTATGGGGGAAGGCTATCCTTACAGCGACTTACATGATAAATAGGATGCCAACTAGGATTTTGAAATTTTAAACCCCTTTAAATGTTTTCAAAGAGTGCTTTCCTACATCAAGACTTTTTGGCAATATTCCTTTAAAAATATTTGGATGTACTGCATTTGTTCATATAATAAAAATGGGAAATTAGATCCCAAGGCAAGAAAATGCATTTTTGCTAGCTATCCGTCAAATAAAAAAGGGTATAAGTGCTTTGATCCACTCTCAAAAAAACTGTCTCCATGGATGTAACATTTTTTGAAACAAAAGTTATTACATTTGTTCTCATCTTCAAGGGGAGAGCAATAGTGAAGATTCGAACGTCAATATTGATGTTTTTTTAAAAAGCTGAAATGGTTCCAGCAGTTTTTGAACTTACACCCGAAACATATGAGGAAATAGATGATGTAGGTACAAGTTTGAATGAAAATTCAAATTGGATATTGAAAATCATGGACAGACTTCCTTAATGCCATTACATGACCATAATCGTGGAAAATCAGAGATGTGTGCAAAACGGTACAAAGGGCTGGTTTTCTCAAGAAGGAATCATCAACAAGGAAGAGAGAAATCCAACTTGCGGCACTACCAAGAGTAGAACCGTGGATTAGATCCCGTGTCAGATAAAATCCCAAGTAAATCTGAACCAAACTCTTCGGGTCCGTTTGGTTCAGGAATTCGAATAATGTGATTTGAACCATTTTCGATTTACGTGTATTTTTTGTGAGAGAAACCACTGTAACGAACCACAAATCATGATTCGAATCGGGGGACGAATCCCCCAACCAAACGGACCCTTCAATTCCTATTGCTCTCAGAAAAGGTATTAGATCTTGCACCAAACATCCGTTGTCCAATTTTGTGTCGTATGAAAAGGTGTCAACTTCCTTCCGTGTACTTATCTCACAACTCTCTAGTGTAGCTATTCTAAAAAATTTTTCCATGTTGAGAGACAAATCTAGAGGCTCTAGTTGTTCTTGAGTGGAAGGAAGCAAATTTATTTTGCCAATGAAGAGATGAGGCGCTTTTGAAAAAAAATGAAATGTGGGAAGAAGTAGACTTGCCATGCGGGGAAAGCAACCATTGGTTTGGGTATTTAAATGGGTGTTTATCGTGAAGTACAACTTAGCGATTACATAATAGGATGATTTGGTAGCAAAGGGATTCACACAAACATACGGTTATTGATTACCCTCAAACCTTCTCTCCAAAATTTAATATACAAAAATTAAAAAGTTTTTGGCTCTGAATACGGTGAGGCTTCTCTTGTCCATTACCGTGAATCTTGATTGGCCTCTACACCAAATTAAACATAAAACCATGAATACGGTGAGGGTTCTCTTGTCCATTGCAAGGTTTGTAAAAGGCCAAGGCTTTACTCAAGGAAAAGCATACCATACTTTGTTCATGATGATATCCTCTCGAATAAAGGGAAGATTGTTGTCTTAATTGTCTACGGATGATATTATCCTTACAGGAGATGATTTCAAAGAAATGAGTAAGTAAAAGCAATGCTTGGCTTCTAAATTTGAGATTAAGAATGGGGACCATTACAATACTTTCTTGATATGGAAGTTGCTCGATCCAAGAAAGGGATTGTCGTCTCCACAACAAAATATATCCTTGATCTTTTAGAAGAAACGGGATGAGCAGATGTAGACCGGTTATGTTCTTTTGGCCATACTCCTATGGAGTTTAACATAAAGCTTGGAGAAGGAGAGAAAGAGGTCCAGGTTGACACAGTGATACGATACCAGAGACTAGTTGGCAAGTTGATTTATCTGTCTCATACAAGACCTAATATCGCATTCGCAGATTATGAAGTGTGGTTAGCCAATTCATGCACGCCCATATGAGGAACACCTTGAAGCCATTTTACGGATCTCGAGGTATTTAAAGGGGACTCCAGGAAAAGGATTGATTTTTTAGAAAAAAAAAAGCACAAGGGAATTAAAGTCTATTCTATGCAGATTAGGCGGGATCAATTATGGATAGAAGATCTATCCCTGGATATTGCACGCGTTCTTATGGGGAAATTTAGTAAGTGGAGGAGCAAAAAGCAGAGTATAGTAGCTAGAAGTAGTGCCGAGGCTGAGTATAGATCAATGGCACTAGGGATATGTGAGGTACTATGGCTACAAAGAGTTCTCGAGGAGCTTAGAAGACCGAATGATAATCCTATGAAAATCAGACAGACAACAAGGTCTGCAATCAACATTGCACATAATCCTTCAACATGACAGACAAAGCACATTGAGGTTGATAGACACTTTAAAAAGGAGAAGCTCGAAGAAGGATCATCTCACGCACGCCATTGTTCCAACAACACGACAAGTTGCAGATATTCTAACAAAGGGGCTCATAAGGCAGAAGTTTGAGTTTCTAATTAGCAAGTTGGGCATGATAGATATCTTTGGACCAACTTGAGGGGGAGTGTCGGTTTTTAAGAAGATAAGGTTTCTAGGATGTGGGTTTATCTTTAGTTAGAATAGTTTCTATTTTTTTAAGAAGATAAGGTTTCTTCCTTTAGCCTATTTATTCTGTACTATTTTTTTACTATTATCGAATAAGAGAGTAAAAAAGGTTCTCTCTAGAAAATTTACAAACTCCTTGTCATCTACTGTTCTTTTCTCCTTTTTTTAATAATGTTCTCTTGCTTCTTATAGAAAAAGTAATATTCCTGGAATTTTCATTTTAGGAGGGATCCTACTGAGAGAGAGATGGGTGAAATTGTGGAGCTGTTAAGTTGTTTAGAGGGGTGAGGTTGAGCGAATTTATTCCTAAAAGGTGGTTGTGGTATTTAGAGGGCTCAGATTTGTTTTCTTGCAAATCTTTCTTTAAGTCTCTAATTGATTGTCATTCATATCCCTCTTTTAACCTAAATCATTTCATTTGGAAGATTTTCGTTCCTGCTAAAGTCCATATCTTTAATTGGTTGCCTGTGTCAAGTAAACTTAACACTCAGGATTTGACCGCAATTCGAACACTTGTGAAGCATTCCCAAGATCAGAGTACATCTTTTGTGCCGCATCCCACACTTCCTTCACCGTCTTAAAGAACAGATATCAACAGCTAATTTTTGGCTCCATTGACTTAATAAGCCATGCAAGCACGATGGAATTTTTAGCCTGCCATGTTCTGTGCATTGGGTCCATCGTCGCTGGAGCTTTGATTTCTCCTGTGATGTATCCCAATTTTCCTCTGCCACAGATGACAATTTTGACAGATTGGGCCCACTGCAAGTAGTTCTTGCCATCAAGTTTGTGGGCTGTAATCTGGATTGAACCTGTCTCTCCTCCGTGAAGGGTTGTTAAGGACTGATTGGCCAGAGTTTAGCCGGAATTTGCAAACGTGACTTCTTCCCCTTGTAAGGATCTAGATCCGGTCATGGCAGTTTTAGCTATATTGATTTAGCCCTTGGGCTCTAATACCATGAACACAGTTTTTGAAATAAATTACTTTGTGTTATCTTATTCACGTGGAGAGAGTACATTTAAATAGACTTAAGACAGCAAAGGTCTAAAAGTAAATCTCTTGACTAATTCCTATGATCATGCTAATTAATACAAAATACAATATGACAACTCCTAACAACTATACACAATCAACAAAATTAAGAAACTTTGACTAAACTGAAAGCAGGAATAATGGTTTCTGTTTTTCTATTTCATAAAAATTCTGTACATAAGGCTTTCATTTATAATACAATTGTGAAAACTAAATCTCCTAAAATCGTGGCCTAGAGAATAGGAAGGTTATTTGCTGAATCAAACCAAATCAGTAAACAACTTATCATAAATCCAGAAACTGATTCTAAGCCTAAAAATCCGGGATTTCAACACTCCCCATTAAGTTGGATCATAGATGTTGATCATGTCCAACTTACTTAAGAAATCATCAAATTTTTGTCTTATGAGCCCTTTGGTGAAGATATCATTTGTCTGGTCTTGAGTAGGAACGTAGGTCATGCAAATGATTCCCTTCTCCACTTTCTCTTTGATGAAATGTCTATCAACTTCCACATGCTTGGTTATGTCATGTTGGACAAGATTAAGAGATATGTTAATTGCTGCTTTGTTATCACAGTAGAGTTTAACTGGGAACTCTACTGTGACTTGAGGTTCTTCTAGGAGTTTTTTCAGCCATAGTACTTCACATATTCCTTGAGCAACTCCTCTAAACTCTGCTTCAGCACTGCTTCGAGCCACCACATTCTGCTTCTTACTCCTCCAGGTTACTAGGTTCCCCCATACAAAGGTACAATATCCTGAGGTGGACCTTCTGTCTTCAATCGAGCCTGCCCAGTCTGCATCTGTGTAGACTTCTATTCCCTTGCAGTCGATTTTTTTGAAGAGTATTCCCCTGCCAGGTGAGCCTTTGAGATATCTGAGTATCTTGTACACTGCCTCCAGATGAGCTTCCCTTGGTGAGTGCATGTGTTGACTCACCACACTTATTGCAAATGCAATGTCGGGTCGGGTATGAGACAAGTATATTAGTTTGCCTACTAGTCTCTGATATCTATCTTTGTCAACCATCTTTCCAACATCTTCAGTCTTCTTTCCCGCTTCAATTGGGGTGTCACTAGGTTTGCATCCAAGCATACCGGTCTCTGTGAGGAGATCAAAGTGCATATTTTCTTTGGGAGACATTGATTCCTTTCTTTGATCTAGCAACTTTCATTCCCAAGAAACACCTCATTCGCTCCAGATCTTTTACTTCAAACTATGTGGCTAGAACCCTCTTCAACTTTTCCATTTCTGCCTCAATATCGCAGGTAAGGATTATATCATCCACAGACTATTAGGATTATCTTCTTCCCATCTTTGGCTTGTTTGAAGAACATAGTATGATCTGATTGTCCCTATAGATATCCTTGGTTCTTTATTACTCTAGCAAACCTGTCAAACCATGCTCTTGGGGACTACTTGAGACCATAAAGTGACCTCTTAAGTTTACATACCTACTTCTCTTCCTGCCCTTCATCAAACCCCAGTGGTAATTCCATGTAGACTTCCTCTTCTAATTCTCCATTCAAGAATGCATTCTATATGTCAAGTTGGTGAAGTGACCAATCCAAATTGGATGCCAATGATAAGAGAACCCTTACTGTTTCGGTGTAGTCGATGCCATACGTCTGTATAAAACCCTTGGCAACGAGATGAGCTTTGTATCGCTCTATTGTTCCATTGGTTCTGTATTTCAGGGTAAACACCCACTTGCAAGCTACTGGCTTCCAATTTTGTGGTTTCCCGTGCAATTCCCAACATGTATCCTTCGTGTGACCGGTCTTGTGACAATGCTCACACCATGGTTTTTTCCTTTGCTCACTCTGACCTGGTCCATTCAGTCCCCTTTTTGTTATTCATGCAGGCGTTTCTAGTCCAGAACCAGTCAGTACAGTGGAGGCAGGGAGTT
Organism: Morus alba; assembly: GCA_012066045.3. Taxonomy (NCBI): domain Eukaryota; kingdom Viridiplantae; phylum Streptophyta; class Magnoliopsida; order Rosales; family Moraceae; genus Morus; species Morus alba. The sequence continues at coordinate 8,742,237 of CP050232.2, read as the reverse complement.
TCAGCATCACCTTGCGCCTATTCTCTTCTCGTCTTATCTCGGAAAAAACTTCACGGATTGAAGGCAACGGTCTTCGGCCTCAGATTCTTCCTCTCACATCATCTAATTCTCAGTGGAGCCCAGTCAGAAATTCAAAGACACTCTCATTCTCCAGCCTCTTCTTAAATCTTACGCTATCTCTGATTCGCGATATATTTTTATTGTAAACTTTGCTTAGAATAGCGTATGTGCTCGCAAGTGTAGGAATCGCGAAGTAATAATGATCCGAAGATCGAGTATCGTCCTCTGGGATTGTTAACTAGGAAAGAGCTAAGTATTGCTATTAATCTAAATCAATTTTATCTAGACAATATAGAATAAGGGAATTAAAACCAAATTTAACAACGTAACTAATTAAAATATGCAATCAACGGATGCCAAAATGAATTGGATTGAAGGGATCTCTCTGTGATAAAATGAGCTAGGGGAATTAGACTTCACCTAATTATGCTATATTTATCTAAATCATCACTTAGTGATGTGTTTCTTCCAATCTTAAATCATGAGTACTAAAATAATCTCACCCCTCCCCGAAAGCTAAGTGAAATAATATGCTAAATTAATTAAACTAATATCCCTATTAATTTAACCAATTATGCATTCATTAAGTTTTGCCCATATTCGATCTCCTAAGATTATACTAGCCTCCCGACTCAATATCTCCTTAGGTTGCGTCTCTTAATTCTCAACGTATGTAATTAACTCTTCCGAGCCTAATTTCATACATCTAAGGTCTCTAATCTAATGGGTAATTAAATTAGAAATTAAGCACAAGAGATACAAAAGATTTGAGTATAGCACATTCAATAAGCAAACAGATTCTTAAAATAAAGCTTTCATTAAATTAGATCAAAACCCCCCTAGCTTGAGGAGTTTAGCTATCCATGCTCAAAATCAAATACACAATTACAAAATACCAAAAATCCATAGTTAAAGCAGAAAATTAAATGATAATTCAAGAAATACAAAAGGGAGAAAGTAATGAAAAACTCATGATGGATGATCTCCTCTGAAGCCTTCAAACTCCTTGAATCCCCTTGAAAATCTCCAGAAAAATCCTTGATTCCAGTAATTTTCTTTGGTTTCTAGGGTTCTTCCGTTATGCCGCTTTCAATCCTCTCTCTCTCCGTCCCCAGAATTTGATTCCCTTTTTCCTTTTATATGATGCACAATTCTCCAAATTCGAAAAGGCCAGCTGCAGCCCATGGGTGTCTTGTAGCGGCCATGTTCATGTTAGGAGGTGGGCTTCCAGGTAGGGCTTCCAGTTTATAATCTAAAAAGCCTCAACGGTTCTTGTAATGCGCGCCTCGCCGCCATTGATGTTTTGGGCTATTTAAATACAATTTCATTTGTGAATTTGCGCGCCTCGGCGCATTGGTTGCAAGATGCGCTCTTGGATGCGCGAATTGATGATCTTGAAAGCGCGCGCGGCGCCGCACTGTAGTTCACTTGCTCCCTGGATTGTTCTCTTCGGAGGACGCAGTCCCTAGCTTCTTCGTCTTGTGTGCGACGCACAAATTGGAGATTTTCACGGACTTTTTATCTTTTTATTGATTTTCTCCACTTTGCAAATCCTACAAAATAGATTAATGCAAACGTAAAACTAGTGACAAATTAACTGAAATATGCTCAAAAACTACAATAAATGATGGGGATAAATTGATGAAAAATCAACTTATCAAATACCCCCACACTTAAGCTTTTGCTAGTCCCGAGCAAAACAATGTAAACAGAAGAACAAGAATAACTAAAAAACACAAAAACTATGCTAATAAATCTAAACCTAACACAAAATAAAATAAACAAAATACAAATAAAAAGTGAGTGTTCTACATATCCCGATGATCATTCTTTGGTCCTCAACATCCCCTAAAATCTCTGAGTTTTTATGCAAGGCAATCCCTTGTGATGTTCTAGAATTTCAACATGTTTGATGAACACAAAAATATTCAAGCCTCCCACCTCACACTTAACCATTCGGAACCCGGATTCACTTATTCAACTACATGATTAAGTAACTCACAGCTTAGGATTCCATAGGCCCAACTCAGTTCCGCTCTCCACTAATGTAGGCTAAACGAGTCTTGGAGATCAAAAGGACTTTGCAAGCTTGTAATGTTCGGCTAGGGCTAAAGGTGGTTGAGAAATGGACTTTTCGGCTCAAAAACCCTAAGCATATAGCTTTTTTCGACCCTCAAGCTCACAATTGGAGTTCCCAACACCCCCACACTTGAATTATTCTCACAATAACCACTCATGTACAAGCACCACAACAGAGAGAGTTTAATAGAAACAAAATAAAATATATTTATTTCTTTTTTCTTTTTCTTTTTTTTTTTTTTTTTTTTTTTTTCTCTTTCTCTCTTTTTTTTTTAAATAAACATAAACAAAATAATACATTTACACAGTTTTCCCCCTAAGCAAAATTACCCCCTCAGGTTTGTAGCACATGAGGAAGCTCTGTGCTCCTTCAGCTCAAATGTAGACCAAACTCTTACTAGATTATTAACCTAGCAAGCTATCTCAAAGGGCGTGCACAAAGTTCTTTTTCCACAACAGCATTGCCTAAATGCCCTCCGATGGCCAGGGTTCCAACTAAATATGCTTAGAGTCAAGGGAAGGGAAAATGATATTTATTGTAATAGGTGAGTGTTGTATAAATGTGGGTAAAGCAAAAAATCAGGCTAAGGCTCAAAGGGGACATTCAAGGATATAATCCAAAAGGTAGGCATAGAAAGGCTCAATCGATCCAAAAGAATGCCTAAATCATTTCTCCGACTAGCTAGCCTAGGATTTCGCCTCGAGTTTCCCTAAGTTGAGTTCTAGAATCCTTAATGTACCATGAACTTAATTAATTGAATAATTTTCCTCTAGGTCTCTAAATGGTTAGTGATAAGGTCTTTTCTTGCGAGAACTAGAGTGTTTCATGCTCACCAATTGTCAAGCACACAGAATTCACAAACGACACATTGCACAAAAACTCAGGAAAATCAAGAGATAATATCATCATTGGTTCGTTGATCACCAGGAGTAGAAAAACAACTCACTAAAAAAAAAAAAAAACAACAACAAAAAAAAAAAAAACTAACAACACAAACTAAATAACAAGTGTTGATACAATACAATAATTCCCCACACTTACATATTACATTGTCCTCAATGTTAATGAAATAGAAACAAACAATGAAAATGCAATTGAAGAATACCTTGGAGGCGAGATATGACTCTCGCCTCCTAAGGGTGGTCGTTATCCATGTCGTGTGGAGGTGGCGGTGGGCTGGGAAGCGGCTTCTTTGTTGCGGATTCTTTGATCTGCGGTTCTTTGCTAGAAGTCCGCCAATAAGTACTCATGATGTCCGGATGGGGAAGATAAGGTTTCTAGGATGATGGTTTATCTTTAGTTAGAATAGTTTCAATTTTTTTTAAGAAGATAAGGTTTGCTCCTTTAGCCTATTTATTCGGTGTGGTTTTTTTTACTATTATCGAATAAGAGTCAAAAGGTTCTTCTAGAAATCGACAAACTCCTTGTCATCTTCATGCCCTTTTTAACCCGCTTTTATAGAAAAGACCTAATATTCCCCGAATTTTCATTTTAGGAGGATCCCACCGAGAGAGAGATGGGTGAAATTGTGGAGTCGCGGCCCCGTTTAGCTATCCGAGGATGAAGAGATCAAAATTCCTAAAAGGTGGTCAAGGTGATTTCCGAAGGGCACTCCAGCGTTGTTTTCTTCTTTAAGAAAAATTGGAGGCTAAGTTTTAACTAATTGATTGTGAATATATCCCTTTAACCCCGCATTTAATGATAGCCCCCATATCAAGGGCTCTCCCTCTCGATTGCCAATAAGATCAAAGCCCTATCTTTTATAACCTCCGATATGTGGGTCAAGGAATAAGCCTTGAGCATACAAAATGGAACCACACCTTCTTTGTAGTTCACCAAATATCGAGCCTCAAATGCGGATTCGGTTTTTGCTTTATTGTCCACCTCGCAGGCCCGTCGCAAAGGGCTTCCAAGATTTCCTGCGGATCTCGGTCAGCAAGTCTTGTTCTTGTCGATCCATTGATGGGAATGCCAAAGTGATTGTTAATCGTCTCGGCATCAAATTTGATCACACGCCCCCTCACCTTGGTCTTGTTCCCCGGTACACTTTTTCGCGTTCGCAAAAAATTCGCGAACGAGAGTAGTGGACCCCGCACTCGAACAAAATTTTTCCCAGCCCCCGCCCCTAATAACATTCATGATGCCCGTGATGATTCGCCATTTATTATGTCGAAACCCCTTTCTCGAATGCAGGCTCGGGTCTCATTGTGTAGTTCATATTGTTCATGCGCGCCCTTTGACACAAAACGAACAACATCATAGTCGGGAGGAGGCACTGCTGGGTTAAGGGATTCTAAAGTGGCAGGGGTGGGTGGGCGGTTGCTAGAGCTCGCCCCAAACTTCATCCGATTGGCAGTTGCCTTCCCGGCATTTTTTTTTTAACCAGCAGCCCAAAGTCCAATAAACAAATGCCCCTCAAGTTTCATTCGAAAATCCGATTCTTCCCTCTCTGTTTTTGCTTTTTTTTTTTTTCTATGAACGTCCAATCTCCAAAAATAAATTCGACAGAGTTTCCCCTAAAATCTAGTGTTTTCCATGCTCAAAATTGTAAGTTCACAAGTGCTCGAACTCCCTAGAGAATTCGAGGCCCAAACAAATCCAAATTTGAGGAAAAACGGAGAAGAAACACTTACTTGATGCCGTGAAGAAGTGAGAGAAATTCAGACGAAAAACATCAAGATCTCCACTAGATTCATTTGCCAAAGTGAGCGTATTAGGTGATTGAAGATGAAGAGTGAAATTTTGGGAAATTTGATCATTTCCAACTTTTTTAAGAAAATGGTCGGGTTTTTGAAATTTTTCGAAGAGGCGGAAATGGGGAAGGGTTTCCACCGAAAAAATTCCTAAATTAGCTACAATAGGACACGAGGTCATGCAAAAAAATTTCTCTTTTCCACTTTCTTTGATGAAATGTCCATCTTTTCCACATGCTTGGTTTGTCTTTAAGAGATATGTTGAATTGTTTTATGATCTGCGTTTTTTAACCTCGGTTTTTTTTTTTTGATGAGGTTCGCTTAGGAGTTTTTTTTGATGACCATAGTACCCCTTTCTTCCTCGGGTTTTCATCTTAAACTCGATTCAACACTTTCCCAGAAATTTGCCTCTCGGAATTTTCTAACCTCCAATGACATTAGGTATCAACCACACATATTTTTTTTTAATAACACTTGCTATCAAATTGTACTAGAGAAAAAAAAACTAATAACACCAAAACATTTACAAAATAACTCAATGTTAAACAAGTCAAATAAAATTAAACTAAAATAAAAAAAAAACAAGTAAAGGGATAGAAACTTGGGTTGCCTCCCAAGAAGCGCTTGATTTAACGTCCCTAGCTGGACATGAACACAACTTCACTACTTTGATTCTTCAAGTTGAATGTTGGCAATGTTCCGAATCTCTTCTCCGAAGTAGTGTTTTAATCGTTGCCCATTAACTCGAAAAGTGCGACCATCATTTCCTTCGAGTTCAACAGCCCCAAATGGAGACACTTTCTTGACATTAAACGGTCCTGACCACCTGGACTTCAACTTCCCGGGAAAGAGCTTTAAGCGAGAGTTGAAAAGGAGCACTTGTTGACCTGGAGCGAAATCTCGCCTCAAGATCTATTGGTCGTGCCTCTTCTTTGTCCTCTCCTTGTAAAGACGAGAGCTTTCATATGCATCATGCCGGAACTCTTCCAACTCATTCAATTGGAGTAGTCGTCGCTAGCCCGCTTCCTTCAAATCAAAATTGAGCTTTTTGATGGCCCAATATGCCCGGTGTTCCAATTCCACGGGTAAATGGCAGGGTTTCCCAAAAACAAGCCTATACGGAGACATGCCGATCGGTGTTTTGAATGTTGATCCGATAGGCCCATAATCGTCATCCAAACTTTGTTGACCAATCTTTCATGTTCAAGTTGACGGTCTTCTCAATATTTGCTTGATCTCCCGTTTGAAGCCTCTGCTTGTCCATTTGTTTGGGGATGGTATGCCAGTGCTACCTTGTGCCTCGCTCCAAATTTAGATAGCAACATCTCCAATACCTTGTTGCGAAAATGGGTGCCCTCATCACTAATTAAGGCCCTTGGGTGCGAATCTCACAAAAATATTCTTGTGGAGGAACTTGGCCACCACCTTTGCATCATTTGTCGAGGTAGCAACGGCCTCAACCCACTTGGAGACATAATCCATCTGCGAGCAAAATATATTCCTGTCCACAAGATGGTGGGAACGGGCCCATGAAGTCGATGCCCCATACGTCAAGAGCTCAACCTCCAAAATGTTTGTAAGAGGTAGTTCATGCCGCTTGGATATATTCCCCGTTCTTTGACATCGGTCACATGTCTTGACGAAGGTATAGGCATCACGGAAAAGAGTGGGCCAAGAGAAACTGATTGAAGGACCTTAGCGGCCGGTCCTTGTGGGTCCAAAATGTCCACCATAAGCGGAAGCATGGCAATGGTGAAGGATATTGGGGATTTCTTCTTCCTCGTAATACATCTTCTAATCACTTGATCTGCACCTTTCTTGAAAAGAAATGGTTCATCCCAAATATACCACTTCACGTCCTTGAGGAGCTTCTTTTCATGTGGGGAGTCAAGTCGAGGTAAAACTCCACATGCCGATAGTTCACCAAATCATACCAAGGAGATTCGCTTTATATCTTGAAAAGATATATGTGATAAGTGCACAAATATGCACTTGAATTGTTCATAATTGATAAATAAATTAAGTTTTAATTAAATATTTTCATGGAATTAATTTTATGTGGAGGTATTTGATTTTAATTTAATTTAATTTGTTTTGTAGGAAAATAAGACATTTGGGCCAAAACTAGAAAAAGAAAAAGAAAATTAAAACCCATCGATTAACAAACCAGAAAGAATTAAATTGCTATTAATGCAAAGCCTCAAAATCTGAATTCGGAGAACCAAATTTCCCACCAACAACTCCCGCGGCGCTTAAAATTCCTCCCCGGGAGGATGGGTCCCGCGCGCAGTGTAGTTCCCAATCAGTGCTCGCCCGCGTGTCCGCCCGCTCGCCATGTTCTCCAACCAAGCTCAATCGCGTGGGTCCGCGTGCGAAATTCCTCCCACACCTGCCCCGTGTCCTAAGTGCGTGATTAATTGTCCTAAACAACGTTTTTTTCTTCTCCCGAGCCACGTGTCCCACCCATTGAGTTTCTTCTTCTCGGGCGTTTTTCGTCCGTTGCTTTCTTCATTTATCAATTTTTACTCACAAAATTAAGTGTAGTAAATTTTTATGAACGTTTTTGTTAATTTTATTTTTCCGATTGCAACATTTTTTATGCCCGAAACTCTATAAATAGGGGCATGTCAAAGTGTTTGGGGGTTAGTTTTTTTAGTCTAAATTTTGATACATTTTTCTCTAGTTGGTGAGATTAGAGAAGAACCTATATGTGAAGTGATCTTGAGTGAATTTTGATTCTCCATTTGTTCTCCAAAGTTTATATATTTGAGTGATTAATTTTCTTCTATCTTCTTCTAATTTCTTATATTGATATATGTTCTTGTCAACTTTTATATAAATCTAGTCACGCTCTTTTTATGTGATTGTTGCATGATACTATATATTGATAGATATTATTTTATGAGTAGTCTTTTACTGCATTATTGCCAATGGTATATTGTCGCTCTTAGATTTCTCTTAAGATGATTTTTCCTAATACTAAACGTAAGAATTTTATTCACTTTCGAATACATTTTAATTCACATGTTCTTCAAATATTTATTTTCCGATTGTTAGTTTGGGATGTGAAACTTTCAATTGAGTAATCTCAAGGATCAAAATTCATTTGGGTGAACCAAGCATATAGGGGAATCTCGACGCCTTACCACTTTTAAATATAATTTTCTCCTATATTTTTCTTTAACTTTAACCTCTCAACAAAAATTCCATTCTCTTTTATTTTTACTTTATTATTTATCTCCTAAAGCTTTTTATTTGCTAATCATTTCTTGTTTAATTTGTCACCTCCTTGTGGATCGACCGCCCTAACCGCTACCGCTACCCCGCTTTTATTTTCGACACGTTTGGGCGTAATCAAATTTTGGCGCCGTTGCCGGGGAGGTGCGTCAACAAGATTATTCAGTAGATAATTAGCCAAAGAGGTAGGTACTATTAATTTTTATTTTATTTTATTTTATTTTATTATTTTCTTTTGGCACGTTTAAAAAATAAAAAAAATAAAAAAATCTTTGCTTTGTCATTTTAGTCTGTAAAACGTGTTGTTGTGTTATCTAGATTCTAGCTTTTTGTCACGTTGTATGTAGTTAAACTCCTGTAGTCATTTTGTCACTTTTGTCTTTTCATAATAGTCGTTTTGCTTTCTGTAGTTTAGACTTCTTTTTGTCTTTTGTCTATCTTTATTTATTTTGTATTGTTTTGATTAGCACGTTTAAAAAAAAAAAAAAAAAAAAAAAAAACTTTTGACAGCACTTTTGTTTTATGTGCTTAGTTGTTTCCGTAATTGGTTGTCTTTGACGTTTGTAACACTTTATGTTGTGTCTCTATTTCTTTAGTTTATTAGATTTTAAAACGTGTTGGTGAGTCTTCAAGTTTTGTCAGTTTCTTTTACTTTTGTTATATAACTTTTTTTTTTTTTTTTTTTTTTTTTACATTTTCTTTTTGCATTCTTCTGTTTCTTTTGTTAATAACTCTCGTCCATTCCGTTGTCCATTCCGTTTTCTTTCATTTTGGTTTTGTTTTATAGTTCTCTTTAGTTTCCATTTAACATTTCCGTGACTTTACCCTTTCATTTAAATATAACATTCATTTTTATTTATTTGTTTACTTATAATTAGTTTGCTAGCTTTCATTTTTGTTGTTATTCTTCTTTTAATTTGCATTTATTTTTCCTTTCATAAATAGAATTAATTTTTAGGTTGTGACTTTTAGGTGACCAATTTAGATATTAACTTAGGACTCTTAATTTCTCATAATTTGTGTAACCTTAGGTTTTAGAATAGTATTAACTTAGGGTACTAATATCTAACATTTAACATTTCATAAAACACGTCATAAAACTTAATAAATTTTTTTCAAGCAATTTTGTGGAAACGTTGGAAAGTACAAACTAAGGGAGTTCTGTCTAGGAGGCTGGTTCCTGTTAGCGCGTTCTCACGCCACCGGTCTTTCACAGGAACGTTGCTCTTCCCTAGGAGGTTGGTTTTAAGGAGGCCTCGCCCCCCAATCTTTCCAACTAAAGCACTCTTAGGGGTTGCGATTCACGGTTCTACATTATTGTTTTTCTTTTCTTCAAAATAAAAAAAAAAAAAAAAAAAAAAAAATAAAAATAAAAAAAAGCGGAACGTTGTAAAGTGAATGAATCGTTATAGAGAGGCATTAGGGAGATTTGCAAGAAGACCGGAGAACCCTAGTGAAGTTTCTTCTCACACGCCAAGTCCTCCTCGACCCCACCTCACTAGGAGTTGCAAATCCTTTCGCGATGGCTCAAAACGAGGAGGTCCAGCAGAAGACGTTGAACGATTATCTTCACCCTACACGTACGGCCACACCATCATGCATAATGTTTCCCCCTAATATGCCGAATTTGGATTTCAAGCCGGGCATGATCCAACTCTTGCCGACCTTTCATGGGTTAGAAAACGAGAATCCATACGTGCATATAAGGGAGTTTGAAGAAGTGGTGGCCACTTTTCACAACCGAGCTGAAGCCGCGAACTCTGTGCGATTGAAATTCTTTCCTTTCTCTTTGAAGGACAAGGCTAAAAGTCGTTTGTATTCTTTGCGACCTAGGTCTATTGGAAGTTGGGAAGAAATGACGACATTTTTTCAACAAGTATTTCCCTCACCATAAGACCAATGGTCTAAAAGCGACAGATCTCGACCTTTACCCGAAAAGGACAATGAAACTCAGTATCAAGTTTGGGAGCGGTTCAAGGATCCGTTAAATCGGTGTCCTCACCATGGTTACGAGAATTGGCGTCTCGTAAGTTATTTCTCTGAAGGACTCACGATTCGAGAGCGCCAATTAGTGGAGATGATGTGCAATGGTGAGTTTCTCAAAAAGGATCCCGAAGAGGCTTTTGAGTATCTCAACGAGTTAGCCGAAAAAAGCCCACACATGGGTGGTCCAAGTGCTCTTGACAAAGACCAATAGGTCCCGACCAGGTTGGAATCTATCAATTAAGGGAGGAGGACAACCTCAAAGCCCAAGTTGAATCTTTGACAAGGCAAATCGAGGCCCTCAAAGGCAAAGAAGGTAGAGGAATCCACACGGCGGTCAAGGGCGGGTAGACACATGAGCCATGCTTTGTCTGTGGTAGGGTGGAACATTTAGCTAAGGATTGTCCCCGCTTATGGTGAAATTAGAGGGGTTTATGAGGAGCAATGCAATGCCTTAGGGGCATACAACAAACCCTTCTCTAACACATACAATCCTGGCTGGAGGAACCATCCAAACTTGAGTTGGAGAGATTCCACCCAAGCACAACCATCGGAAGGACAATGGAGAACGAGCAATGCCGCAGAACCACCAAAGGCGTGATTCTGCACCTCAATACAATTCTCAACAGCCAATGAGTTCTCTTGAGAACACCTTGCAATCTTTCATGGAGGTGCAGAGTAAGACGAATCAAAAGTTTGAGTCACTGTTCACGCAAATGGTGGAAGAAAGTAAAGAAATGAAGAGTCAAATTACGAAGCTGACTGGAGCTTTGGTTGTTCAAGAACGTGGCAAGTTCCCTTCACAAGCTCAGTCAAACCAAAAAGGCCAACATTTGGAGCAAACCTCTTGAGGAGTTTGTTTCCAACGTTTTGTAACATATTTTTGTTTCTTTATTTTGTTTGGTGTGTTTTGTGTGATTTGTGTGCTTTTATTTTTAGTTTGTTTTTGTGTGATTTTATATTTGTTTGTGTTTTGGAGAATCAGTTCAGGAGGCTCGGCTTAGCTCCAATGTTCATCATCCAGGTGTTCTCTTTCCCTGTCTTCTTCATATTGCATATATTTTTAGACATTGAGGACACTTTATCGATTTTGGGTTGGGGTGGTGAGCATATTCATGCGTGAGATTAATTTTTGTCTTCTTGTTATTTTTTTCGTCAAAATTTTTGGGAGATTATCTGAGTATGATTTCAAAATGTTTGGATATGATCAGTTTTTGCTATCTTAATTACCAAGAAATGATTTCCAGAGTTATTTTTGAGCACATGCCAAACCTTGTGGTAAGATGGTTGTTAACACATTTAGTTGAGAAAAATTCCCAAGTTTAAGGTTTTCATTTTTGGTGAGTTGTGAGAGTTGAGAAAACAGCTTTTTGAACTTTCATTGATCTTTTGAGTTGGTTGAGTCATTATTGGAGCACCATTGCTTGACTTGTGACATTTGCTTGAGGATGATTTACGGTTAGGAATAATTTTTAGAATTGAGCCATGTGTTGTAAATATTTATCATTTTTCTTTTGTCTTTTACCATAAAAAAAAAAAAAAAAAAAAAAAAAAAAAAAAGAAAGAGCAAGATTTTTATCATCAATGTTTATGTAGTTTGGTTGTACTCACATCTTTTTCATTTGCATAGCGACCCGATCAAAAGAATGCCTACTACATCAGTTTCATCAAATATATGTTGTCTCTTGCCTCTAAAAAACAAAAAAAAACAAAAAAAAAAAAACAAAAAAAGAAAAAAAAGAAAGAAAGAAAAAAAAAGGTTTGTGCACATTTGTTTGTATTTTTCGGCTCTTTGTTTACAAGATCTTCCTCTTGACCAGAATGAAATCCCAAAAGCTTGTTTATGGTTTGAGTGATGGATTGTTCCAAACATGTGATTTGCCTATCATTTGATCAATGTTTGTTTATTAGCATGTCCTTAAATTGCCTTCTCTCACTTGAGCGTTGACTGATTAAATTCCAACTCCATGAGTGAAAACCCTTTGCATTAAAATATTTCCGACACCCGTGAGGTAAATGGAGTTGAGACTTTTTCTTGGTGAATATTTCGATGCTATTTGTGTTATGGACTGTGGTAAGAGGGATACGGTTTGGTGCACACACACACGACTCTGGAGTTATGACTGAAGTAGTTTTGATAGCATTTTCTGATCACTTAATAATGTTTTGTTTGATTGCTCAGGTGATTTTGCTAGTTTTGATTTGAATTTTCAGCTTGACATGATTTTTCTTTCGCTTGAATTGCTAGGGACTAACAATAAGCTGGTTGGGGGTTGTGATAAGTGCACAAATATGCACTTGAATTGTTCATAATTGATAAATAAATTAAGTTTTAATTAAATATTTTCATGGAATTAATTTTATGTGGAGGTATTTGATTTTAATTTAATTTAATTTGTTTTGTAGGAAAATAAGACATTTGGGCCAAAACTAGAAAAAGAAAAAAGAAAAGCCCATCTGAAGCCCATCATAAACATGAACACCATACCCCGCCAAGATTCTTCGCTGTTGGCAATGTTCCCTCTCTTCTCCAAGTGTTTTAATCGTTGCCCATTAACTTCCCAAAGTCAACCATCATTTCCTTGCGTTCAACGCCCCAAATGGAGACACTTTCTTGACATTAAACGGTCCCGACCACCTGGACTTCTTCTCCCGGAAAAGGGTCCCGTTAAGCGAGTAGTTCCCAATCAACGCACTTGTTGACCGCCCGCGAAATCTCTCCTCAAGATCCGCCAGGTCGCGTGGGTCTTCTTTGTCCTCTCCTTGTAAACTCGCCACGTGTCCTAAGCATCATGCGGCCCTTTCCTTTCCACAAATGAGCCTTGCGCGCCCGCGTGTCCACAAATCAAAATTTCTTTCTTCTCCCAAATGCCACGTGTCCCACCCATTGAGTTTCTTCTTCTCAAAAACGTTTTATCTCCGTTGCTTTCTTCATTTATCAATTTTTACTCACAAAATTAAGTGTAGTAAATTTTTATGAACGTTTTTGTTAATTTTATTTTTCCGATTGCAACATTTTTTTATGCCCAGAAACTCTATAAATAGGGGCATGTCAAAGTGTTTGGGGGTTAGTTTTTTTAGTCTAAATTTTGATACATTTTTCTCTAGTTGGTGAGATTAGAGAAGAACCTATATGTGAAGTGATCTTGAGTGAATTTTGATTCTCCATTTGTTCTCCAAAGTTTATATATTTGAGTGATTAATTTTCTTCTATCTTCTTCTAATTTCTTATATTGATATATGTTCTTGTCAACTTTTATATAAATCTAGTCACGCTCTTTTTTATGTGATTGTTGCATGATACTATATATTGATAGATATTATTTTATGAGTAGTCTTTTCTTGCATTATTGCCAATGGTATATTGTCGCTCTTAGATTTCTCTTAAGATGATTTTTCCTAATACTAAACGTAAAATTTTATTCACTCGAATACATTTTAATTCACATGTTCTTCAAATATTTATTTTCCGATTGTTAGTTTGGGATGTGAAACTTTCAATTGAGTAATCTCAAGGATCAAAATTCATTTGGGTGAACCAAGCATATAGGGGAATCTCGAAGCCTTACCACTTTTAAATATAATTTTCTCCTATATTTTTCTTTAACTTTAACCTCTCAACAAAAATTCCATTCTCTTTTATTTTTACTTTATTATTTATCTCCTAAAGCTTTTTATTTGCTAATCATTTCTTGTTTAATTTGTCACCTCCTTGTGGATCGAGTTCACCCTAACGTGCTACCAAGGAGCTTTATTTTCGACACGTTTGGGCGTAATCAATGCTCATCAGGGAACTCTTCTTGGATGCAAGCCTCATCCACCATCTCATTGAGCTCAAGTCTAGATAAATGATCGGCCACAACATTCTCACTCCCCTTTTTATCTCGAATTTCCACATCAAACTCTTGCAGCAAAAGTATCCATCGAATCAATCTCGGCTTTGCCTCCTTCTTGGCAAACAAATGTCTGATGGGCGCGTGATCTGTGTGAACGATGACCTTGGAACCGATGATGTAGGAATGAAACTTATCGCAGGCAAAAACCACAGCAAGCATCTCCTTTTCTCAGTGGTGTAATTCTTTGAGCCTCATTAAGAGTCCCGCTTGCATAATAGATCGCCCTAAAAGTCTTGTCTCTTCTTTGGCCTAGCACAAACCAACAAAAAAATCACTGCGCATCACACATCACCTCAAATGGCTCATTCCAATTGGGAGCCACAATGATTGGAGCCAAAATTAACCTTTCCTTTATCATATCAAAGGCTTTCAAACAAGAGTCATCGAAATCAAAAGTAGCACCTTTCTCAAGAAGGTTGCACAAAGGCTTGACAACCTTAGAGAAGTCCTTAATAAATCTCCGGTAGAATCTTGCATGACCCAAAAAACTTCGAATGCCTTTGACGTTTACCGGTGGTGGAAGCCTCTCAATAGTGTCAATTTTCGCTCGGTCCACCTCGATACCCTTCAATGATACTCGATGGCCTAAGACAATCCCTTCTTTCACCATAAAATGACATTTCTCCCAATTGAGTACAAGATTCTTCTCTTCACAGCGCTGTAGGACAAGGGATAAATTGTGGAGGCAATGATCAAATGACGACCCAAAAACTGAAAAATCATCCATGAACACCTCCATTATCTCTTCCACCATGTCGGAGAAAATGGCCATCATACACCTTTGAAATGTAGCAGGGGCATTGCATAAACCAAAGGGCATCCGACGGAATGCAAATGTACCATAAGGGCAGGTAAATGTAGTCTTTTCTTGATCCTCTGGGGCTATAGCAATTTGATTATAACCCGAATAGCCATCAAGAAAACAAAGAGTACTCAAAAACACGCTAGTCGGTCCAACATTTGGTCGATGAACTAGGCGGAAAGTGGTCCTTTCGGTGGCTTTATTAAGTTTCCTGTAGTCGATGCAAACTCTCCACCACCGTGACCGTTCTTGTAGGAAGCAATTCATTTTTTGTCGTTTTTTCACCACCGTCATACCACCCTTTTTTGGCACAACTTGGACCGGGCTGACCCAAGAGCTATCTGAAATGGCATAAATGATTCCTGCATTCAACAATTTTAGCACTTCAGTTCTTACCACTTCTTTCATCGCTGGATTTAATCTTCTCTGGTGCTCAACCGATGGCTTGTAAGCCTCCTCCATAAGAATCTTATGCATGCAAACGGTGGGGCTAATGCCCTTTATGTCCGAAATTGACCAAGCAATAGCAGCCTTATGCCTTTTCAGAACGAGGAGCAACTTCTCTTCTTCTTCTTTGCTCAAAAATGCTGAAATGATTACCGGATTAGTGGACTCTTCACCTAAAAAGGCGTAACGGAGGTGATCGGGTAGTTGTTTCAAGGCTAATCCTCCTTGCGGTGGACTAGTAGGATTAGGTGCCCCCCCTTAGGTTCCTCATAGATGTCCGTGTGAGTCTCACTCGTCGCTTCACCAGGCAATGCTTCTAGGGCTAGAACACAATCTAGCACCTCTTCACTTTTAGGGTAGTACTCATCATTCCAGTTTTCCATGGCCAAGGAGTTGGTGAGACTATGTTCTAATGAGTCATCACTTAAGAGCTCCTGAGTGAACTCCTTAGTGCACAATTCCACTACTTCCACCCGGTTGCATGATGAGCCTTCACTCAGAAACTTCAATGAGTCAAAGATGTTGAAGTTGACTTCTTCCTCATTGACCCTCAAAGTCAAATTCCCGCTATGCACATCAATTAAGGCCCTTCCGGTAGCTAGAAAGGGTCTCCCAAGAATGATGGGAATTTCCCGATCCTCCTCCATATCTAACACAACAAAATCAACCAGGAAGATGAACTTGTCAACTTTTACCAAAACATCCTCAATGATTCCCCTTGGATAGGTAAGGGACCTATCCGCCATTTGTAGTGAGATGGTGGTCGGGGTGACCTCTCCAAGTCCAAGTTTCCGAAATACCGACAAAGGCATGAGGTTTATGCTTGCCCCTAGGTCGCAAAGAGCTCTCTCAAAAGTTGACCCACCAATTGTACATGGAATGGTGAAACTACTGGGGTCTTTGAGCTTTTGCGGTAGCTTCCGTTGGAGGATTGCACTACACTCCTCTGTGAGTTTGACTGTCTCATAGTCCTCCAATTTCCTCTTCCTTGACATTATATCCTTCATGAATTTTGCGTAGTTCGACATTTGCTCAAGGGCGTCCGCAAAAGGTATATTAATGTGGATCTTTTTGAAGATGTCCAAAAACTTTGAAAATTGATCATCCATCTTCTTCTTTTGGAGTCTTTGGGGGAATGGGAGCTTTGGTTGAATGATAGGAGGGTTGTCCGGAAAAGAAATTGACCCTGGATTTACCTTGGGTGCTTCCTCCTTTTTCTCCTCATCACTAGTCTTCTTCACAAGCTCTTCCACCGGTGTGGTGTTATCTTCCTCAACATTCTCATTTTGAGGATTGGGGCTTTCCACTTCCCTTCCACTTCTCAAAGTGATGGCTTTACATTGATCCTTTGGGTTCTTTTCGGTATCACTTGGGAAGTTCCCCGATGATTGCCCCTTTATAGAATTTGCGGCTGGGAGATCTGCATCTCCATAGACTTCATAGAGGCATTCATGTTGGTGCAATGCGTCTCAATACTATCAAGTCTAGACTCGTCCTTGTTAAACCGCCCTCGAGTTTCTACAATGAACGTGCTCAATAAGTCTTCTATCGACGGCTTGCTCTGAGATAGCGGTTGGTTGAACCCTGGAGGAGGTTGCAATACGTTCTTGAGAAAGAGGCAGATAAATAATTCTCTTGAGTGTTGATTTGGTACTTGGATTAGTAAGAGCGCTCTGGTTCACGAAAATTAATTAAAACATTATTAATACATGTCATTCCCATTTAGAATGTGATTACGCCCAAACGTGTACAAAAACAAGCGGTCAATTGTAGTACAATTTGAACGGTCGATCCCACGAGGAAGTGTTAAATTGAACAAGAAATGATTAGCAAATAAAAAGCGTTAGGAAAGTAGGCAATCAAACAAAGAAAAATGAATGAGTGTTTTTGATATTTTTTTAACAATTTAAAATAAAGAAAATTCAATAAATAAAAAGTAGTAAGGCTTTGAGAATCCTCCATATGCTTTGTTCACCTATTTGGATTTTGATTCATGAATTGATTCAATTGAAAGTTTCACATCCCAAACAATCAATCGAAAGATAAATATTTGAAGAACATATGAATTAAAAATGTATTCGAGTAAATAAAATTCTAACGTTTAAAATTAGGAAAAATTATCTTATGAGAAATCCAAGAGCGACAATATACCGTTGGCAATAATGCAGTAAAAGATTATTAAATCTAAGAGCGACAATATACCATTGGCAATAATGCAGTAAAATACTACTCATAAAATAATAACGATCAATATATAATATAACGCAACAATCACATAAAAAGAGCATGACTAAATTTATATGAGAGTTGACAATAAAATATATTGATAAGAAGAAGAAATATGATAAAAGAAAATTATTTACTCAAATGTATAAAACTTACAAACCATTGGAGAATCGAAAATCCAAATAAATTCACTACACATATAGGATCATCTCAAGCCTCACCTAAATACTCTAGCCTAACTTGTACATAATTCCCATAAAATTCTAAAAAGAAAATATGAGAATAAGAACAAGAAAATATGTGAAAATTTAGGCTCTCAAAAATAATGTCTCTAACTCTTTGATAATGATCCTATTTATAGAGTTTTGAATGTGTTAAACCGGATGCCTAATCGGGGGAGAAAAACATCACGTTCTGCAGAGTGGGACACGTGGCGCAAGCCGATTCGCGCGCGGGAGAGAAAGTGCTGCACAGGGCTGACGAAGTGGGACACGTGGCGGAAGCGGATTCGTGCGCGGGAATACATGCTGCAGAAGTGGGACACGTGGCGAGCTCTGATTGGCGAGAGCTGGAACGCGGGACAACGTGCTGCAGAAGACTGACGCAGTGGGACACGTGGCACGATCTGGTTGGATGGACTCTGGCACGCGGGACCCACGCGGAAGAGAGATGAAGTCCGGATGACGCGCGCGTGAGGAGAACTCGCGCGGAGGAGAGGCGGTGCGCGCAACGCGCGCGTACGCGGGGGAACATGCGGACCCCACCAGACGTGTGGCGCACTGTGACTGGCGAGCACTGGGTCCCACGGCCTGCGGCGTGACAGCGATCGACACGTGGCGGCTCAGCTCGCGGCTTCTCGGTCTTGGCTCGCGGCTTGTCGGCTCGGCTCGGGGAGTTGATGGGCTGATGGGCTTTGGGCCGAATTGGGCTTTTCTTGGGCTCAACTTTTGGGTTTTTCTTGGTAAACTAGCCCAAATTCAATTGTTTTCTTCAAAAACCTGAAAAATAAAATAAATCCAATTAAAATTAAATCCTCTAAATTTAGGAATATTTGAAATTAAAGTCACAATTTTGATAAAATAATTTGACAATTATGAACATTAAAAGTGCAAATTCATGCACTTATCAGATTGGAACGGTGTTATATGCACTGTTAATATGGCGAGATATTGAATGAGTGTATTTCGCATAATGAGATTATGTGGAACATGGACGCAGACACAATATGAATTTCTAATAATTTTCGTTAAGCATAGAAATTCTAATTGAGTCTACCGATGGTCATATATAGGATGATCTTAATCCTGAGTTCCTAACAAACTCCTATTTATAGATTTATGTCTTTTAATTTATTTGGTACGGATTCCGAGACCCTGAATCCTATTCCTTGTATTTTGGAGACATAATGAAATAGGTAGCTGGGAATGTTATTATACGAGATGGAGTCCATTCCTTCTTGAGAAAGAAGTAGATAAATAATTCTCTTGAGTGTTGATTCGGTACTTAGATTAGTAAGAGCGCTCTGGTTCATGAATGTGTTTTATGAATCACTATCCATTAGAGAATCAATGGTACTCAAGGATAAAGATATAATTAGAGAGGTTAACGGATTCTGCCTGACTCTAATTATGAATTATTTATGGAGGATTGATCTATATGTAATGACTATATCAAATGGACACTTCGTAGTTTAGAAGTAATTAATGTCTATAATTTCGAGAGTTCAATTCCAAGTTTATAGTGGAGTAACTATTGGAATTAATAGAATTAATTAATTAATTAAAGTGTTTAATTAATTATTAATTTTATTGGAGCTCGGGATTATAGGTCCATTAGTCCCTGCATCGTCCTTGTAATTCTACCAGACACAAAGGGTAAAATGGGAATTTTAGAATTACGGAATTTTAAAATTAAATACTCAAAAAATAATTAATTGAGAATTAATTATTATTTAAATAATGTGATTATTTAAATTTGAATTTGAACACATCTAGATTTATCCATTTAAACTTATTTGATAAGTTGTTCAATTTAGAATTCAAATTAATTTAAGTTTGACTTAAATTCGAATTTGAATTTGAATTAAAATTGGACTACTGGATAAAGGATAAGATCTATTCCTTCCCTATCTGATATTGGCACCACACACAGGGATAAACCCTAGTGCTATGGCCGGCCACCTTGTGGATAATGGGAAGGGATTTTGTGTTCCAAATTCAAAATTGGAGATAAGGATTTGATTCTGTTTTGAAGTTTAACTTCTGCTCTTTAAATATGTGAAAGATAGAAAATTCTAAACACAATTTTTAAAACATATTTTCTGCCCCAAGTTGTTAGGTGGCTGGATTTCTCTAAGAAAAAGAGAGCAAAATATTTTTTCTCCAAAAAATTCCACATCGTGCATGCGTTGGTGTTTGTGGAAATTCGAGTGTTTAAGAAACATATTTTTGTCTCATGTGTGCCCACACACACATCTACGTGGAATCAAGGAATCGACGTGGAAGACTTTTGTATTCTAAACACAAAGCTTGGAGCAAGGACTGTTCGTGGTCAAAGAATTCAAGTTATCATCCGAGTCGGCTTCTAGGTATTTTTTCGGTTGATTCTTGAACAATATAAATTAATGTGATTAATTTATTCATGCATAAATTAATATAATCTATAAAGTATCTCAAAAGTTTTATGAAAATTTTTGTTATACACGATCCGCTATTTACCACGCTTCCGCGGCTGAATTCGATTCAGCAACCAACATACGAGTGAAAGTTGAAAAAAAGAATAGAAGAAAGAGACAGGGAAAGAAAGGTAAAAAAAAAATGTGCGGTTGCAATTCTATCTAGTTCTTTGCGTTTTCTCTCATGATGTATCTCAGTCTGTTTTTTATAAATTTCTTTCTAAACTCTCCCTTGTACCGAAATGCCATCTTGAGAGAAGAAGTTCATTTGTCAGCGTTGATCAGATCCATGCATCAAGGCGGGTTGCAAATTCTGAACCCAGTAAAAAATTATTATGAGGTTGTAAAATTTAGAACCTCCAAAAATCGAGTTGCAAGTTTTAAAGCTCTATAAAATCATGAGGTTACAAGAATCAGAACCTCCAAAAAAGTCCAAATAGAGTTGCAAGATTTAAAGCTCTAAACAAAGAAATCATGAGGTTGCAAGATTTAGAACCTCTAAAAAAAATAAAAATAGAGTTGCAAGTTTTAGAACTCTACAAAATCATGAGGTTACAAGATTTAGAACCTCTTAAAAAAATCTAAATAGAGTTGCAAGTTTTAGAACTCTACAAAATCATGAGGTTGCAAGAATTTGAACCTAAAAAACAAAGGGTTTGATCGTTATGATACAGCTTAAAAAAATATACGTATGTGTAGATATGTATATATGTGATGAATCCGACCATAATAGTGCAGTTTAAAATATTGTACAATTTTTAATCTGCCTTATAAGTGCAGCCCAAAACAAAAATTGATGACCACTTACAAAGAGTGTCTTCGTTTCCTGTAAAAAAAATGGTAGTCAAAAGACTGAAGTAAAAAAATGACCAATGATGAAAGGCTAAAAAAAAAAAGAATTACCTTTTGTTCAGCACCGTGTAAAAGACTACCTCTCTTTTTGTTCCTTTTTGACTGAAAAACAATTACTTTTTTCTTGCTTGGAATGAGAAGATGACTGTCTATGTAAACGAAAGACAGAATGCAGAATGTAATTAAAACTTCGTCAGAATAAATTGACGATTTGATGCAAAAAACAAAAAAAAAGAGAGAGAGAGAGAAGAAGACTGGCCGATGGTGAAAGAAAAGAAACCAAAAGCAAATATATATTTTTAAAGAAGCCAAATAAACAATTTGGCTTATAGCTCTACACGCAAACAAAGGGATGATGGCAATTGATATTGCAGACCAAAGTTTTGATAGAAGTCTTGATTTTCTTCTTCATTCACGTACACACATATATAAGTATCTTTAGTGACCTTTTTGAAATCCAAACACATCCGAAAAATATGTCTGTCATATATCTGTTAAGATGTGATTACTTTCAAAAATCACGAAAAAAAATCTAAAATTTAAATTCCCCTCAAAAATTTAAAGCGATCATTCACCTCACAGATAAAAATTCACAAAATTTCACTTTAAATTTCAAAATTCAAGAACTACGAAGACTTGATTCTATTTTGGATATGTAGGTAACTTAGATATGAAATCTAGTTGCAGTCACAATTTTCAAATTCAAATTAAATTTCATATTGGAATTACCCAAACTTAAATCTCAAGTCAAAATTCTAAAATCCTTTTAATTCTTCATACGGTCATATACTTAGGAATTATTCAAATCCAAATTTGAAATAGGAATTATCCAAATTCAAATCTTAAATCAAGTTTTAAAAAGGCCATTTTATTCCTAACACAGTTATGTACCAAGGAATTTTCCAAATTTCAAATCTCAAGTTAAATTTTCAAAATACTTTTAATTCCTAACATGGTCATACACATTACACCAATAATTATCTAAATTTCAAACCTCAAGTCAAATTTTTAAAGTTCTTTTAATTCCTCAAACAGGAATTATCCAAATACAAATTCTAAATTTAAAACCAAATTATCCAGACACAAATCTCAATTCCATATTTGAACTACAAGTGACTTGATCTCTTAACGAGGTATATAGGCAACTCGACAAAATTTATTGAGTTCAGCCATAATTTTAAATCAACCCAAATTTTCCAAATTCACAAGAAAATAGAATTTACTATTTTAATTAGAATCAAAAAGTTTTTTCTTATACTAAGGGATTGTAATTAAGAGGTTATTCTTATAATGTTGAATGAGTCGAACTAAAAACTATAAAATTCCTATACTAATTAAATCTTAATATAAGTGAAATTATGTTGTGTGTGAAATATTATTTTAATATTAATAAATATTTTTACGCAACAATTTAAATTTGGAAGAGAAGGCACTTATTTATAAGACATATCGTTCTCCTTGTCCTCTGGAATTTCAATTTTCAATCCCACTTTCAAGCAGCTCCAATACTCCCGTGACTTGTACGAGGCGTTTCGATCTAAATTTCAATAGTTGTCATTGGTTTTGGGGCATTGTGCAACATTTTATTAATTTTATGGAATAATGTATTAAAAATTAAAAGTTAAAGACAGGACTTGTCAAATCATGAAACATGATTTAAAACATGATTTAATTTTCTAAAGTAGGGAATTCTCTGAAGGCAAACGTAGGATGAAGAATTTAGTTTGCTGCAGCAGTGAAGATAATAGAAAAGATTTTGTTCCAGACAGACACGGGTCGGAATTTGTTTCTTACCTCACATTCAAGTGGAATCAAATTCCATGTGTTTGGACTTTGGTGCATTCAGTGCTGAGTCTTGTAGATCATTAAATTATCACCATAATAGGTGAATTTTCTTCCTAAATTATTTTCACCCTTTTTTATCTATGGGCTAACAGATTTTCGTACTGTTCAAGTTATTCTTTGTGAATGGCATATATCCTACGAGAATAAGCATATGCACCATAATTTTGGAAGGGGCATTTACAAACATATTATCAAACAAACAATATCCAATATCATTTTACTAGTTTTCTATGATCAACTTTTTGACTGATCATATATACATCTGCATCCATATGTGTGATGGGGAAAAAGAGAAAAAAAAAAAAAAAAAAAAAAAAAAAAAACAAAAGAAAAAGTAGCAAAACTTCTTGTACTGGCCAGGCGATTTGCAATTTCTTTGTTCCCTATATTCCTATTATAGGTCGAGTCTTATGACAGCCACTATAATTTTTTATTCTTATTTTTCTTCTCTCTCGCTCTCTCTCTTTTTTTTTTTTAGTTATTTTCTTTGAAAGTGAAAAGCACCAAGTTGGCTTCTTCATATCCTACTAATGTCGAATGTGGAGTGAACTGTATTGCATATGCTTTGACTGATTTCAGAATAAAATCAGTAACTTTTTTTGCTTTTGTTGGCGTTGTCGTATTTATGTATAATTGTTTGATTAGATTGTGCTGACGAACTCTTTTAAAGTTTAAACATTCACGCGGTAAAACTCATTGCTGTGGTGGCGCTCACACGGCCATTGCTACTTTTGCTTTTTTGAGAAACTAATGTAATCCTAAATTTCACCTAAAATTAATATCAGTTTCCTGTAGTCATGACAAAGACCACTAGAAGATACATACATCCACATTTGAATGAGATAGGATAGACTTGTATATTTTAAATGAGATACGATAATTTGTAAACTTTGAACATTCAAGTTGTAAAAATAACAGACATAATTAGTATCGTCACAATACTATAAAGAAAACTTTTATGGTGTTGTGAGAAAATTTTCTGATATTAATGCAGGGAATACGATGACTTGTGCATTTTATATTAGAACTTGTGAACTTTAGAATTGGAGTTGTGTAAATTATGATAAACCTATGAATTTTTAGGATAATACTATAACTTGCATATCTAGATGATATATTTATGAACTTTGAAGTTATAACGTCATATAGATTTGTAGACAGGGATGGGTTTCACTTTTATATAATATTCTTATGTAATCATGTAGATTTAGGGTTAATGCCTAGAAGTGTCCACACTTTCCTTTAAATTTTTATTTTTATTTTTTTTCTTCTCATAAATATTTCAACTTAGGGATTACAATACTCTATAATATATATCAATACTAGATTTAGAAGGTAAGATGCATTTGTGCTTTTAATATATGTATTCGTTTGCTCAACTATCATTATATATTCTATGTTTATTGATTTTATTCTATCATAGTTTTATATACGTTGAATTATTTCATATCTTTTTTATTAAGTTTATGAAAATTTTTGATATCATTTTCTAATTTGAAAAACAATAAGCTAGTTATATTTATTCATGTTTGCGTCTCTCTATTTGGAGATGCAAATGCTATAAATTTTAAGCTTTAAAATTCAAATTGAGTTGTATAATTTATTTATATTTTTCATTATAAGAAAAAACTAAAAACATATTTCTTTGTATAGAGATTTTCATACTTTCATATGAAATTGCTACAGACAAAACATACAGAAGGTAAAAGAAATAAAACAACGGGAGGAAATTCCCTCATACTAGTATGTTTAATAATTACGAAATGTAATTGTTTTTTTTATATATAATTCATTTTCTGTTTCTGAGATTTTATTTCAAATGTAAGGTAAGTTTGTGTGTATTTAGGTCAAGGATGTATTTCTTCAGCTAGACAACTATACGTGTGTAAAATTCAAAGGCTTTAAATAATTGAGTTTGTTAGTAAAAAAAAAATCATTAATGTGACTGATTGTTTTTAATCGTCACTGGAAACATTTTGCAACAACATAATGGGAAAAAAAGGACAACGTTTAGGGGATGAGTCTCGCCGCCCTTATCAAGTGGAATGCCCCCCCTTTTTTTATTGTTATTTTATTTTATTTTATTTTATTTTAATAGATCGATCATCTTGTTTAGCAATGCTCACATAATAACAAGGACTTTTTTCACAGAGCCTTGTTACTAATAAGATTAGTTTTTTACCATTGAATATGTTTAGGTTCACATCAGACTAAAAAATATGTAGAATAAATAGTTTTTAATGTAAATTTAACGAACAACTCATAATAAAAAAGTCATTAATAGACCATTTTTTTTAGTGACAGAGAAACACCCTAATACTAATGTTTAAGCTTCTAAATGGAAAGAGAGATACTTTCGCTATGGAAGAAGTAGATTATTGCCTAGTCCTTTCCAGTGTTTGCATGACTAATATGTCACATGTTATATTCGGAAAAAATCACGGTGCAAAAACAGTTAGAATTATTATACACTAGAGTCAAAGGCACGTGGTACATATATATATATATATATATATTCTCTGATGTGTTACCTAGTACTGTTGTGAATAAGATCTCTTAACAAAATGTTGTGAAAATATAAGGTGATTTTTATGTTTTTGGTTCTTTAATACATGCCTGGTCGTAAATTTCGGTCGAAATTTCAGTTTTTTTAAGGTCTAGAAATTTTTTTTCCACCACAAAATCGAATTCGACATAATATTGAGAAAATATCAGAAATATCGATTAAAATATCAATATTGGCATGTATATAGTGTAATATGGAAAAACTTTCAAGAAAGAAATTTAAAAAAAAATATCAAAAAAATTTTGGAAAAATTTCAAAAAGTTTCAGAAATAGAAAAGTTAGCCGTTAATTTTTTTAAAAAATTTTCTTTGTCATATCAAAGGCATCAATAATTTAGACATGATATGTTCATAACTAATTCATAATTATTCAAATAATATGTCATGACATCAATATTGTTAAATAGAGATAGAATTTCAACTACGTTTGAGGCTCATATATAAAACAATATGTAAATTTTATAATGTATAACTTATTTATTTATTTAACTTTTTAATGTGTATTCTATTACAAAATATTAAAAATATGTTATAATGTAAATTTTCATAATATCCGTAATTTTTTTAATGTTTCACCGATTTTGATATTTTTTTTTGAAATTTCTATAAAACTGGAGTGTCCATATTTTTACATATTCTCATCCTTAGATACATGATTGTCGACTGTTTTATTGTTCTGTCACAACAAAATTGTGGCTGAATTTCGTGTGTTAGACCGTCACCACTTGCTTAATCCAATTGTGGGATTTCACAAAAACTCCCCAATTGTTCCTTTTTGCATTCACAATATGTCTCAACCTCCACCCCCACCCAATTTCACCTTAAAACAAGAAGGAAAAGCGTAAGACAATGAGGAGCAATACGCTATTTAGGCATATAAATTCTTCTAGCAGTTTTTTCTAAGAGTATATTTGGCAAATTATAGAGTAGAACCCCTCAAGTACTTCCACTAGTAGAAGTTATGTTTTCGACGGTTGGATTAAATTTTCAACGATAAGATCTGTAAAGATCCGTATTAAAAAGTTATAACACGCTGCACAGAATTATTTTATTTGCAGATCTGATCGTTGAAAAAGTAATCCAATAGTAAAAAACAGAGACTCCACAAGTAGAAGTTTTTTTGGGGTTCCACCATATAGGTTGTCAATTTTTAAGACCCAAAAACAAAAGCAGTTCCATGCATATGTAAAAACTTAAGCATCCCTTAAAAAATAAAAAAAAATAAAAATAAAAATAAAAACTTGAGAGTTACCTGATCTAAGAAATGAGCTCCTCTTATTGTAGATTTCTCTATTTTATAATAGGGTTCAAACATTTGAATATGAGAGTGACAGTACAGTAGTTATAAAGTTTATTAATGCGATATTTAGAAGTTTAGGAAGCAAAGTGAGATATTATGAGTAATCTTTGGGGTTAAAATTACACCTTCAATAATTATACCAAATTACCCTCAATTAATCTATCACATGCACCTCATATAATCATTCAGTCCATTTTTTAACGGTTTTGTCACGAAGAGACTTAAAGTGCAATATTTGTAAAGCTTAGGAGCTATTACTCATTAGTGTGTGACATTTAAAAATTTAAGGAGTAAAGTGAGACAATGAGTATTTTTCATTATTTTTGCTTTTCTATTGGCTAGATTAAAAAGGGAATAATAAAATTTGTGTGACAACGAATTGATTTTTCAAAATCCAATAATTACGATTAACTTATCTAAACAAATAATTACAGCAAACTCATTTTAACTAATAATTTGTTTTTTTTTTTTTTTTTTGTTTCTAATAATTGGAACCTGAACTAATAACTTTTTTTTTTTTTAAGCTTTCTTTGATAAGGTTGTCTACTATTGCAGGTTCAAGCTTTCATTGATAAGGTTCTCTACTAATATTGCATGTTTGTAATTATTAGCTTTGATCAAAATCATAAAAATTCAAAACTTAATAAAATGTAATTCAAATAGGAGATTTACGCATAGCCTTAGTGAGTATATTTTTTTGTGTCAAAACTCTACTTTTTATTTATTTATATTTTGAAAGATTTTCTTGTACGCCTGATAAGTTAATTTTTTTTAACTATAAATCTGCATATATTTTTTATTTTATGTGATTTTATACAGATTATATGAACATAAAACTTAATTTATCAGTATGTTAACGTACTGAAAAATGTCTAATATTTTTTATGAGTTCCTCCTATGACCGTGAATTCTCTTTTTTTTTTTTTTTTTTCTCTCTCTTTTGTAGAATTCTTTTTCTTTTTCTTTTTTGTTTTAATTTTCACTACAACAATAAAACGCATTAGACGCTGGCGGATAGAGTCTCACTCACCCTTGTAAACTGTAAAGTCAAACTATCTCGCTTAAAATTACCATCAACTTGGCCAAGATCACCATTACTTAGTGGTCCCGCAACCACCGGATCCTAATCCCCAAAACAACTCTTCCCCAGCCAAAACTCTTCGCGTGCCTGTCTACAGTTCGTGCAATTACCCTCTAATCGTATGTCCTGCCCGAACATCCTCCGGGCAGCTCCCCCTCCTCTACCCGTCGCCATCGTCGACGTTCTTTTGGCACATTCTTCGCCTGACCGAAAATCCCGGGCACCTCAATACAAATACAGTTACAGCCCAAAGTATTAGTCCCAACAGCTTCATTCAACTACCTCTACTACATCTGCAGGCACAGAAAAATAAAAATAAAAAAATAAAATTCCGTGCTTTTTCCACTATAAATTGACTTTCGAAGTCTCATTCGACGTCATTGCGTTTGTTGTGTAGTCTGATCTCTGAATTCTTCTTTTGTTCCGATAAAATGGATTCGGAACTTTTTCTGTGACTTTCTGTTTCGTTATTGGTTACTTATTTTTCTTGATTTGATTTTATTTTTTCGGAGATTATAATGTGGAAGTTAGTTCGATTCGCCGCGTCGAGTTTGCGCCCATCGAGGAGGTTCTCGACGGAGATTCCTGGTCCCTCTATCGTCCATAAGCGCGGTGCTGATATTCTCCATGATCCCTGGTTCAACAAGGTTCGTCTTCGTCGTATTTTTCTTTTCCTATCTTCTTTGAAATTTGTTTTTGTTTTTGGTGATTTGTGACTTGTTGGTTGTAGTGGCGTTTTGATGTTTATAGATTTTTTGTTTTTGCTCTTGATTTGTAGTTTGATGAACGAATCACTCTCACATATATGGAAGATTGTGCATTCGTGATTGCCTTTTCTTTGTTTCACTGTTCTTGCTTTTGAAAGAGAGAGAGGAAATGTACTGAATGACAAGTAAAATTATGTTTTTTTTTTTTTTTTGGGTGTTGGGAGTAGTTGAAATATATTGAATTGAGGTAGAGCATGTTCATGTGTAGATAGTAATTATGTGAAGTTGGGTGATGCAGATTTTTAAATGTGATTATTGATGAATTTGTTTCATTTTGTCACTCTCTTTTTGAATCTGTTTTACCCTTTGCAAGAGCAGGATACTGGGTTTCCTTTGACTGAAAGAGATCGGCTAGGGCTTCGTGGTCTCCTCCCACCTCGCGTCGTATCGTTTGAGCAGCAATATGCTCGTTTCAGTAAGTTATCTGTTCTTCTGAAGATGAATACGTTTGGTATTGTGTGAGAATTATTGTGCTTGCTATTTGCAGTGTACCAAAAAAATATGACTATTAAGATTATACTTTACTTTCAGCAGCTCCAATAGAATTTTACTTAAGAACCTGCCATTTGGGCCTTCATGTGCAGCTAAAGCAGTAAAGGGAACGTTTAAGCTGTTTGTTTGGACCAACTGATGCCATTACCTAAATATTTTTGTTTTAACCAACGGATACTATTTAACAATCTAGTTTTTCTTTTATACGTTTCCTGCTTTCTACTTCTATACGCTTCACTTTCTGTGGTAGGGTTTAGCATAATTTTATTTATTTTTATTTTTAATTTTATTTTTTTTGGGTTGGGAACACTACCCTTTTACTGATTTTGTCTTTTATGCCTTCTACTTCTATAGGCTTCACTTTCTGTGGCAGGGTTTAGCACCACTATTTGTTTTTGGGTTGGGAACACTACCCTTTTACTGATTTTGTTTTTTATTACATTTCTTTCGCAAGAAAAAGCTAAAAATACATCATCCTTGTACTACGGCTAATTGAATTTTATTGAGGGAGTGGAATAAAACTGCAGTAATAGCATCCTTACTTGGTGCTTGCTCTATATTGACCATTGACGATTGGCAAGATTGTCAGACATGTTCAAATATCAGGAGCAGCAAACAAGAACTGAATATTGGATAGAACCCTCCCTTAGAGCAGATTCTAATAAATATTTATTTGGAGTTATAAAATATTACACAGATAGAAGTAGAGATTATGATTTGAGGTTTCAACTCTAAATAGAAAACTACTGGAGAGGTAAATATTTCAAAGGCTCTGCTTCGTTTGCCTTTCATCTGATCATTTTCTTTTCTACCACAGATCAAAATGTAAATAAACAGCGAATTTGATATGTTATTGGGTTTTTTATCTCTGAATTACTACGACTGAGTCAAATTTGTTCAATGAATATGAATATTTTGCAAGATATGTTTACTATCATTGAGGATGACCTGATATTTCTATTTTATGTGTACTTCCTTTTCTTTTCCATTACTATTAGCATCTGATGAGATTTTCTCCCAATAATTTAACAATGATTTTGGCTTCTTTATCGTGACATTAAATGATTGTTAACTTGCCAGTGGAGTCATACCGGTCACTTGAGAAAAATACACAAGGCCAACCACATGGTTCTGTTTCCTTGGCCAAATGGAGGATCCTAAATAGATTGCATGACAGGAATGAAACTTTATACTACCGAGTAAGTTGCAGTTCCCTTTTCTAGATGTTAAAAACCTTAGCTCTTTTACTTTTTTTTAAATTTGACGTGATCCGGTTGCTTTTCTCTCAGGTCCTTATTGATAACATCAAAGATTTTGCTCCAGTCATATACACTCCCACTGTAGGATTAGTATGTCAAAATTACTCAGGGTTATTCAGACGCCCACGCGGAATGTACTTCAGTGCGAAGGACAAAGGGGAAATGATGTCGATGATCTATAATTGGCCAGGTCAGCAGGTATGCTGTTGTTCATATTAAATGTAGCACCCTTTTGTTTCTCCTTTTAAAGAATGCTGTGCAATGATGAAGATTTTGCGAGATTTTAGATGTTTGCCTGAAACCTGCATTAGTATTCAAATCAAAAGATATCTATTTTCTCAAAGTCCATGGGAAAAGAATTAACCTGTCTTTCATTTCTTCATTTTCCCCCTGATGGGATAAATGCCATAAACGTGTTATATCTTTCTTTTAATGCTTCCTTTTTTTGGAAGTTCAATTTAACCGAAGTTATTGACGTCATTATAAGAGTTGCTATGTTTCTAAAAGCATCAATTCTTCACAGTGGATGTTTATTTCCCTACTATATTGCAGGTAGACATGATAGTTCTGACCGATGGTAGCCGTATTCTTGGCCTAGGTGACCTTGGTGTCCAGGGGATTGGAATACCTATTGGCAAACTTGATATGTACGTTGCTGCAGCCGGTTTCAATCCACAGAGAGTACGTGTTACTGTGTGTTTAATCATTTGTGTTTGAACTCTCTTTTGTTCAGTACATAGGGGTGTCTTTCTTTCTTTTTTTTTTTTTTTTTTTTTTTTTTCCTTTGTTTTTTGAAACATACTTAGGGTGTCTTTGATATGGTGTAATATGGACAATAATTTTGGTATAAAGAAAGTTTCTATCTTCACTGAATAGTAGGAGCATGAATTCATGGTACACGAGTTTACTGATATGGACTGTGTTAATGTCCTTTTCTCAAAATTTCTTGGAAATCCAAATGATAATGCCATCTCTTTTTTACCTGACCTTTGTTAATCTGCGACAGGTACTCCCAGTTATGCTAGATGTTGGAACTAACAATCAGAGGCTCCTTGAAGACCGTCTTTGTAAGCAGTCTTTCCTTTTGAATGATTCTTGTTCTTTTGTTCTTTTCCTCCTTGGGAAGAGATGATACCGGTGTTTCACTTTTCTTTTCATGAGCAAAATTTACACCAAACTGCTGATTAAGTTGTATTGCCCATTATCTTCTAGAAAAGATTTTGTGGACATCTATTCACGTTCTTTGAGTTCGATAGATTTAGGACTTCGACAGCCTAGGTTGGAAGGAGAAGAGTATCTATCAATTGTTGATGAGTTCATGGAAGCAGTTTTCACACGTTGGCCCAAGGCCATTGTGCAGGTCTATTTCTTTGAGAAGAATGGCTTTCATTTTATGTTTAGTTTCTATTTGTTTGGTGACCTGATGATTATTCAATTATCTCAGTTTGAGGACTTCCAAATGAAATGGGCTTTTGAGACGCTGCAGCGATATCGTAAAAAGTTTTGCATGTTCAATGATGACATACAAGTAATTGCTTGGCTTAACATCTTTCTATCTTTAATGGAACCACGTACTGTAAAACAGAGTGCCCTGGGATTATAATACGTGCATGTGACAGCCCTGTTTACTTATTTTAGGGAACTGCAGGAGTTGCACTTGCAGGACTACTGGGAACTGTCAGAGCACAAGGTCTACCATTATCTGACTTTGTGAAACAGAAGATAGTTGTAGTCGGAGCTGGGAGGTATTGCAACTTGATTCCACGCTGAACTTGCAACTAGATTTGTGTGTTACATTTTCATCAGTTGCGTGTGCTCATTTTTTGGGATTTGTCTCACCTATTGTTTCTCGTCGTTCAGTGCAGGGCTTGGTGTTCTTAGCACTGCAATACAGGCTGCTGCAAGATTGGCAGGCATCAATGAAACAACCGCAAAGAAACAATTCTTTTTGCTTGACAAAGATGTATGTTTCTATTCTTTCTCTGTAGGCAAGTAATCATCTTTTAGTAATTTCTTACCCAAGGATTATGTGATTACATGCCTCAAGTAATCCATTATAGCTTTTTTCACTAATATCACAGTACCCGTCACTTTTGGATGCAGGGTCTTGTAACAAAAGAGAGGAAGAATCTTGATCCTGCAGCTGCACCATTTGCTAAAGACCTTGGAGAGATCGATGGGCTTAGGGAGGGAGCAACACTTATTGAAGTGGTAAATGTTACATAACTTCTCTAAGTTGCCTCTGATGTAAAAAGCTGATCTTATATGCATTTTTATCGAGAGCATTTGCTGCTAATTTGTCTAAGGTCATTTATTGCCATGAAAATTTCAATAGCTATGAGCTAATTTTTTTCAGGTTAGAAAAATCAAGCCCCATGTGCTTCTTGGTTTGTCCGGAGTTGGTGATGTTTTCAATGAGGAGGTGGGTTCCGTCTTAGTTTCTTGTTAGCCGGTGCATTCCCTGTATCTTGTAATCCTGTCTCTTCAAATCTAGATTGTTTTATTGAAGGTGATATGAATGTGCTTGGAATTTGTTATTGATTAGAAACTTGGCTTGGCTATGTAACCTAATTTTTCAAAAGGGTAAAGCTCATCATTTTTTGAGCGTTTTTTATTTGGACATTCTAAGTGACGTTTAATTGTCTGTTTATATTTTAGAAACATGACGGCTGATTTTGACAATTGACTCATAACACAATATGCTTTATTCCTTTTATTTCATTCTTTTTCTCATATGACCAAATTTTATCCTGGATTTATGAGCCAATTTATTCGCTATTATCACAACACCGCAAATGCATTGACGGTTTCGAAAGCATTATTTTCCAGTATATTTTGTCTTGAAATTGTTATGTTTCATTTTACTATTTGACAATTATGTATGTTTATTTTAACGGTTTGCACTTTAACCAGGTGCTTAAGGCAATGCGAGAATCAGATTCAACTAAACCTGCAATTTTTGCTATGTCAAATCCCACGATGAATGGTTTTCTTCAGCGAGCCTTAATTTCATTATGGAATCTAAAGTTTATATTGACGACTCATTATTTTTTATGTATATTCTATGGATCAGCTGAGTGTACTGCTGCTGAAGCTTTCAAGCATGCTGGCGATAATATAGTCTTTGCAAGTGGTAGCCCTTTTGAAAATGTTGATCTAGGTAATGTTTCATCCTATCAGCATAAATTTTGGTTTGAATTGCGACTTTCTCTTCTCATTGTATATTTGGTTGCAGGCAACGGAAAGATAGGCTATGTTAATCAAGCCAATAATATGTACCTGTTTCCTGGGTTTGTTTCCTTTTTCTCAAATTTTTCGCTAAGTAGGGTTATTTCTTGATGACTTTCAAGCTAAATTTTTTGTTGCCTTTCGTTCAGGATTGGTTTGGGAACACTTCTCTCAGGTGCTCGTTTTATAACGGATGGCATGTTACAGGCAGCTTCTGAATGGTATTTCATTAACATGACTTTTTTCTTGCACCATTTTACCCTGATGTAGGCTGGAAAACATGATTTACAGTCAAGTAGACCTTGGTGTTTATTTCCTTTAAACTGATCGTTATCGTTATAACTATGACTTTGTTGTTACCAATGGGCTACAACAGAACGCCGGGGAAAAAGTTTTGGCTCATTGAACAATAATGCTCTGAGTTTGCTTGAACTTGAGTTGAATGTGATCAATGTATTACTCTTTAGTTATGGAACTTTGTTACATGAACCTGGAAAGTATTGTTTCACCCTTCTACTTTTGTTTTTTATTTTTTTATTTTTTATTTTTCCTTATTTTACATGAATCTAAAATCACATATAACAGTTGTCGGGGAGATTCGTGGAAACTTGTTCTCTTCAAGAGAGTATATATTTTGGGATTGCGTATTTTGCAGTAGCACTGCCTTTTGTCACTAGAACTTAACGTAGGAGATATTTACGAACTACCTTTGACAGTCTGTAGTAAGTTATGTGGTAGGTTTTCATGATGGTAGGGAAAATCTTGTATTGTTATGCGTCCCAATACACTACACCAGGCACTAGTTTGTGTTCAGAAAAGTCTCTCTATAGCTAAGAATCTGCTTTATTTTGTCAAAAGTTCACAAATGATTTTTCTTTCCCCGTAGCTACTTGTAGAATTTTCCCCCATTAATTTCATCGATGATGTTCTCTGTGCAGCCTTGCCTCTTATATGACAGATGAAGAGATCCAAATGGGCATCTTGTATCCATCTATCAACAGGTAATTTGCCTAGGTTTCTAGCTTCAAGTGTGTGTTTAGCTGTTATCATGCTTGTTTCATGCTGGCATCTTTTGTATGCTTGTTAAGAAATTGTTACACAGTCGTCAAGTTTTTAATACAGAGAAACGTTTATATTTGATTATTTCCTTGAGAACCATCTAGTGGTGTGGGATTTATCCAAGGACGAATCTATTTAAATTAATAGCTCCTGCTGGAAAGTGATGAAAATGTTAAACCTTTCTCGATGGTTTATAAAAGTGCTCCTGCTGATCACGTATTTCATGGTGCAGTATCCGGCATATCACAGCAGAGGTTGGAGCGGCTGTTGTGCGAGCAGCTGTTGCAGAAGAACTGGCTGAAGGACATGGTGATGTAGGGCCGAGAGAACTCAAGCACATGTCAAAAGTAAGCATGCCAGTTCAACTTCAACATAACGACAGTATACAAGCACTAAATTTTTCTTCTGGTCAAGTAATTGTTGGTAATTAAGCGTCCCAGTAAAAAATCCCAGACTCAGAATTATATATAAAAAGATTTACTATTAAATATCAGTAATTATTTGCAAATGCAAGTGTGCAGATTACAAGCACAAATTGTTAATTACTAAAAAGAGGGAAGCCATTATTTTTATGAAACATTTCGCAGAACTAGAACTGAGTTGGAAATCGCTCCTTTAGTATTAAGGGAATATTTGTACTTTTTACTACTATGCAAAGCCTTCTCATACCACTTTGGTAAATACAGCAAAAATTTTGAATTTGAATCTGTCCAATCATTTTTTTGCTATATCTTTTTTGGATGCAGGAGGAGACAGTACAATACGTCACACGCAATATGTGGTTCCCTGTTTACAGCCCTCTTGTTCATGAAAAATAAAAGCTTAACTCAGTTGTATTACGCGCGTTCTTAGAGGCTGTTTTGCGTGCAGGTCGCATCCTAAAATTCTGTGGCCAAGCAAATAGTGTCTTGGTTTATCTTATTGTTGATGTGGACTGGAGCTAGTAAAATTTCTTTGTTCTTTCCTTGATATAATCATAAACTATCAATCTGAGTTATTGTTATAACTTATATGTTAGAGATATTGTTCCAAATCAATTATTTAGCAGCGACTTGTATCTGTATGCAAGGGAAGTAAATTGACTTGTAGTTAAGAGGCAAAGAGACATCTGTACTGTATGATATAGATAATTCTTTGAATAAACGATTTAGCAGCAACCTGTATGCAAGAGAAAGCAACATTCTCACGAGATATTCTCATGACATGTAGGAAAAGCAGCCAATTTACTTGTAGCATGTGTGTGGGCGCCTATATATATGCGTGTGTGTGTGTGTAAGAGAGAGAGAGAGAGAGATTGTTCAGTACTTAAAAGATTCAAAGCTCAGATATCATTATTAAAATTGTGGCCTGAATTGCCCGAAAAATGGTCAAAATTACGACCGTTGGTGCCTAACCCAAAATAAGCCCGAGTGTCCGATTGCTCGAAAACCCGTCAAACGGTTAGTTTTTTGACCATTGCCGCTTGAGCCCACCCAAACTCGCCGAACCCGACCAGCCGAATTCTTAAAGTAGCCATTGCACCCCAAATTTTTTGAAACAAAATCATTTTTTTAACCCAAAAATTTCCCTATAAATACCTCTCATCCCCCACACATTTTTCTCACTCAAACTCTCTTAATCCCTCTCAATTTCTCTCAATCTCTCTCAATCTCTCAAATCTCTATCACAATTTCTCTAAAAACTATCACATTATCCTAAAGCTCTCTCTCTCTCAAATCGCTCTTATTTTTTTATAATGGATCCTTTTGGTTATAGTGGTATTCCCGTTGATGCCAAACACAACGTGGAAGAAGAGCAATATCCCACTAATGAATTTGTTATGCAGGAATCTACTAATCCGAGCCCTGGTGGACATACTGGAGGTCGTGGTCGCAATGGTGGTGGTCGTGGAGAAGCGGCCAGTGCCAATGCGACTGCATTTGCAAGTGTTGCAACCTCTAGGAGGAAATGCAAGCGCACCTCGACAGTTTGGGATCACTTTGACATAATTGAGGAGATCGACAATGAAGGTAACACTAAAAATATAGCTCAGTGTAAATATTGTTTATCTAAATTACAAGGTGACACTATTCACGGCACCACACACTTGAGAAGACACTCCGAAAAGTGTCTTCAAAAGCTTAGCCAATCCGGCGGATCCGAACTCCGCCAAACACAATTATATTTTGATTGCACAACCGGTGGTCACACAACTTGGAAATACGATCCGCAAGTAGATCGTATGGAAGTTGCACGAATGATCGCTGCTTTAGATCAACCACTTAGTTTTGTAGAGCATCTTAATTGGCAACGATATATTAAGGTTGTACATAATCCTATTGCACAGTTCATTTCAAAAACTACTCTTAGGAAAGATTTATTAAAATTATTTAAAAAAGAAAAAGAAGCATGAATAAACCTTTTACACTCGACTGGCGGTTGCATTGCGTTAACGGCATATATTTAGTATGTCGTTGTCAATAAAGATTATTTAGCTGTAACCGGACATTACCTTAGAGGATTTGATTTAAATAAGAGAATATTAGGTTTTAAATGTGTTCTAGGATCATATAACGCGGATTTAATATATAATACCATTTTAAATGTAATTGATGAATCTAGATTAAGAGATAAAGTAATGGCTATAATATTAGATAATGCTAGTGTCAATACAAAAGCAATTGAGTTCTTTGAAAAAGATTTAAGTTTATTCGGTGACGGTACTATTTTCCACCAACGTTGTGCATGTCACGTAAGTAATTTAATTGTTAAATCCGGTTTTAAAGAAATGTGTAATCACATTAAAAGAATTAGAGATAGTTTTGCATGGATTCAAGGTAGTAACCAAAGACAAGAAGATTGGTTTAGGTTCTTACAAGCCTTAAATATATCTCCTAGAGCATTAGTGTTAGATATTCCTTTAAATTGGAACTCAACTTACATAATGCTTCAACAATGCATCCCCTGTAAGGATGCTATAACAAACTATATGTGTACAAAAGTACGAGTAGGACATATAGACGCATATGATTGGCAAATTGCCGAAGTTTTGTATCAATTTTTAGGTAGGTTTCATGAAGTGACTTTAAAACTTAGTGGAACATATTAACCAACATCACCTTTAGCTTAAGGGGACCTTTTACGAATTAGTATTTTATTTAGTGAATATAAGGAGGACCCAATCTTAGCAGTTTCTATCCCTTTCATGGAAAAGAAATTTATAAAATATTAGTCTAAGTTGCCTTTGTTGTATGGTTTAGGTACTATTTTTTATCCTAGATTAAAATTAGAAGGTTTAGAAAGTAGTTTAGAAAACTTAGGTGAATTTTTAGGTATCAATTGTTCGGACCAATATCCAATAAAAAGGAAAAATATATTCGATCTATAGTAAATATGAGATTAGGTTTAGAGTACCTCCTAGAGTATAGGAACCGCAACAACAAGACGAAAACCCGCATTCATTCTTGAATGTTTTCGGGTTAAAGAAGAAGAAGAAAACAACTCAAATAGAAGCTGGGAGTGAATCTTCGTCAACAAGTGGCAGTGGCAGCGGCGGCGGCAGCTTCAACGAGCTTATGACGTACCTTAGTGAAGGCTTAGTAGTCGACGATACGGTAGAATCATTTGACTTAGTTCAATGGTGAAGGGCACGAGCATTAACTTAGTCAATCCTAACTCGATTAGCAATTGATATATTTCTGATCCCAGTCTCCACTATTTCATCCGAACAAGCCTTCAATACAACAGGAAGAATACTTGAGGAACGCAAGCATGCATTGCAAAGGGATATTGTTGAAGCCTTGGTTTGCATTAAAGATTGGGATCGGGCCGATCAACGTCTATAGGATACGATTTCGCTGGCAAGCCAAGAATGGATCGATTAATTTAATTGATTAACATTTAATTTTGAAGACGATCCTTCAGTTTCAAATTAAATTGTAAATTTGTAATTTGTAAATATATATTTAATTTTGACATTGTATTTGTAATTGTACAACTTTATAAGTTTGTAAAATTTGTAATTCGTCACAACATAATTACACTCTTTTTTCCTTGCTAAGTTTTTATCCCAATTGGGTTTTTCTTAGTAAGGTTTTTAATGAGGCAATCATGAATTACGAATTTAATATACATCATTAATATACATGATTAATTTATTCAATTGTGTTAATAATGTCTATTGAATGTTGATTTTAATTTTTATATAATTTTAACACAAACTAACTTAATAATTATAAATATTAAAAAAATTTCAGGCTATTCGGCCGAGCTTGGGCTGCCCGGCCGGGTTCAGGCAGCCAAATATAAGCCCGCGGCCCGTTCAAGGGCATTTTTGGGCTCAGGCAGGCAGCCCAAATTTTTCAGACGGGTAGGGCTCGAGCTCGGGCAAAACTCGGTATTTTCGGGCGGTCGCGGGTGACTCGTCCAAAGTTCCAGCACTAGTCTTGTCTTGATAAATGCTAGCATCATTTTCTCCCATTGTAACTTTCTACAGTTACTGTTTAATACATATACTCTATTATTTTATTTTCTATTTAAGTAATAATATATTATTTTAGTGCACTCGATATGTTAAATAATAAATGTAAAAAGTGACAAAAAATATGACAAAAAAATGATGTTAGCATTTCTCATCTCTATAAATATGGATCCAAGAAGGTTGCAGAACACAACTCCCACACCACCCAAAAACTTCTCCACACCTCTCCCCCTTGTTCTTACCATTAACCATTCCTTCTCTTGTATATATATGTGTATGATTTAATGCATATATCTTGAACATAAAAAAAAAAAAAAATCAAATTAACTAATTATATATACTTGCGTACTCTACTTTGTACATATATACATGCAGCTACGGCAGTGAAATTGGGATGAAATAGCTGCTAGATTTAAAACGGTCTAAACAAGATCTAAAACACTAATCTAGCCAAAAATCCAAAAATGCCATAGAAAATACTTATTTGGTATTTAGGCATACCTCTTCCTCAGTGGGCAATGGAAACAGCTCGTCCATGGTCGCCGGAATCCGCCAATGGCCGGTCGGAGTAGGCGGATGACCTGCAAACATGGAGAAGAATGGCAAGAGGAGCTCATGAGCTCCTCCCTACCTCTCCGTCTCTCCACCATTCGGGCTGTCCTTGGGTTCCCACACGAGCACACACTCCACACAACAAGGAGAGGGGCTGCCTCTCTTTGCTTTGGTTCGGCCAGCCCATAGGGCAGCCCCCACACACACGAGCACCCCAAAAAAACCAAGGGTGGCTCCAGATAAAAGAGCCAATAATATATGGGGTGGTAATATTGGTTTTAACCAATATTCAATGGAGAGGGTATTTGGTCTAATGGGTTGACCAAATATTATGAGTTAAAAGGAGTTCAAATGCCTCAAGGGAGTTAATAAAATAAGTGTTCATCCCATTAAGGACCGATATTTAACATACATGCATGTGTTAATTCATATTAACACAGTTGTCCATAATATGCTTTAATTAATTAGAGAGTGAATTATTATGATTATGAAAGTTCACATAAAAATATTCCAACAATCTCCCACTTGGACGACATAATCATACAACAAACATTCACTTATCATAGCATAACCATCAACTAAGAATCCCACATAATAAAAATAAGCTCAAAAACAATCATGCATATATAATAACGTATCGATAGGATACAATCATTATACATGATCAGGTGCTAGAGATTCATTGAAGCATGACGACAACTTTAATTTATGGATCAAAAACAATGATAGAGACCAACAACCATATGTCTCTTTTCAACTTGTCATTTTGCCAACTAAAAAGTGTGTCAACACAACATCACATATACAATGACAGATCCATAAATATGCATATATTATTTGAGGCATAAGCAATCCTTATCAATAACAACATGTCACACACAAATGGCGAAAAACTCCTACTAACTCAATACAACTACAGGCTCCTTACAGTCCCGAGTGGGATGCGTGTTCTTAAAACACCTAATAGGTAAGCCTTTAGTGGAACTGCCAACATGTTGTTTATAGGCGTGTTTTCAATAACGATGAGGCCTTTTACAATTTCTCTTTACAAAATAGAACACACCGTCATTATGCTTGAGCGAAAAATGCTCCTTGTGTTCTAAGAGAAATGTACTATTATGGAACTTTCACAACACAGTCTTAGCTGGTCCAGAAATGGAGTGAACTACTTCTAATGCTGAGCTGAAACAAGGTTCCACAATCACATCACACAAATAGCCTCATGATACGCCACGTACTCCGCATCACAGTCAAGGACGCTACGAGTGTCTATTTGACACTTTTCAACAAAGTAGCTCTTTCTTTTATCATTTAAGCAAAAGGGACAACTTTATCTGATCTCTCTTACTTCACCATAAGGACATTACACCTTTAAGAGTTTGCCACTTTAACAAACAATGCTTTCTAGGAGAACAAGAATGCATACTTAACTTGCTCGAAACAAGAACAATATAGGTTCTCTGAGACGACCACAAATGCACTTATCCTTATCACAGAGAATCTACATGCCTAGAACATAAGAGGCTTTTTCAAGATTCTCAAACCAAAGTGACTAGGCTTCATGTTATTCGTCTCAACCAACGGGTTAGAATCATTAGGCACGTGGAAGTTGTCACCGTCATAAAAAACAGAAACATGCAACTGCTCCCACTGACCTTACACATATGCATTTATCAACAATGTTCTCTATAAAACTAATTTAGTGAGTGTCTCATCCTAAAATTGAGACACTAGTGCCTCAGTCTTATCCATACACTCCCACTCATCATAGAGTTTCTCAACACATTAGTGGAGCTAGGAAATACATCCACTGGCTTTGTCCATTTCTAACACCATGAATTCATAAACAGAGATCCACACCATTAATGATGACTTGTCCCATTTAGTGTCAAAATAGCAGAGATAAAAGGATTGCTCAAGGCAAAAGAAAACAACAGGAGCAACCAACAATAGGCATGTAAAATAGGATCATGCAATTTGCCCTTTAGTTAGCCTTCCCAATGATCCAAGCCAATATGATCATTGTGTGCAAGAGTCCGTTGAACAAGAATAGAACTCTTTCGCAGGTAAGGACAATTCATCAGACATCACATCCAAATGCATCAATCCACCACCGATAGGGTAGTAAAGATTATGCGGTTCATAACATCCAACAAACTTCCTTCACCGGTCTAAGCATCCTACGAAACAATTAATTATCGATAGGATAATTTAATTGCCCGTATGAATCCTAGCAATAAGGTAAATACATACCTTTACCTTTATCCTTAACACTCTAATATATTATTTGACCATAACATGAGTTTAGTGATTATGCAAGTCCACTTATAAAGTATGGATAAACTTATAGCTTAAGCTTTATAATAGCCCATGAGCTTCTAATTAAAATTTTCATTCTCACGAGACCATGTATGCCTAAATCCCAAATAAAAAATTTGTGGCATTTTCGGATTTTAAGCTAGATTAGTGTTTTTAATCTTGTTTAGATCATATCTAGATCGTTTTAAATCTAGCAATAGCGACTCAGACCTATGAAAAAGCAGAAGAATGCCTGAAAACTAACTACTACGGAGCAAAACAGTGGTTGAAGCACTTCTTCCACTCCTCCAATTATCTGATTCAGCAAGAATGGTTAATGTTTCCTCCTTTCTTGGGTCATTGAAGGTATAACATATCAGGTCTTCCTTAATATATATTGTTTAGTTTATTTTTTCATTTTGTTTAAT
The DNA here is from genome assembly GCA_012066045.3 of Morus alba. Taxonomy (NCBI): domain Eukaryota; kingdom Viridiplantae; phylum Streptophyta; class Magnoliopsida; order Rosales; family Moraceae; genus Morus; species Morus alba. The sequence goes on along the minus strand of CP050232.2, from coordinate 8,699,954 downwards.
TATGTTTTTTGTGTTTAATTTTTGTTTTTTGTGTTTCATTTTTGTTTTTTGTTTTTGTTTTTGTTTTTTTTTTTTTTTTTTTTTGTTTTACTTGAGGGAGAGCAGACTTCAACTTGACTAAGCATAAAAAAATGATACCGCTATGTTAATGTTTCTTATAGTTATAGTTTTAGATTCATAAAAACAAATTTGTTTTGTTTTTTTTTTTTAAGTGTCGCAGACAAAAAATATGAAGATTTCATCAACGATATGCAATATAACCTTTTTTTTATTTCAATGATTTTGTTATGATTTAGCTTTGCTCATTTAAATCGTACCAAGGAACTGTAAATAAAAAAGGTTATTTTAGTCAATGTTCACTAGATGCACATTTTAGTTTGCAGAAAGAAAAATGAGCTAATTAATTCTTTTCAATGTTTTCTTGTCCAGTGCATAGCCAATGAGCGGGCTAAAGAAGTCTTGAATGATGTTGAAAACCTAACAGAAGAGCGAATTGATGAGGTAATAACTGAGTTTCTAATGGATTTGAAAGAGGGTATGTTGGAAACAAAAGGATAGCCAAAGCATCTCTCAGCCTACACACTTTCAAAAGCAGCCTTGAATTCCTACACAAGGTTGGTGGCCAAAAAATGCCAAAGTATGTGCATCAACAGTGTGTGCCCTGGCTATGTCAAAACCGATGACTTGCAGCACCGCCCGGCCAACTGCTGCCGAAGGAGCATAAGTGTTGTGAGGTTGGCGCTGCTGCCCGACGATGAGCTTACTTCTGGCCTTTTCTTTTCTAGACAACAAGTTGTGTCATTTTTCTGAATGACAACACTTGCATGGTCTTGGACCCATTCATCCAGTACTACCACTAGCTTACGAATTATTCGAAATAATGTTGAAGAGCCAAGTAAGAAGACGTTTCGGCTCATATTTCTATTAATGTATTTTCTGTTACAGATGGACAAATATTTTTATGTGCTGATTTTTTTGGAATCAGATCGTTTCTTCTCTAAATTGAGATCTTTTCTGGTAAAAGTGAAAAGAAAAATAAAAACAGAAATAAAGACTTCATTTATTGGCAATGCCACATTTATTAATTGGTATGGAAAATCAACCTGTTTCTTTTCCACCATGTAATCCAATTGCATTGCTTTAGTTGTGGAAATTGGATTTAAAATTTTCTATGTCCCCCCGGAAAAGGCTACAATATTTAGTTTTTTTTTTTTTTTCCCCCATATTAGTTTTGAATTTTTGTCTATTAGTATTGAATTGATTAATTAGCAAATGATTCTCCCAACTTCGTCGTCGTCGTTGTTGTTAAAATTCTCTTTATTATTTTTGAACAATTGTCAAAAATACATCAAAATAAAAAATAAAAATAAAAGTGTGAAAGTGACGGAAAAAGGTGTAACAATTTTTTTATTAGTACCCGAATTATTTGTTTAGTTAGCTCGATTAGTGTCTGAATTTAATTGTTTTGACAGTTTTAGTCTCCAACTAAAAAAGTTTAAATCAATTTTAGAAATTTAAAGAAGGTAATCACATGCTTTATCACTGGATAATTTGAGTTGTATAGAACAGTAATCACATGCTTTATCAATGGATAATTTGAGTTGTATAGAAACAGTCACATAGTGCAGAATTTTCTCTTCAATGTATTGCCCTTAAAAACCTTTGGGAGTTGGAATATTTTTCACAGCATGCATGTGATAGTTTTTGTAAAATTTTTAATTTTTTAAGCTATATAATGCGATGGATATGACTTCCTTTGTTTTCAAGAAACAAATTATCAAGTTAACAAACAATAGTACCAACACTACAACAGAGTAGGCTTTTTGTAGCTGTTAGTTATAGCGTTTTTCAAAAAACATTACTGCTCCTATCTATAATAGCGTTTACATTTTGACAGGTTTGTTTTATATATATTTAATAATATATAAATGTACCACATTAAAATAACAACAAGCGGGCATTGGAAATAATTTTTCCAATTTTCCCGCTTGTTCCTCCCTCTTTTTCTTTTTGGGTCATCTGATTTGGCTACTTCCTTATACGAACAAGGAAAGGAAAAAAAAAAATCCTTCCCCCACCTGTCGAACAAACCACGCTCCACCACTTCTCTTTCCCCAAAATTTCCTAAGTTTCCTCTGGATTTGCTCTGCTAGATTTTGAAATTGAAGGCCGGTGTTAGGTTCCCTCCTATTTTTAACTTTCCCCCAAATGCCCTAATTTCCAGTCCATCTCACAGGAAGAAATCCTCACATGAAGAATCTCACAGTTTCTGATTTTGTGAAGATTGGGTTGTAGAAAGAAGATCGAAGATGATCTCCACGCTCTCTCCCTATGCGAAGCTCGGAGCTAGGTTTACCCAAGGAGGTTCGAATCTCTCTCTCTCTCTCTCTCTCTCTCTCTCTCTCTCTCTCTCTCTCTCTCTCTCTCTCTCTCTCAACAAGATGCACAAAACCCATGATGTCTCACCCGTCAATGTTTACCGGAGCGCCGCCACCGGAGCTGCCCATTTCGGCCGCTGCGCCTCCTCTCCGTTGTGCACTATTCCGGCTGCGTTTTTGACACCTCCGGTGCCATTGGACTCAGAGGACGACGTAGAGGAAGAAGCAACCCTCAACCACCCAAATCCGCCGCCGTTTTCTGGAGATTGGAGCTCGCCGCTGCCGCCGTTTGGGTGCAGGTTGGTTCCAATTATCCAACCATTGGATCGTCATGATTTTGGTGTCTAAATGCTCAGAAGATAATGGTAATGAAAGCCCTCAACCAATTTTGAGATTCTAAAGTCAGAGAAGCGAGAACCAAGTCAAGAGAAATCTTTGAAGCTGTTGTCCCAATCTGTGTAAGAGTCATAAAGACTTCTTTAGCCCGTGCACATAGATCAAGATGAATTGAATGGATTCGTTGAGATTCAGAGCGAGCCGTGGAGTTTCAAGAATAGACGATTGGGCAACATGAAGTTATCTGTAGATTAAATTGCCAAGAGGTAGGATATTCTTCTTATATCCTTGTTAACCTAGTTTAAAGCATTTTGGCCAAGTAATGTTATCAAAAGATAATGATATGTTGATAAAGAAAAGTACTTTCAAGCCAATAGCTTGATTTTCGCTATTGATCTCATAATGGACTGATTTCAAGTTTTTAATGAATATTTTTTTAAGATAAAATACCTTGTGAACTTGTAAGCCCGCTAATGGCCTAGATAGGATATGGAGACCGTATTCTTGGGGACAGAACCCGAAACCGAGAGTGGCCACTACAGTGGTGTTAAGGCCTTGCTTTGATCGTAAGTAATTTAGGGGATGTTTGGTTGGGGGATTCGTCCCCGATTTGATTCATGATTCGCGTAAAAAAATACACGTAAATCGAAAATGGTTCAAATCACATGATTCGAATCCCTGAACCAAACGGACCCTTAATTACTTAAATTACTTGCTATTGCCTGTAATCTTGAATTTCAGTTTATTTATCTTTTAGTAAAATGGTTGTTTGGTTCCGACTGATTCGTTCAGGCATGTACTTTCATTTATTTATTCAGTTTTATAAAATTATATCCTACATGACCTTTCGCTCACTTTTCCTTTATTTTCAATATTTTAACCCCTCCCTCCAGAGTTAGTGATTTAGATATACCGTATGGCAAGTCGATGTCGATGGATTGAAGGCGTGAGATTCGAAGTTGTTAGTTTATTCTGAACTTGCAGTTTTTAATTATGAGTTGTACTGTATTTCTATATATAATTTGTATTTGGTCGATATTGTCCCAAAGTTGTATAATTTTAAACTTTGTGGATTGTTTTAAATATGGTTTGTAAAGTAAAAACTCCGGAGTAATATATTATACTATTTATTTTGGTATTTGTACATTTTATCTTATTTTTATGGATTTTTCTACAGTTTTAGTTGTGATTATTTAGCATAAATTTTTTTCTTTAACTTTTTTTTTTGTCTTTTTTCCATGTCATTTACTTTATATCTTTTTCCTTACTTTTATCTTTATTTTTTTATCTGTTTTTATTAGCGATTTGTATAACCATTATTTTAATGATTCATGCACACGAAACACGCTTTTTCTTTTTTACTAGTATAATAATAAATGTGTGCGGATAAGACATAATTTTAAATATAGAATCATATTAAATAAAGAGAAAATGATAATACAATAGAATTTGATGAAAATTAAGGCTTCACGACTGGTGGCCGAAAATAAGTGTCATCAAATAATAAATTATCGTGATTTCTGTGGCTGCAAATTTGTTCACAAACATAAACCACACTATCCGAAAAGGATAAAATATTCGCAATTGCGTTTTCTCGATAGCTATACTTTTCTTTTCTGGAAAGAAACGCACCAAAATCTACTACCAAGCCAACAATCAAAACCGAAAGCTCAAACTATTGTCTATTGCATCCATTTCCATCACCAATGTCAGGAGCAACACCCGAAAGGTAGGCTATATACACATAAAAACTAACGGTAACAAATTATCTAATAAGAAAATCTCTTAAATTACCAACGTAATAAATCATGGAATGAATCTCTTAAATTATATAGCCACCTTACCATATTTTAGCTCCAACATTCAAATGCATTTAATGGTAATATGACAAGATTTACTTCCTCTTTTTGCTCATCATTTTTGTCGTGAATCAACATGAATTTTTTATTGACTTTATCAGGATCAGATATGCTGTTGTTGTTGGTTTCTCAAACCGGATTTTCAAAATAAATTGTGCAGAAGCGTGGTATCAATCGAATCTCATAAATTAAAATTTAATGCGATCATTATTTCATATTAATTTAACTATAAAGAAATTGAAGAGAAAAAGAAGAATTTTACCGTCGCTCGATTAGAGCGTAAATCTTGAACTCCTCCAACACCTCTTGACCTCTTAAATTCCAAGAACACCACTGTTCTTTCTCAACGTATCTCCGGATTAACATGAACTCAAACATGTGGGTGTTCTAATGGGTTTCTCAACACATGAGATGAATAAATAGAGAAACCACTTATAATTATCACTCACTTTTCTCAAAAGTATGTGATAGCATTCAAGAGATTTTCTTTGATTTTTCTTTTTGTTCTCTTGTTTCTCACTTTTTCTTTTTTCTGAAAAAATTCCTGTTGTGTGGGAAAATGTGACAGACACATGAACGAACGATAATGCGACACGTGGCCTTAACTACTCTCCGCCAAGCAACAACCCTCGACGTCTACAGCTCCCTCCTGTTCTGCTATAAAGAGCCCAAGCACAAAGTCTAATTTATGGTGACGACTCCTTCCGGCGTCGACAAATCCTGCCGTCGAGCTTGAGGCATAAAGATCCCTCGACCGTAGAATCGACCATCGAGGAGGACGATTGGGTTGAACGTCGCTGGCGATGAGAGGAACGTTCTTTGGAGGACGTGGCATGTTGCGTACAAAAGTGGGTGACGTCTGCAGACACTAATTGTGAGCTCTCAAACCGCCCCACAGGGGACAGGAGAGTGTTACGGGGAAGCACAGAGCTGTAATAGGAGACTAATTGGCAAAGTGAACTGTGCTGATTAGTGGGCTATGTCTGGGCCTACCAAGTGAAAGCATTTGAGTGCTTTTACTTACGAAGGAAACCCACCAAGCGAAGGAAGCCCAGTAAAAAAGAAGAAAGACCCCTAATGGGGAAAGGATTCAGAGACAAGAAGAGAAAAAAGAGAGTGACAGATAGCAATTGTTGTAAGTTGTAATCTTCTCAAAAGAAATACGCAATCACAGTGGATGTAGTTCTAATTTTACAGAGTGAACCACTATAAAATTCCTTGTGTTCTTTGTTTACGCGCATCTTAGTTAACACACAAATACACTCAACTCTACAAGTACCCACACGTTTACTACACATAGGCCGGTAATCCAAAGGGAACTAAGAGATAACCCGGCCAATTTTTGTTGACGAGAAATCACCGTCAACAACTGGCAACGCCACTGGGGAGCGAAAGCATTCGACCCCTAACAACATAGTTATCAACCACCCCTCCAAGAAAGACGGACGAAACCACCATCCATCTAGGGAGTAACGAGATGGAAGAAGATCAACGACCAGTCAGAAACGAAGTCCTGCCCCCAAGCGCGCCACGGCCAGATCCTATACAGATAGGCCCAACTAACCACAATAACCGAGTTGGTACGTGGGCTATTGACCGTGGTTGAGCGCTTAGATGGAAGGAACTCTATGCCACCGTTAGAAGATGTCCCGAGGCCGCAGGGACCTGCCATGGCTGGAAACCCGAACCCCGGTGACCGCCCATGTATCTAAGAGGGAACCGGGGACAACGAGAATCACTGGGGCCCTCCTAGGCCTCAGCCTTCCCAATCCTCCGGCAGCCGTTTAAGGGCCGCCGGACTCCGAGCTCTTGAGGTACTGCCCCAAAATCCAGGAGGAAACCCACCAGGAGACTCAGGGTCAATAGAGGTGGGCGGCTAGGCCAGAGGCAGGCCCAACGCTCAGAGGGCAGAGGCGTCGAGAGTAGCTGGCTCGGCCATTTCAACAGAAGAAGCACGCGCCATCATGGAACGCATGGCCAGCCTGGAACAAAAGCTGACGGGGGATGTGGCAGGCTTGAAGAAGAATATAGGGCGAGTGGGTGAGGTGGTAAACGTCGACATTACGCCCAGCCGTAAACATGACCATCCGTTTACCGCAGAAATAATGGCGCTCCCTCTCCCTGACAAGTATAGGTCACCGTCGATCCCACCATATGATGTTCGAAGGGATCCCGATGACCATTTGGAGATGTACACAAGGCACATGCTCTTGTACGAGTACGCTGAGGAGATCATGTGTCGAGCCTTTCGAAACTATTTGACGGACTCTGCCCGAAGATGGTTCCGGACATTGAGGCCAAATTCTATATCGAGCTGGGATAAGTTGAAGGAAGCATTTTCCCTCCAATTCATAGGGGTTAAAAAGTACGTCCCCCCGAAGCAGAACCTGATGGCGATATACCAAAAGCCGAACGAGTCATTAAGGGAATGGCTTGCAAGATATGGGGAAGCCGTCGCCGCCAAGATGGATATAACGGACAGAGAGGCCTTGATGGGGCGTTATCTAGCATGAAGAAAATAACCCCTTCGAGAGAAAGCTGAACCAAAAAACCCTGTCCAGCTACAAGGAATTTCTTGTGCGAGTGCGAGGGTACATAAACGCCGAGGAGGAAAACGCCAACGACCCCGAGCATAGGTCCAACAAGAATAAAGGGACCGAACAGGGGTCGACGCCAGCAAAACAAGACGGGAAAAAGCGTTGAGGTGGAGGAAACAGAGATAAGCAGCCAGCTGCGACGTCGAGCGCTCCAGAAGCCAAAAAGCCAAGGCAGGAGGATGCCCGTAAGCCTCGGCTATTCCAAAAATACGACACCTACCATGAGCTAAAGGTAGGCGTTGAGGAGGTCTTCAATCAGGTCGGCCGAGGAAACCTGCTGCGTCGACCAGAACCGATGAAGTTGGATCCCAGCCGAATGAACCAAAAGAAATTATGTAGGTTCCACGGCGATGTCGGCCACCATACCAATGATTTCGCCGACCTTAAGGATGAAATTGAAAGAGTAATCCACGAGGAAAGGCTAAAGAAGTTCTGGGCCGAGCGAAGACCTCGCAATGACATCCACAGTTGACAAAATGACGGTCGACACCGAGAAGATAACCAGCGCCCAGAGGATCGGGAACCCGTCAGTGTCATACGGACTATCCTCGGTAGCCCCTATGTAGGAGGAACTCGAGAAGGTCTCAAAAGGACTACGCCCACGAGGCCAGGGGGTTTACCAGGAACGATTCTAGAGCATCTCCGCTGTAAAAACCCTAAGCTATAGCCACATTGACGTCGCTTTTAACGAGGATGACGCCAACGGAGTTCACTTCCCCCACAACGACACATTGGTGGTGGAAGCCATGGTTGGGAACCACACCGTGTGCCAGATCCTAGTAGACAATGGGAGTTCGGTGGACCTCCTATACTCCGACTGTTTGGAGAAAATAGGGATCCAAAAGGAGCAGTTGGAAAGAACCTCCATGCCACTATATGGTTTCACCGAGGACTCCATCATCCCTCAGGGGACAATCCGACTGCCTCTAACCGCCAAAGAGAAACCCCGATAGGTAGCTACAATGGCTAATTTTGTGGTTATAAAAGGGGCTCCCAGTACAACACTGTAATAGGGAGACCAACCCTTCAAGCACTAAGGGCAATAACCTCCGTCTACCACCAGAAGGTCCAGTTCCCTACCCTAAATGGCGTAGGTGAAATGAAGAGCAACCAATATGAAACTAGGGTTGCATACTCTGATGCCCTGCGCGAATATGACCAGCCAGGGAGACAGGAGACAAGGATGGTTTAGCAGAACCCCATCGAGGACATAGACCCCAGGGTTCAGGACGAGGTCACATGGTCTCAACCCATCGAACGATTGGTGGAAATCTGAGTTGATGACGGTGAGCCCACCAAAGTGCTGAAAATGGGCTCAGACTTAGCCCCATCACTTAAGGTTGAGATCGAAAACTTCCTCAGGAAAAACTTAGACATCTTCCCCTAAAATCACGCCGAGATGGAAGGGATCGACACCAACATTATATGTCACTCCCTAAACGTCGACCCCTCATATCCTCCCAAGCGCCAGAAGCGTTGACCAATGAATCCTAATAGGTATGAAGCGCTGAAAGAAGAGGTCGACAAGCTTATCAACAAATGGATTCATCAGGGAGGCCCATTATCCACGTTGGGTATTGAACCCCGTTCTAGTAATCAAGCCCAACGGGAACTGGAGAACATGCGTCGACTTCAACAATCTCAATAAAGCCTGCCCGAAGGATGGCTTTCCACTCCCACGAATAGACCAAATGGTCGACGCCACGGCGGGACATGAGATGCTGAGCTTTATGGACGCTTACTCCGGATACAATCAGATCCCCATTGATGCGAATTAATTTTGTATAATAAATTTTCGCAAGCGTACGATGTGTTTTGAGTATAAGGTGAGTGAGTATCGTCTCCACAGGGATTGGGTTTAGAATTGCCATTAAGTACCGCAATTATTGTAACTTAACTTTATCTAGGCAACCTAATAAAATGATGATTAAGAACAAAAACAAAATAAATATAAAAAATAAAAATAAAGTATCTATACACAAATGGTCTAGGGACTTGATTTCGCTTTATTATTCCTATGTTCATCGTACTATGTAATCGCTAATCAATTACATTCAATTCATTAATCAAGGCTCTAATATCATCTCACAACCTCTCCCGAGTGCCTCACAAGAAATTGCATTTAAATACCCAAAATAATATCCCTGTTCGAAATGAACATCTAAACACAAATTAAGCTTCGCCTTTAGAATTAGAAAATATGAATATTGATCACCTCCCGGCCTCACAATGACCTAAATCCTAATTTGATTATCTAAGCGTTGATCTCCTCCCGGTCTCACAACAACCTAGACTATGCCTCTCAAATCTAGATAAAGAACTCAATCTCTCCCGAGCATCAAATTCGCAATCTAAACATCATCTAACTCATTGGCCAAATAAATTAAAAGCATTAAGCATAGAGAAACTTAAATGAGTTGAAAATGAAATTAAATTAACAATCAACAAAATATTCAAAACATAGTTCAAATAAAACTACATCAAGTCCTAGATTTAATATCTAGCTCAACATGGAAAAATAGATGAAAGAAGATAAAACCCAATATCCATTGAAGAGCTTCCAAGGACCTCCAAGATGAAGGATTTCGGCCTCCTTTTGATGTTTTCTTCACTTTTCCGGGCTTCCCTTCCAAATGGCATATCTTTCCTTTTATACTGCAACATTTCAGAGCTAGGGATTCAGTCGCGCGCTGCAGCCCATGTGAAAACGCGCTGAGGGATAGAAGCTCCTTGGTTTTATGGTCAGCAACCGATGGGATAGAAGCCAACCCTAAGAAGATTAAAGCCTACAGGATATGTGGTCCCCAACTAAGCCAAAGGATGTACAAAGGTTGACAGGATGTGTCACCGCCCTGAACAGGTTTATATCGAAAGCAACAGACAAATGCATCCCCTTCTTCGATGCTTTAAAAGGGAGCAGCCGTTTCGAGTGGACACCGCAATGTGAAGAGGCCTTCCAGAAATTGAAGGAACATTTAGGCAAGCTCCCAATTTTGTCAAAACCAAACCTCAATGAGGAACTTAGCCTATACCTCTCCGTGTCCCAACACGCCGTAAGTTCCGTACTAATAAGAGAAGAAGAAAGGGTGCAATTGTCGATCTGCTATGTAAGCAAAAGGCGCTGCAGCGCGTGTCTCTGGGGCAGGACACGCTGGGCGCGCTAGTCTTCTTTGCACGCTGCAGCCCGCTTTCTTGTAATCCAAAGCCTCCTCTTTTGTGCCACAAAATCCTCTTTCACATCCTCTTTTCATTGATTCACAAGTTAGGCAAATATTCTTCTTTTCTTCATGCAAAATCATCCAAGTTGACATTTATTTATAATTCCTATAAAAAACACACAAACGACATTAAACTAACAAAAATGCTTGAAAACTTATAAATATTCAAGCTTAAAAGTACTTGATTTGCTGGTAGAAATACCCGTCATCACATCCCCTTCTTCGATGCTTTAAAAGGGAGCAGCCGTTTCGAGTGGACACCGCAATGTGAAGAGGCCTTCCAGAAATTGAAGGAACATTTAGGCAAGCTCCCAATTTTGTCAAAACCAAACCTCGATGAGGAACTTAGCCTATACCTCTCCGTGTCCCAACACGCCGTAAGTTCCGTACTAATAAGAGAAGAAGAAAGGGTGCAATTGTTGATCTGCTATGTAAGCAAAAGGCTTCTTGACGCCGAATCAAGATACAGTGAAATGGAGCACTTAGCCCTCGCCCTGATGGTTGCTTCAAGGAAGCTTCGGCACTATTTCCAATCTCACACAATATGGGTTCTCACAAATCACCCGCTGAGACAGGCTCTACAAAAGCCTGAAACTTCCGGTCGACTCCTCAAGTGGTCGGTAGAACTGAGCCAATTCAACATAAAATATGTGCCAAGAACTGCGATCAAGGGCCAAGCTTTGGCCAATTTCTTAGATGAGTTCTCGCATAGACCAGCTCTCGCCGCATCTGAAGAAGTCGATGTTACAAAATGGAAGCTCTACGTGGATGGGGTGTCGACCGAAAATGGGTCAGGAGTCAGCGTCTTGTTAATCAGCCCCGAAGGCCACAAGATTACCTCGACAGTTCAATTTAAATTCAAGGCTTCGAACAATGAGGTGGAATACAAAGCGCTAATTGTCGGACTACGATTAGCCAGCCACCTGAAGATCGAAAGGCTTAGCGTCTTCAGCGATTCTTAATTGGTCATCGCGCAAGTAAAAGAAGAATACCAAGCACGCGGCGAGAAAATGGGGGCGTACTTAAGAAAGGTAAAAGAAGAACTCGTTAAGTTTAAAAACTATGAGATACTTCAGATACCACGAACCGAAAACGCAAACACTGACGCTCTAGCAAAGCTAGCTTCTTCAAGAGATTCTGACACACTAGGGGTCGTTCCCATCGAAGAATTAGAGCGGCCAACTATTGAAGAAAAGGCTAAGGCCCTGATCGTCCAAATAGGTGAAAATTGGATGACGCCACTTATCCAATACCTAATGGACGCACAATTACAAAACAATAAAGATGACGCCAGACGGATCGGGTATAGGGCTGCTAGGTACTTGTTGTACTACGGCTTACTCTACCGACGAGGCTACTCAACACCTCTATAGTGGTGCCTGGATAATGTTGAAGCCCAGAAGGTCCTCCAAGAAATCTATGAAGGAGTCTGCAGTAACCACACTAGGGGGCAGTCTTTGGCTCTAAAGGTTTTAAGGCAAGGATACTACTGGCACACGCTCAAAAAGGACGCTTTTCAATATGCCCGATGCTGCGATAAATGCCAAAGGTATGCCACAATTCCTAGAGCACCCCCAGAAAATTTAACTTCCATTCTCAGTCCATGGCCCTTCGCCAAATAAGGGGTTGACCTGATCGGGCCATTATATCTTGCACCCGGAGGGTTTAAGTTTGCGATCGTCGCAGTAGACTACTACACAAAGTAGGCAAAGGCAAAGGCCCTAACTACAACCACGGAAGCAGCCTGCAACAAATTCATGTAGGACAACATCGTGTGCAGGTTCAGGGTTCCCCACTCAGTAGTATCTGACAACGGAAAGCAGTTTGACAACGCCTCAAAATGCAGACTCTGCCATAGCTTGGGCATTCAAAAAGACTTCTTGGCGCTGATCCATCCACAATCTAATGGACAAGTCGAGGCGGTCAATAAAATATTAAAGTATACCCTCAAAAAGAGACTCGACGATCTAAAGGGAAAATGGGCCGAGGAACTCCCCAAGGTCTTATGGGCATACAAAATGATGAACCGAACTACTACGGGCGAAACACACTTCTTCATGACATATGGCATCGAGCCAGTGCTCCCCGTAGAAATCGAAACGCCAACTCTAAGAACCGTCATCCACAACGACGACGACAACGCGGAAGGCATGAATGGAGAACTCGACTTGTTGGAGGAAAAGTGGCTCAACTCCCAACGACACCTCACCACCAATCAATAAAGAGCAGCACGGTATTACAATAAGAAAGTTTGACAACGAAGGTTCGTCCCAGGAGACCTAGTATTAAATAGGGTAACACAAAGTACAAAACCCAAGAATACTGGTCCCCTGGGCCCAAATTGGGAAGGGCCCTACCGCGTAAGGGAAGTACAATGACCTGGCACCTACATTTTGGAAAGCCTCGACGGTAAAAGAATTCAACACCCATGGAATGCAGAACAACTAAGGTTGTACTACCACTTGTATGTAATTCTTACGCATCCCAATTGTACATTCTCTACGAGTTAAATAAATTGGTATGTTTGCAGAAAGAAAGAAATATTCACCCTGTAATAACATGTATGCTTAAAAAACCAAGGTTATATTAAACAGACATGAGAGGGACAAAGGTCCACAGATCACTAAAAAATGACACGACAACCCCAAGGGGTAAATTTGACGTCAGATCCTCCAAGGAGGAAAGGTGAAGACTTAGCAAAATTCTAAGGAATTTTCTAAGACGACGACCCCAAGGGGTACAATCGGCGTCAGATCCTCCAAAGAGGAAAAACAAAGACTTAGCAAAATTCTAAGGAATTTTCTAAAAAGTAGCAATTGCAAAACAAGGTATGAATTAAATCTGTTATCTTGAATAAGTGCAAATAAAATAAAAAACTGTCCAGATCAAATATTAAGTTACAAAACACGAAAAAAGAGGGAAAAACAAAAATTTCCCGCCGATTCTTCGCCATCGCCAGGAGGGGAAAGGTTGTCGTTGCCAGCAAGAGGAGTAGAATTCTGAAGAAAGCTCAAGTCCCACTCAGGACACTCCTTCTTGATCAGATCGACGATTTGTTGACCTACAGACTGGAAATCCTTGTTACGAATGTCAGTGAGCTCCAGAGAAGCCTTGAACTCCTCAATAATCTCCACACGCTTGGCGTCGAAGGTAGCTACAGCCTCAGCTTCAGCTTCCTTCTTCCCCTCGGCCTTCCCCACAGCGAAACACTTCTTCGCTGCCTCGGCTGCTACGGCCAACTTTTTATAAGACAAATCTACCCACTGTTTGAGATCCTCAACCTTAGCCTTCAGCTTGGCCAGTTCACCTTCCAGACTTGACAGCTTGGCCACAACCACGTCTCTCTCCTCGACAGCATCCGCTAACTGCTACTTGGCGCCGTCGACAAGGGATTTCAGTTTGGCTTCCACATCGTCCATCTCCTTATTACGCTCCTCAACCTTAACTAGGTCAAGGAGGTTAATGATGGAAAGGACAAGGCTCCGAAAAGTTGAAGGTCAAAAAAAAAAAACTCGACAAAATCTTATGTGGATTTGGAAGGAAATCTGTTTGCGCTGGTGGTCGACCAAAGAAGACTGAGAGGCTGCAATCCAGTGTGGCTCAAGGAAAGACTTGTAAACAGCCTAGAAAATGAGGGAGAAGCGAGGGAGAAATTTTGTTGGGAATGGTGTCCTAGAATAAGATGTAATAGGATATTTATTATGTATTTAATAAAAGAGTTTATTCATCAATTTTATGTGTATATATTTGTGAATATTTTATGAATATCAATGAAAATTCCATGATTATTTATGTAACCTTAAACATTGTATATAAGTGTTATATACGAGAGGATAATGTTTAAGGATAATAATCAAAAAGCAATGTTCATAATGAATTTAATTAAAGTTCGGAATCTTTAATTAAAACATTATATATACATGTCATTCCCATTTAGAATGGAATGATGTTATCCACACTGTTAATATGGTGAGATATTGAATGAGTGTATTTCGCATAATGAGATTATGTGGAACAAGGACAAAGACACAATATGAATTTCTAATAATTTTCGTTAAGTATAGAAATTCTAATTGAGTCTACCGATGGTCATATATAGAATGATCTTAATCCTTAGTTCTTAACAAACTCCTATTTATGGATTTGTGTCTTTTGATTTACTCGGTACGGATTCTGAGACCCTGAATCCTATTCCTTGTATTTTGGAGACATGATGAAATAGGTAGCTGGGAATGTTATTATACGAGATGGAATCCATTCCTTCTTGGGAAAGAAGCAGATAAATAATTCTCTTGAGTGTTGATTCGGTACTTGGATTAGTAAGAGCTCTCTAGTTCATGAATGTGTTTTATGAATCACTATCCATTAGAGAATCAATGGTACTCAAGGATAAAGATGTAACTAGAGAGGTTAACGGATTCTACCTGACTCTAATTATGAATTATTTACGGAGGATTGATCTATATGTAATGACTATATCAAATGGACACTTCGCAGTTTAGAAGTAATTAATATCTATAATTTTGAGAGTGCAATTCCAAGTTTATAGTGGAGTAACTATTGGAATTAATAGAATTAATTAATTAATTAAAGTGTTTAATTAATTATTAATTTTATTAGAGTTCAGAATTATAGGTCCATTAGTCCCCGCGTCGTTCTTGTAATTCTACCAGACACAAAGGGCAAAATGGGAATTTTAGAATTACGGAATTCTAAAATTAAATACTCAAAAAATAATTAATTGAGAATTAAATATTATTTAAATAATGAGATTATTTAAATTTGAATTTGAGCATATCTAGATTTATCCATTTAAACTTATTTGATAAGTTGTTCAATTTAGAATTCAAATTAATTTAAGTTTGACTTAAATTTGAATTTGAATCTGAATTAAAATTGGACTACTGGATAAAGGATAAAATCTCTTCCTTCCCTATCTGATATAGGCGCCACACACACAGGGATAAATCCCTAGGGTGGCCAGCCACTTAAAGAATAAGGGGAAGGGTTTTTTTTGGTTCTAAATTCAAAATTGGAGATAAGGATTTGATTCTATTTTGAAGTTTGACTTCTACTCTTTAAATATGAGAAAGATAGAAAATTGTAGATACAATTTTAAAACATTTTTTTCAGCCCTAAAAACAGGGTGGCCGAAATTCTCATAGAGGAAAAAAGAGTGCAAAATATTTTTTTCTAAAAATTCCACGTCGTGCATGCGTTAGTGTTTGTGGAAATTTGAGTGTTTAAGAAACCTATTTTGTCTCACGTGTGCCCATACACACGTCTACGTGGAATCAAGGAATTGACGTGGAAGACTTTGGTATTCTAAACACAAAGCTTGGAGCAAGGACTGTTCGTGGTCAAAGAAATTCAAGTTATCATCCGAGTCGGCTACCAGGTATTTTTTCGGTTGATCCTTGAATAATATAAATTAATGTGATTAATTTATTCATGCATAAATTAATATAATCTATAGAGTATCTCAAAAGTTTTATGAAAATTTTTGTTATACACGATATGCTGTTTTCCCACGCTTCTGCCGCCGAATTCGATTCGGCAACCAACAATTGGTATCAGAGCGGACTATAGACGATATTAATTTATGCTTCGATTATTGGATAATCATAATTGATATTAAATATGTGATATTTAATTCTGTATGTATGTGATGAGTAGGCACTTGCAATTACGGATGTTTATTTTAATTCATGGTGATGAATGTATGGATGGTGGATTTGGTCGTTAATTATATGGTTCCATGGATCGGTTATATTCATTCAAAATTATTTGTAATTTAATTCAGGATTAGAATTATTGTAATTCTAAGTTTTGGGTAGAATTAGTTTTTTTTTTTTTATTATTATTTTGAATCAAAAAGGAAGCCTTGAAGATCAAGTTTGAAGCCTTCAAAGAAACCCAGAAATCTGCCCAGAAAATTTCAGAAAAAGCATCCCAGCGCGACCAGGACGTGCCCAGGACGTGGCCCAGATGCGGCCAGGCTGCGGCCCAATGCGCGACCAGACCGCAGCCCAGCGCAGCTGGCGGCCCAAGTTCAGGATTTGATCCCGAATGGGCCCGAAGGTTTTCAAAACCCTCGTAAAGCATGCCGATGGGCCCGGAAAAGTTTCGGATCCCAAGAAAGGTGAAATCCAACCCGGAGACAAAGAATGAAGCCGAAGAATGAATAATTCAAGAATCAATGACCCGTTGATGTAACGGAAGAATATAATTATTGTAATTATTTATTTATTCGATTCGATTGAGTTGTAATTTATTTTTCCATAGGACCCGGTCAAATCCATCTCAATAGTTGATTGCATATATTTATATTTTATGTTGATAATTATATATTATATGTCCATGCATATAATATGCCATATAGATATAATGTGCCTACTCATATGTTTTATAACATGCCATGCATACACGCGCATTCGTTATTATTTATTTTATTTATCATAAAAGTGTTTTAGAAAAATAAAATAAAATAAGAACCATGCGCTGAAAATCGATTTAATATGATTAAATTGATTTAAGTTTCAAAATAGATTTGCAAAATAATGTTACATGTGAAATTGAATTTAAGAGTTAAATTTTGGAATTTCACATATCCGAAAAATAAATTGTTTATTTTTCAATTTGAAAATCGTGAGATGTTTTTTTTCAAACAAAATACATATTTGCAAAATAATGAGTGGGAGAGGGTTGTATGACAATACGACCCGCTAGTTTCCGCCGTTAGCGCAACACTATGAGATCCGGAAAGGGGTTTACGGCGACATTGAATCGCCCTCCTAAAGGAGAGTGTCCTTGCCAGATCAATAACAAGGTTGGCTTCCTAGAGATAAGATTTTAGGATGTATTTCTGAATTGACTACCCAAAGGTAGCAATCCGGAGTTAAGTCTATGGGATCTGAAATGGTAGGATACACTCATGAAATATAATCAAATCTGTTGGTTATATTTTGACTTAAAATAACGGTAGTTAATAAATATCAAAATATGAGATATTTTGACTATATTTATTAACTGAGAAGAGTCTAAGTCTAATTGGCATATAACTTGACTACCCAAAGGTGCACTTTATATGTGGAAAATTAGATTATCGTTGGCACCTAAAATTAAAACATGATTTATGTATTTTTCATGTGCATCATGCATCATATTTAATTGTGCCTAAATTAACATGCCTTCATATTCATGCACATAAATTGATTAGATGAATATTCTATTTATTTCCAGCAATATGTCGAATCCCATTATCACACTACTAGCGACTGAAAAATTAGACGGTGATAATTATGGAAAGTGGAAAAGTAACATGAACATACTATTGGTCTGCGAAGACTATAAGTTTGTCCTAGCAGAGGAATGTCCTCCTGATCCCGCGGCTAATGCATCCAAAACTGCAAGGGAGCCTTTTGATCGCTGGATCAAGGCCAACAATAAAGCAAAGTGCTTTATGCTAGCCAGTATGAGCAATGTGCTTCGCAAGAAGTATGAGGAGATGGAGACTGCTTATGAGATAATGGAGTCTCTAGAAGCCATGTTCGGCGCTCCTTCTGAAAAGGCCTGTTTGGATGCTATAAGGGCTTTCATGAACGAAAAAATGAAGAAAGGTTCTTCAGTCAAGGCACATGTTTTGAACATGATTGATCATCTCCATGATGCAGAGCTCAATGGTGCCAGAATCAATGAAGCCACCCAAGTTGGCATCATCTTGGAAAGCCTATCCCCTAACTTTCATGAGTTCGTAAACAACTTTGTTATGAACAAGAATAAGTGCAATCTCACTGAACTCATGAATGACCTGCAAAACTTCGAATCCACCAACAAAAGAAGGGGAGGAGAAGCAAATGTTGTAGTTGCAGGAAGTTCTGGTAAAAACAAAAGAAAGAACCAGAACCAGGGAAAAGCAAAGAAGGGAAAGAACAAGAGACCCAAGAAGGCAAAGGGCCCCATCCATAAACCCAAAGGAAAGTGTTTCCACTGCAATGGCGAAGGGCACTAGAAGAGAAACTGTAACAAGTATCTCGAGGAGCTAAAAAAGAAAAAGGAACAAGGTAAATCAGATTTACTAGTCCTTGAAACATGTTTAGTAGAGGGTGATACCTCAGCCTGGCTAATTGATTCAGGAGTGACTAATCATGTTTGTTTCTCTTTGCAGAGTCTTAGTTCTTACACCGAGCTAGCCGATGGGGACTACACGATGAAAGTTGGCAATGGCGCAAGAGTTTCGGCAAAAGCAGTGGGAGCAGTTAGACTTCGTTTTAGGGAAAATAAATTTTTAGTTTTGAACAATGTTTATTTTATTCCAGACATTCATAGAAATTTGATTTCTGTGGCCAAATTATTTGAACAATTATTTAAAGTTTATTTTGATAATGAATTTGTTCATATTTCTCGAAATGGTTTAAATATTTGTTCTAGACGTCTGGATGATGGTTTATATTGTATAAAACCAATACCTAACTCACTGCTTAATACTGAAATGTTCAAAATTGCTGAACCTAAGAATAAAAAGCAAAAGATTTCTCACGATAACAATACATATCTGTGGCATCTTTGGCTTGGTCATATTAACCTAAAAAGGATTGAACGACTGGTAAAGGATGGTCCTTTACGCAAACTAAAAGTTGGTGAGCTTCCAGTCTGTGAATCTTGTTTGGAAGGTAAAATGACCAAGAGACCTTTCACGACGAAAGGAGAAAGAGCTACATAACCCCTTCAGTTGATACATTCAGATGTATGTGGACCGTTAAACATCCAGGCTAGAGGAGGTTACGAATATTACGTCACTTTTATTGATGACTATTCGAGATATGGTTATGCTTACTTGATGTAGCGAAAATCTGAAACGTTTGGAAAGTTTAGAGAATTCCGAGCAAAAGTTGAAAAACAATTAGGTAAACCAATCAAGACACTTCGATCAGATCGAGGGGGTGAATACCTGGACCAAGAGTTCCGGGATTTCTTGATTGAAGAAGGTGTGGTATCCCAATTGACTGCACCTGGTACACCACAGTAGAATGGTGTAGCCGAAAGGAGAAATCGGACTTTGCTTGACATGATGAAATCAATGTTGAGTTATTCTTCACTGCCTACTTCGTTCTGGGGTTTTGCCCTAAAAACAACAGCCTACATTTTGAATAGAGTACCATCTAAGTCTGTACCTACAACGCCCTTAGAGTTGTGGTGCGATCGAAAACCTAGTTTGAGACACGTACGCGTATGGGGGTGTCCAGCACATGTGCTGAAGGGAAAGACTGGGATGTTGGAACCCAAGTCAGAAGTATGTATGTTTGTAGGATATCCCGATGGGACAAAGGGAGGTTTCTTTTATAGTCCTGAAGATCAAAAGGTGTTTGTATCGACAAATGCCACATTTCTGGAGCATGACTATATGATAGATTTTAAGCCCGTATAAGATAGTATTAGAAGAGTTACTTTTCGATGAGATCGAGCACAATCGACAAGAGTTGTCGGACCACTCGGATAAAAGACCACAGTTCCCTAATCGACTCCTATGGCACCTCGTCAGAAGCGGGAGGGTAAGCGGGTTACCCGACCGCTATCTTTGGAAGCCCAAATCGTCACTCTGCGATGACGGTAAGGAGGATCCATCGACCTTTAGGGATGAGTTGGATGATTCGATAAGGAAGAATGGCAAGCGACTATGAAACTCGAGATGGAGTCTATGCACTCTAACTCGGTCGGCAACTTGTAGATCTACCCGAAGGGGTAAAACCCATTGGATGCAAGTGGATCTTCAAGAGAAAAAGAGGAGCGGATGGAAAAGTAGAGACTTATAAAGCAAGGCTAGTGGCTAAGGGTTATACCCAAAAGGAGGGAGTTGACTATGAGGAAACTTTCTCGCCGGTAGCCATGCTTAAGTCCATCCGGATACTCCTAGCCATTGCAGCATATTTTGACTATGAGATATGGCAGATGGATGTCAAAACAGCTTTTTTGAATGGCAATCTTGATGAAACCATCTATATGGATCAGCCAGATGGTGACATAGAGGAAGGCCAACAGCAGAAAATCTGCAAACTGTAAAGGTCCATTTATGGACTGAAGCAAGCTTCTAGATCATGGAACATCAGGTTTGATGAGGCTGTAAAGTCTTATGGATTTGATCAAAACATTTATTAACCATGCGTCTACAAGTACAAGAAATAAGAGAAACTGGTCTTCTTAATTCTTTACGTCGATGACATCCTACTCATTGGGAATGATGTGGGAATGATGACAGATGTAAAGGAGTGGTTAGCCAGCCAATTCCAAATGAAAGATTTAGGAGAGGCAAGCTATATTCTTGGGATCAAGATTATTCAAGATCGCAAGAAAAAGCTTATGGCGTTAGCATAAGCATCTTATATAGACAAAGTGTTGACTAGGTATTCGATGCAAAACTCCAAGAAAGGGAATTTGCCTTCTAGGCACGGTATTCATCTTTCTAAGGAGCAATGTCCAAAGACCCCGCAGCAGGAAGAAGATATGAGACGGTATCCCTACGCTTCGGCTGTGGGAAGCCTTATGTATGCCATGTTGTGTACAAGACCAGATATCTGCTATGCAGTGGGAGTAGTCAGTCGCTACCAATCCAACCCGTGATTGGATCATTGGGTTGCGATGAAAGTGTATTCTTAAGTATCTTAGGAGAACGAGAAACTATATGTTGGTATATTTCGGAGAAGATCCGCTCTCACCGGATACACACCATTTCGATTTCAATCGGATAGAGATAGTCGACGGTCGACATCCGGATCTGTGTTCACTCTTAATGGAGGAGCCGTGGTATGGAGAAGTATAAAGCAAAAGTGTGTTCTCGACTCTACCATGGAAGTTTAATATGTTGCGACTTATGAAGCCGCAAAAGAAGCTACATGGCTTAGGAAGTTCTTAATCGATCCGAAGTTGTTCTAGATATGGATAAGCCAATTAAGCTCTACTATGACAACAAAGGGAGCGGTGGCTAATTCAAAAGAACCTAGAAGCCATAAGAGTGCGAAACATATAGAAAGGAAATATCACCCCATCGGAGACATTGTGGATAGAGGCGATGTAAGCGATTCTCAAGATCGCGTCGAGAGGACAACCTTGTCAACCCGCTTCACCAAGACCTTGCCATTGAATGTATTTGATCGGCACTTAGATGGATTTGGGATTAGAGACATGACACACCTGCTTTAGGACAAGTGGGAGATTGTCGGGAATAGTGTCCTGAAAGCATGAGATGTTGATTAACGCCCAAAAGTGATATTCACAAGCGGTCAATTGTAGCACAGAAGGGCGGTCGTATCCACAGAGAGATAACAAAATAACAAGAATGATTAACAGAATAAGAGCGTTAGAGAAAAATGAATTAAAGAAAAAGAATAATTTTTGTGATTTTTGTTGCAAATATAATAAAAAGGAGAAAATCTGTATGAAGAAAATTCAATAATAAAAACAGTAAGGTGTCGAGAATTCCTAATGTTTCGTTCTCCAATTCCAGTTTTGATTCACAAAATAAAAGAACTGAATAGATTAAATCTCCATGTTGACTCCGGAAATATTATTATTACAAGTTATCTAAAATCGACAATATATCAATCTGACAATATTGCAGTAAAAGACAATTTGTAAAATAATTTGAATAACAAAACATTGCATGACAGAATTACATAAGAAAAGCATGACTGAACTTATATAAAAATTGGCACACAATATTTTGAAAAGTAATAGAAAAATAGATGAGATTTAATTCATTCAGATATTAAACTTTACAGCACAAGGAATCAAAACCCCGAATTGGGTCACTCAACAGAAGTTCATCTCTAACCTCACCAAGAAAAACTCTAGCCTATCTTGCAAAACATTCTCACAAGTTCTAGAGAGAAAATATGAGACTGACAGCAAGACGACAGAAAACTGAATATTAAAAAGCTCTTAAAACCTTAGGCCAACCCCTCTATTTATAGTGTTCAGAGGTTGCCTATCAAATAAGGAAATAAATTGTAAAACTAGAAAATTACAAAGGAAAAGGAAACAAAATAAAATTACATATAAATTAGGAGAAATCACATATTTAATTTGGGGAAGAAATTCGGTAATTTGCTCTGATTTTTGGGGAAGGAATTCGGATTCATCTCATAGGGAACACGTGTCGAAGCTTGATTGGAGGAGAGGAGAAATCTGCCACGTGTCGCGCGCGGAGTGGAGGGAAGCAGGGGCAATCGGTCAGAGCGAATGCCAGCCTGTCGCGCTGGAGAGGAGAGCAACTGGGCCTGGTGCCACGCGGGACCACCTAGGCCACCGTCACGCACGGGAGAGGCGGACCGGGCCGTTCGGCCGCAGACGCTGGTCCCACGCGGATTAAGCCTTGACGCGCTACCGGTGTTGGCGTGGAGGGAACGCGCTCTCCTCGAAAGTGGCGCTGGTGATGGTGACGCGCGAGGTGCGAGAAGGCGGAAAGAAACGGCACGGATTCCGCTACCGACCGCAATGGCGTGGCTCGGCGCCGCGGCTCGCCTCGGCCGACACGCAAAGGCTCGGCCGAAGGCTAAAAATATGGCTTTCATGGCTTCTTCTTGTGTAGCTTTTTATACTGCTTTCATCAGTAAATAATTAAGCAAAAACTAGACAAATTCCAATTAAAAATATTATGAATAAAAATAATGGAATTGTTTAATTAAAGCTTAAATATTTTAATATTATATAAATCAAAAGCAATATTTATGGTGCATTTTCATGCACTAATCAGATGTAAAAGGATATTTATTATTTATTTAATAAAATAGTTTATTCATCATTTTATGTGCATATATTTATGAATATTTTATGAATATCAAATAAAATTCCTTGATTATTTATGTAACCGTAAACATTGTATATAAGTGTTGTATACAAGAGGATAATGTTTGAGGATAATAATCAAAAGTAATTGTTCGTAATGAATTTAATTAAAGTTCAGAATCTTTAATTAAAACATTATTAATACATGTCATTCCCATTTAGAATGGAACGGTGTTATCCGCACTGTTAATATGGCGAGATATTGAATGAGTGTATTTCGCATAATGAGATTATGTGGAACATGGACGCAGACACAATATGAATTTCTAATAATTTCCGTTAAGCATAGAAATTCTAATTGAGTCTACCGATGGTCATATATATGATGATCTTAATCCTGAGTTCTTAACAAACTCCTATTTATGGATTTATGTCTTTTGATTTACTCGGTACGGATTCCGAGACCCTGAATCCTATTCCTTGTATTTTGGAGACATAATGAAATAGGTAGCTGGGAATGTTATTATACAAGATGGAATCCATTCCTTCTTGAGAGAGAAGCAGATAAATAATTCTCTTGAGTGTTGATTCGGTACTTGGATTAGTAAGAGCGCTCTGGTTCATGAATGTGTTTTATGAATCACTATCCATTAGAGAATCAATGGTACTCAAGGATAAAGATGTAATTAGAGAGGTTAACGGATTCTACCTGACTCTAATTATGAATTATTTATGGAGGATGATCTATATGTAATAACTATATCAAATGGACACTTCGCAGTTTAGAAGTAATTAATGTCTATAATTTTGAGAGTGCAATTCCAAGTTTATAGTTGAATAACTATTGGAATTAATAGAATTAATTAATTAATTAAAGTGTTTAATTAATTATTAATTTTATTGGAGCTCAGAATTATAGGTCCATTAGTCCCCGAGTCGTCCTTGTAATTCTACCACACACAAAGGGCAAAATGGGAATTTTAGAATTACAAATTCTAAAATTAAATACTCAAGAATAATTAATTGAGAATTAATTATTATTTAAATAATGAGATTATTTAAATTTGAATTTGAACATATCTAGATTTATCCATTTAAACTTATTTGATAAGTTGTTCAATTTAGAATTCAAATTAATTTAAGTTTGACTTAAATTTGAATTTGAATCTGAATTAAAATTGGACTACTGGATAAAGGATAAAATATCTTCCTTCCCTATCTGATATAGGCGCCACACATAGGGATAAACCCTAGGAGGGTGGCCGGCCATCAAAGTGATAAGGGGAAGGGATTTTTTGTTCAAAATTCAAAATTGGAGATAAGGATTTGATTCTATTTTGAAGTTTGACTTCTACTCTTTAAATATGAGAAAGATAGAAAATTGTGATAACAATTTTGAAACACTTTTCAGCCCTAATTCAGAGTGTGGCCGAAATTCTCATAGAGGAAAAGAGTGAAAAATATTTTTCTCCAAAAATTCCACATCGTGCATGCGTTGGTGTTTGTGGAAATTCGAGTGTTTCAGAAACTTGTTTTGTCTCACGTGTGCCCACACACACGTCTACGTAGAATCAAGGAATTCATGTGGAAGACTTTGGTGTTCTAAACACAAAAGCTTGGAGCTAGGACTGTTCGTGGTCAAAGAAATTCAAGTTATCATCCGAGTCAGCTATCAGGTATTTTTTCGGTTGAACCTTGAATGATATAAATTAATGAGATTAATTTATTCGTGTATAAATTGATATAATCTATAGAGTATCTCAAAAGTTTTATAAAAATTTTTGTTATACACGATTCGCCTTTCCGCTGCGTTTCCGTCGCCGAATTCGATTCGGCAACCAACATTAACTACTCTCCGCCAAGCAACAACCCTCGACGCCTACAGCTCCCTTTTGTTCCGCTATAAAGAGCCCAAGCACAAAGTCCAACTAATGGCGATGACTCCTTCTGGAGTCGACAGATCCTGCCGTCGAGCTTGAGGCACAAAGATCCCTCGACCGCATAATCGACCATCGAGGAGGACGATTGGGCTAAACGTCGCTAGCGACGAGGGGAACGTTCTTTGCAGGACGTGGCAGGTTGCGTGCAAAAGTGGGGGACGTCTGCAGACATTAATTGCGAGCTCTCAAACCGCCCCATAGGGGACAGGAGAGTGTTACGGGGAAGCACAGAGCCGTAATAGGAGACTAATTGGCAAAGTGAACAGTGCTGATTAGTGGGCTACGTCTGGGCCTACCAAGGGAAAGCATTTGAGTGCTTCTGCCTACGAAGGAAACCCACCAAGCGAAGGAAGCCCAGTATAAAAGAAGGAAGATCCCTAATGGGGAAAGGGTTCAGAGACAAGAAGAGAAAAAAGAGAGTGACAGATACCAATTGTTATAAGTTGTAATCTCCTCAAAAGAAATACACAATCACAATGGATGTAGCTCTAATTTTACAGAGTGAACTACTATAAAATTCTTTGTGTTCTTTATTTACGCTCATCTTAGTTAACACGCAAATACACTCAACTCTATAAGTACCCACACGTTTACTACACATAAGCCGGTAATTCAAAGAGAACCAAGAAATAACCCAGCCGGTTTTTGTTGACGAGAAATCACCGTCAACAATTCCCTTTTTTTTTTTTTTTCTTTCTTTTAAAGAAAACTACTGAGGACTCGCACATTTACTCCACTTTTCCTCATGATGAGGAAACGCTCCCACGCCCCTTATTATTATTATTATTATTATTTTTTGGAGTGAGGAAACGTGCGCTGCTGCACGTTTCCTATATATATATATATATATATATATATATATATATATATATATATATATATATGTTATTTTTTGAATGTGATAAAGGTTAAAGATAAAGTGTTGAAAATGAGTGTAAGATTAAAGGGACGGTTTTTTTTTTTTTTTTTTTTGCAGTGAGGTAGAAAATGGGAAAAAGTTTTATATTACATTAGGATTTGATAATTTTTACAATACATAAATAGTTTATATATACATATTTGTACATGGATGGCCTATATAATATTTTACTAAATAAATAATTACATTGTGATTGAGATTTTTCTTCAGTCTTTGTGTTGCCTTATATTGTTATTTAAACCTAATGCTTAATATAGGTAAGGAAATTACGATGTTCATTGTAATTGTCAGATGTTGAGAGTAATAATTCAGCAACTTCTTTTTGAGACTGAAAATGACCGAGCATTGTGTCAAATTTAGATCGTGATTTGATGTAACTTGAAAAGCTTTATTTGTCTGATTTTAAAGACTATTTGTTGTATTCACAGAATCTTAGTTTATTAGAGAAATAACACAGCGTATAGATTGAGTTTGTCGTGATGATCTTTTTTGAATTTTTCTCCTATCCATCTTTGTTTATGACATAGAAACATTTAGGAAATAAACAAAATGGGCAATAAATTTGGTAAATTAAATTATTTATTATGCATTGCAATATGTTAGGAAAAAACGTAACATTTATATATGTGCATATATATTGGTAAATTTAACGCCTAAGCTATTTGTATTTTATAATTTTGTAATTTCATAGAAAAAAAATCTATAAATCATTTATTTATGAAGTTAAGAAAAAAATAAGAATATATGACTAATTTTTTTTTAATGAGAGCAAATTTAATTAACTTTAGGTGGTAATACTATGTAATAATATAATAGCATGAGTACATAAGGAAAAAATATAAAAAAGCATAAAAAGGTAGCACTGACATTAATGTAGTTAGTTAGTATATTTAGTATTAGTAATAGCTACTGATGAGATAAAAAAAA